>VWYH01000023.1:35731-63127 GCA_013399365.1 Pampusana beccarii
ACTCTCCAGCCTGTCCAGGTCTCGCTGGATGGCAGCACAGCCTTCTGGCATGTCAGCCACTCCTCCCAGTTTGGTGTCATCAGAAAACTTGCTGTCAGTGCACTCTGGTCCCTCATCCAAGGCATTGATCAATATATTGAGTAGTACTGGTCCCAGTACCAACCGTTGAGGGACTTCAACTAGACTCTGCCCCATTGACCACAACTCTCTGGCTTCTTTCCTTCAGCCAGTTCGCAGTCCACCTCACTACCCGATCGTCCAGACCACACTTCCTCAGTTTAGCTGCAAGGATGTTGTGGGAGACTGTGTCAAATGCTTTACTGAAATCAAGATAGACCACATCCACTGCTCTGCCATCATCTATCCATCTTGTTATGTCCTCATAAAAGGCTATGAGGTTGGTCAAGCACTACTTCCCCTTGGTGAAGCCATATTGACTGTCCCTAATAACCCTCTTATCCTTGATATGCCTTGAGATGGCACCAAGGATAAGGTGTTCTATCGGTTTCCCAGGGATGGAGGTGAGACTGACTGGTCTATAGTTACCTGGGTCCTCCTTCTTGCCCTTTTTGAAGACTGGAGTGACATTTGCTTTCCTCCAGTCCTCAGGTGCCTCTCCTGTTTCCCACAACTTAGCAAACATGATGAAGAGTGACCTAGCAATGACTTCAAACAGCTCCCTCAGCACCTGCGGGTGCATCCCATCTGGACCCATGGATTTATGGATGTCCAGATTGCTTAACTGCTCCCTAACTCAGTCCTTATCAACCAAGGCAAACTCCTCGACTGTACTGACTTCCTCTGGGGCCTCAGGTGTACAGGGTTCCTCAGGACAGTCTCCAGCAGTGTACACAAGATTAAAAGATAATGCTTTTTCTGATGGTCTTTCTGTTTTTCATCTGATTGGGTTTTTTTTAGAAGATTCATATCTCCTTTGTGTAGCAATAAAGGATAAAAACATGTCTACGATTTTTATTTTTCTGAAGCCAATATATTTGTATCACCAAGTATACTGACCTTAAGATCATTAAATATCTCCTCTTGTGCTGTGCTTCAGGAAATGAGTCAAATGCTCAAACCTCGCCATGTGTCCCTGGTTAGCTGCTCTTGTACTTTAAGCTAAGCACATGCTTACTGCCTCACTGCATCAGGGGCAAAGTGCTTAGCTCTAAGCAACTGCTGACATCTTTTGTATGTAACATCGAACTGAAGCACACAGTATTCTGTTGGACTGGACCTCACTTCAATCTGTCAAAACAAATAAGCAAGAACAATACATTAAAATGATTTTTCATTGTCCATAGGTATGATCCTGCATTTGGTATGTCGTTATACAGCATTTTATATGCAATGCTCTTTCCGATAAAACACTAAAGGTCAAAACGTCTGTTTCAACAAATATTATGAGCAGTTAAAAATGTGTGCCAAGATATTTGGAAAAGAAAACACAAAGGACAAAACTATATGGAAAGTTAATAAAGCAAACATATGTAGGGTTTTAAAAACTATTATTCATCTATCTTGGGAGTACATAGGATGTATTAGAATATACTTCCAGTTGGGTTTTAAAATTGAATTATTACAAAGTTTGTGTGCATAAGGATCTGGAAACGTCAACAATGACACGGGAGAAGCAGTGTAACAGAGACTTCAGAATAAACCTACATGAGCCTCACTGAAAGTGTCTTTCAGTCTGTGGAATAAAATATGGCTTAATAAAGTATTCAAAGATTCTTTTTATGTCCAACCTTCTTTTATTTAACGTCTTCCTTTTCAATCTGTACTGAAAGTTCATAGATCATAGAATTCTAAGCCTGCAAGACAGGACTAAAAATGAGCCAAATGCATTCATGCAAGGGAACATTGCTGTAATTCTATCCTAAATAAATGAAGAAAATATTAAGATAGAATGGAAGCTTAGGTTGGGTTGCAATTGCACAAACAGAAGGTCCTTTACAAGTAGAACATGAGTTTTGAAACAACAAAATTGGATTTGACTGTCTACTGGCCTGATTCAACATCTATAACTAGTTATGGGTCAAGGAGAGATGTAAGTGCTGAAAATAAGCACTATTTTTCCTTACTCACATATGCATTTTTATTCAGAGAAGTAACTAACTTATGCTTTTTTTCCCCTCTTGCATCTTTCACTTAATTAAAAAGGCTGCAAGGTCTTTCTGTACTGATGAAGTGTTCCCATGCAGTTACGTTTTTTCACAGGTGTTGTTGCTACTATTACTGTTCTTCTGTCTGCCCAGGACTAAAATACAACAAAAGGAACACAAATGAGACACATGAGTTTCATGAGAGCCATATTCAAGCCCTTTAAGAGCTATAATTTGAGCACTATTGCCTTAGAACACGGTTACTTGAGGCCATAAGTTTTCTGCATCTTGTTAGAAAGCCAGACTATGCAATAAAGTGTTCTGTTTCATATTTTCACTACAGTATCCAAATTCTTGAAATAGAAATTCTTGACCTAGAAATAGAAACAAACAGAAATAAAAACAGTCACAAATATCTAATACTTTTTGAATTTTCAGTTAGTTAGTTTGTTTTATGGCAAGGAAGGACTTTGTTGTGAATTTCTAACATAGATTGGGAGGACTTGTTTAGCATAAGGACATATTCATTGTGAAATTTTCTTCTGGATTTCCAAAAGAATTTACTTCAAAGCAGTATATTGGTGATTTTAAAAAACAAGATGCTGTGTGTACCTCTCTGAGAAAAAGTAGCAGACATTATGGCTTTGACAGATGGCTTTGGAAGAAAGGAGAAAATTGTTAGACTATACTTACCTATGTTTACTTTTTATACTTCCCAGATGCATATATGACAGATTAAACTACGCACACATATATATATTTAGGTAAAACTGGTCTACTTTCCAAAGGGATAATCTAATTTAACATATGGACATAAAATCAGCTTTGATGGTTCAGGACAAGTTTTCATCTAGTCTCTAGCCTAATATGTTGTCTCAAGCAGTGGTCAAAAGTAGAGGAAGAACAGGATAAGGCTATATGGTATTTCTTCTAAGCAAGTTCTCTGAAGTCTCATTTTTCGTTTCAGGTTATTTCCTGAGCCTCTGAGATTTATTTGCTAAACATCAGTTGATTTTCCTTCCAAGTATGTCTCCCATCAAACCTATATAAACTTCTTGCATCCACAGAATTCTTTGGCAAGGAATTCCTCAATTTTGTTAGCTGTTGAGTGAAGAACCATAGACTTTGTTTTGAGCTTGACGATAAAATTAAGCTGTAAGTTTATGTTTTGGACACTAGTTCTGTTTACAAAGACAGTGAACAGTTAGTCCCAATCTGTCTTCTCTAGGTTACTGACAGTTTTACAGACCTCTATCATATCTCCCCTTTCCATTTATTTTGCAGGCTGGGTCTCACCATACTCAACCATTCTTCACACAGAGGTCAATATGTATCTTTGATGATTCTTCTTGTCTTTCTCTGAATTTACCTTCAAGTTCTCATATATCCTTTTTTTTTTTTTTTAAGATAAGAGAACCAGCACTGTATACAGTGCTCACGGAATGAGTGAACTTGCTGTAATTGTTTCTATTTTGGTTCTATTTGGTTCTCTCCTTCTTTCCTTTTGTCTTTTTCTGACCTCATCACATATGTAAATGAATGAATCCATTAACAATGCCAAAGATTTTTTTCGCTATTTAGAAGATTACATTTATCCAATTCACTTTAATTTGGCATCTCAATCGCCAAATTTCTTGTTAAGTCTTGCTAAGTTGCTTCTGAAATTCTTCAGTTTGCTCTTGCCGTGTTACTTTGAATAACTTTGTTAGTATCAGCAAACTTTGGTCCTCACATTGCTTTTTTTTTTTTTGCAGGTTATTTAAGGAGTCTGTTAGCACTGAGATTGTAGCCCAGATCTTCCCAGAACTCTGCTGTTGAACTGCTGCCGTTGCAAGACCAGCCATTATGCCTACTATATTCCTAAGATAGTGTACGTCTTTCAAATAGCTATGCCAAATGCTTTCTTCTTATTCCGTGAGTGCGTTGTTCCTTTAAAATTTTTAGTGAGGGATTTTGATGAAAAACTGAACATCTGTGTAAACCGTATATGTTATATCTTGAGCTAAGGCAGAAAGCAGAACACTGAAACTATTCAAATATTCGTCTTTTCAAGGGCTTCTGCACTTTCTTAGTACACTATACACAATCAAATGAAACTAGAATCAGTTTGAAGTTTTTCAATACAGAATATTTACACACAAGAAGACGAAGAAGGAAAAAAACAACCTAACCAGATAATTTTTTTACTATTGCCATTACACTATCAGGTTATGCCAAAGCTTGTTATTGGTGTGTTTGGGCTGAATTTAAAGTTTATTTGGATTTGGTTTGGGTAAGTAAGTGAAGTCCATAAAGATATTTCACTGTATAAACAAGTGAAATCAGAACCAGTTCACAGCTCTAACACTCAAATTTGAAATTCATGTCTATATTCACTTATTATTGCTACATCAGGCAGACTAAACCCCAGCATATTATTTGTTTAACTAAAACAATGTTTATTTTTTACTAGGTTCTAATAGTGAAAATATTTCTCATTTTGATGTAAAAACCTGAGAAAAATATTTGTAAATGGATCAAAAAGTTTGTTCTATTTGAGTTTATCATGCTCAACGTTCAGTTTTCTAGTATGTTTGAGAAATGGTCCTGAAATCATAGGGATTCATTTTGTTTTAATAGGTTTAAAAAGCACAGCTCTTAAATTGGATCAAAGACCTTAGGGATGTAGAGAGGACCCAAGGGAGACGATAAAGAAATAAAAAAAATTAATAAAACCCTTTAAAATTCTTTTACATTTTATGCCACATAAAATTATCCCAGGACCTGATTTCTAGAACAAATAAATAGGGTTAATTTCTTATTCTGAGAATTTTAATTTAGTTTCTTTTTATAATACCACACTGACACAAGAGTTATGTTGCACTTCTACGTTTGTGGGGTAGGCTCAAATCCTATCAGGATCTCTTTTCCAATCTGCCAAATGATTACTCTCTGTTCATTTAAATCCTGCATTAAAAAAAAAGAAAAAAAAAGTTACTAAGTTACTACAATATTACCACACATGAATCAATAACTGTCCCATCTTAAATCTTCTTTAAATATCTATGAATGCAACAAGATAAAATAAACAGAAAAATACTGCTTTTAAATGTTCCCTGACTGGGTTAGATGCAATATTATATTTCTCTTATTCCTATCTATATTGTGCCTTTTTCTTGACTACTAATGTTTGGGAATCAGACAAAGACAAACAAAAAAATATACCTTTTATTGTTTCTATCTTGTTTCCTTTCTTTGTTGGGGTTTTTGGTATTTTGTTACGACATCTATGTTATGAAAAAGAAAGTTCAATGGTTCAGATGCATCCAACAGCATCTTTTGTAGTAAGCAAGTTTGGAGACTACTTCTGTTAACTTTCTTGTTGCAGTCAACATAACTTGAAAATTTTGTCTAGGTGAGCTAGTTTGCCATCTAAGTGTACTTGTCTTTCTATAACTCATTATTGGCATCTCGGTAACTTTGGAATAATTTCAAGTAGGTTCATAATTACTATGACTTTACCAATATGTTTTGGTTTTTTGTTTGTTTTCCCTACATTGTATTTCTGGAACTGTTTCCTGACAGTTTCAGCTGTCCTTTTATACTAAATATCTGGCATTTGTGTACTATTGAATAATTAACTATCTTTTTTGTTTTCTAATACGTCTTCTGATAAGTGAATTGATATTCCATTTGGCAGTCTTACCAAAATATTTACATTCAATTAAATATTTGTGCATAGTTATAAACTGTTGATTAAATAAAAAGAAGAAAAATAGACTGTTACTTGTTTTGCAAATGATGTACTTTATATATGGATTCTAGTGGGTAGGAGTCTATTTAGTATGATAGTTTGTTTGGTACTTATGTGGGTGTTCCACATAGAAGAAAAAACTCTAAAAAATGCTACACAAATTTGAAAAAGGCAGAGGAGATAATAGTCTTGGTCTTATCAGACTTTAGCAAAATAAACACAGATATTTACATACTTATCTAACTTTATAATACCTGAATAAAGCTTCTGAAATCAAATGCAGTGGCATCTAACTTTTAAATTACTAGTATTATTTTCAGTATCTATGGAACATTTATGAGACATTAATTCTTCTCTGAACTGATACATCTAAATTCTTTTAACAAACTCAGTCTTATTAGGAGTTAATCTGGCTTTTATTGTTGAACATTCTTCCATTTAGAACAATTTATTTTTTGCAAATATTTGATCACGAATCATTCTTTTGCTAAACTTTCACATAAAGACTAATCATATAGTGCAGCTATGCACCTATCAGCTCTCCAGCCTTTTGATCTCTGACAGAAATAAATTTTCTGTCAAAATATTTATTTTTAAGCCAAATTACTTAACAGGTGCAGGATTTTTTTTTTTTCTTACTGTTTCATGTCTCAAGCAGACCATTTGCCATAAAAAGTAATTGCTTTGTTCTGTTGTTCACATTGATGCAAAATATAAACTATTTTGATATATGTGTATAGCTGTATGTGAATACTCGTATACATATGTACTTTCTTCCACCTGAAGCAAAGTTGTAGCTGCAAATAGTTTCCAAGAAATGGTGAAAATATGCAGTAAATAGAACTGTATCATAACCCTGTTGTTTCCCCATAATGGAAATGTGCAACTTTGTTTGCTGGCTAGGCATTTTCACTGCTGTATTATCAATTTGTGGCTTCAAAGTAACAAGAAGAGTGCTAGGGAAGTGTCTCTCAGCACCAGAAGAATAATTCTTGCATAAGTTAGGCATGGCTTCGTGAAAAAATATTTATACACAAGTGTCACAGGTGAAGCCTATGAGGGTTAGTTTCTCACTAAACTTGATACCTACTTTTCAGATAACTAGGATCAAGCCTTTCCAGGTAAAGGAAGCTCTGGAAACCAGGATCCCTTCTTTCTGGATGTTACTAACTACTTGCTTTCCATAATTTACTCAAATAAACCAATCTGAGACAGCCCTCAGTGAGACAACTCACAGAAAGTAAGAAACCAGTTTAAAATTTATGTTTCCTTGATAGATGCAGTGAAATTCTTCACTTTATGAGAAGTGTGATTTTGATAACTTTGTCTGTGGTATTTATTGTTGAATTACAAACACCACATTACATGGATGAATAGTCTTGGTGAATTTGATCTGTGAACACTTAATTCATGCACGTGATCTATGAATTCATGCAAGGTATATACAACTCAAGTAATCAATTCAATTTTGTCTCAATTTTTCATGTGTAAAAATCCATTTTATGTCCCACAGGGACATTCGTATTAAAACAATCAGGCGTTCTGATACCACAGTAGCGAATGATACACAAAAAAACTTAAAAAGAAAACAAATATCTTGTCTAAAAAATAAATAAAGTTATTTCCCATATTTATTATTTTCTGAATTTCAAAATATGTGAAAGCATTTTTTAACTGATATTTCTGTAGTTATGTGAAATGCATCTGCCCACACCTCGGGTCTTTGAGAAGAAAACAAAATATGGTACCTAAATTGTGTTACTGTAGTGTTTCTTTACATATTGTAATAATACCTAGCTTCTTTGTTTAGTTTTTGGGGGAGGAGGCGTTTGTTGTGGTTTTGTTTTTGTTTTTTCTGGTATTGAAATGCTATGTGTTCTTTAGTTTCATAGATATACATAGATGATGATGTGATGACATAAAAAGTAATTCTGAATAACATAGATTCCAAATAACCAAGTAGAAAAAATGAATAATCTTTTCTAAACTTAACTGGCTATGTCTACACTCAGTTTACATGAGGACAAATAATGTACCATGGATAAATATCAACAGAACCTCTTGGCCGTTTTTTAGCAACATGTAAAATTAACAAGCAGAATTATCAAGCAATTAGAATACACAAATCAGACATATTTTGTTTTGTCTTTCTTTTGCTGAATCTTCCCATTCTTTTGTGGATATTCCATTTGTCAACTCACTCATGCTCTGTTCAATTATCATCACACATAAATGGTGCTGCCAGATGTTTTCTTCAAATATTTGTTTCAATTTTTAGTTGATTACCTTTTTTTTACAGTGAACTAGGATTACATGAATATTTAATAAAGTTTTAAGAGGAATATTCTCCCAGATAGTAGCAGTTTGAAAGAATTCTAGTCAATATTTATAGAAACCTAATTTTTAATTGATTAAAATTAATATTTACATCACACATTTGATTTTTTATTATGCGGTCAAGTAACAGAGTCTTTTGATGTGATTTATGCATCCAGTTTAAAAAAAATAGCTTTTTGAGCTGACTGATCATTAAAACTGTTTATTAGGTGAGCTACAAGCAAAGTTTAATAATTTTATTATTAAATATAATAAAAATATAATAAATTACAGTTGTCCTTATGTTTGGAAAGATCCCCTTGGATTATTCTGCTGCAATTTAAACCTATTGCTTCTTGTATAATCCATCTATACAGAAACCAGACCACTGCCTTCCACTTTGCAGGGGTTTTTAATATATTTGAAGAATGTCACATCTCCAGAATCTTCTCTAAACTAGACAACCTAAATTAATGTAGTCTTTTCTAGTGCACCTTTCCCTAGATTTCTACTCATGCATGCATACAAACATACATACATATATACGCATATATTATAAATAATAGCATAAAAGAATATCTATGATGTTAAAATATACTTTGAATATATTTAAATCCTATAGTATGTTACTAAAGTACTGTAGTTGTCATCTTTTAGCTGGAAAGGACCTGGACTCATTAAAATAAATTCATTAGACACATACTCATGTAAAAAAAAAAAAAAAGCTGTTTAAGATGATGAACAACAAAAGAAATAGGATTTTGAAATGCTTCTCAAAACTCCTCACAATCTCATTGTCACCTTTACTCCTTTCTATTAACTGAGCAAGTCAAAATATAAATAAAATTAATCCAGTTCAAGTAATGTCATATTCATTGCATTTGCTGCCAGAACTCTCACCCACCAGTTGTTCAATTTAAGTCTTGTTTTACTGTGAAGATGATTCCTAAATTGGTTACCATTTATATATTATTATATATATATTTTTTATATATATATATATATATTATACCTCTTATATGCCATATTTCATCTGAATATGACTAGCCAAGACAGCTTAACATGCAAGAACTTCTAATGATCCATTGGTAATCCAATATTCAGCGTAGTGTGAGTGAACACGTATTTGATAATCAATTACTATAAAAATGAAACAATGTTCAGTAACGACAGTTATATACAATTTGCCTTTCACTAAAAATATTTTATTGGGTGGATAGCTGGTGCGATGCAAAACAGAAAGGCTATGTTCATTGACATGGAAATAGAAGTTCAAGATAGATTTTTACTTATGCGCTTTAAAAGATCCTTTAACATAACAACCTGCTGCATCCCAGGATAAATAAATAAATAAATACAGTCTCTTTTCTTTAAATGCACTGTTTTCATAATTGAATTTTCTTAGTGTGAAATAATATCTGGATATTTCAACTCACTCATTCCAAGCAAGATGTCTATGAGGAAGGTATCTGACAGAGGCACATCTGACTTGGATATTTATGTTATACTTGGATGCATTCCCTCTATTTTCTAGCAAAAGAATGGAGCTGCGGGTGTTGCAAGAAGTCTTGCAAGTAAATTGTGCAGTGTGAACCACCTAGCATACCTTCTTTTGCCANTAAATTCATTAGACACATACTCATGTAAAAAAAAAAAAAAGCTGTTTAAGATGATGAACAACAAAAGAAATAGGATTTTGAAATGCTTCTCAAAACTCCTCACAATCTCATTGTCACCTTTACTCCTTTCTATTAACTGAGCAAGTCAAAATATAAATAAAATTAATCCAGTTCAAGTAATGTCATATTCATTGCATTTGCTGCCAGAACTCTCACCCACCAGTTGTTCAATTTAAGTCTTGTTTTACTGTGAAGATGATTCCTAAATTGGTTACCATTTATATATTATTATATATATATTTTATATATATATATATATATATATATTATACCTCTTATATGCCATATTTCATCTGAATATGACTACCCAAGACAGCTTACCATGCAAGAACTTCTAATGATCCATTGGTAAGCCAATAGTCAGCGAANATATACAATTTGCCTTTCACTAAAAATATTTTATTGGGTGGATAGCTGGTGCGATGCAAAACAGAAAGGCTATGTTCATTGACATGGAAATAGAAGTTCAAGATAGATTTTTACTTATGCGCTTTAAAAGATCCTTTAACATAACAACCTGCTGCATCCCAGGATAAATAAATAAATAAATACAGTCTCTTTTCTTTAAATGCACTGTTTTCATAATTGAATTTTCTTAGTGTGAAATAATATCTGGATATTTCAACTCACTCATTCCAAGCAAGATGTCTTTGAGGAAGGTATCTGACAGAGGCACATCTGACTTGGATATTTATGTTATACTTGGATGCATTCCCTCTATTTTCTAGCAAAAGAATGGAGCTGCGGGTGTTGCAAGAAGTCTTGCAAGTAAATTGTGCAGTGTGAACCACCTAGCATACCTTCTTTTGCCAAAGGAACAGCTTATTGTACTACCACAAATAGATCAAGCATCTCTGGAGAGAACATAGGTTTTCCTAAGCGCTTGGAAGGATTTTTTACTCACTCTGCCTTACTTCTTCTCACTGCCAGCAATATATTTTACAAAAAACCCAAAACCAACTTGATAATTAAACTCTACAGTACCTTCAGGCTTTTGCAGGTTACACTTCTGTTGTGTTCATTTTGATTATTGTATCTACTAGGGAATGTAACAGAGATCTATTTCTGTGTGGCTTATGCCTAATGTTCTTAAATTCATTTGAGGTGCACTTTTAAGTTGTTTAGGGCCATATTCTTAATGACTTCAATAGCTACAAGTTTTAGTAACCAAAACTTTCCCACATAAGCATGCACAATAGGGTATGTAGGACACTTAAAGTAAAAAAAAAGAAAACAGTGAAAAGATGCATTTTTTATTTATTTTGCTTCTGGGACTGTATATTTATTTTAAAAGCATTAAAAATAACAACTGGAAAGTAAAGACATTGGAAAAGTGAACATAGCACCTTAGGACGTAGATATATATTCTACTAAAATTCATAAGTGTAAAGACAAAATTCTGCCCTAGCTAAGTCAGATCAATTTTCATTGAAGTCAATAGACACTGTGAGTGCAGATCTAAGGCAAAATTTGCTTCTAAGTTTGTCTTAGTCCTACCAAGACCCAGTGAAACACAAGAGCTATTCACATAAAGATGATCAAAACAAGCACCCCAGGACCTAGAATTAGTCATGTCTACTCCCCATCACAAACTACTTTTCCTTAGGGTTAGTCTAATACATTATGTATAATACATAGCTCACAGAACTGACAATGACCTACATAATCAATCATTACAGTTTCCATTTTTATTATCTTGCTCACACAAGGAAGAAAGAAGGTTTTGCTTTCTCCTGGCTCTATATGAAGATCACTGAAATCCATGGAACACTCCTGCTGACTTCAGCTGCAGCTGAATTGCCTCTGAATGAGCAATATTTGACATGAGAATAGCTCAGTGCTGCACTGAAAGACACAACTGTGGCTCACTGAGCTTGGTGTTGCTTCTGTGCCAGAATCACTCCCTATTTAGGCCTGCTGCCAGCCATCCCCAATAGAGCAGACATGGTAAAGCAGAGTCAGGGTGTGGGAATCCTTCCCAAGGAGTGCCTTTGCTGAGTAAGTTGCAGAAGCACCATTGGGCTGGAAATATCCCATTGAATCAGAACAGCTCCAGAGAGCTCAGCAGCACTGGAGGAAGCAGGGACTGGGTGGGTGAGCAGAAGGAACACGGAAAAAAAAAAAAAAAGTGAAAACAGATAACTGCTTCTGTGGCTCAAATGGATATGAAATTTATCAGATGGTGTGCTTTTGTGGTGTGTGTATGTGAGATGTTTAACTCCCACTTCAAACAAAACAGGCTAGACACAAGGAAGAATTATTTTACAATGAGGGTGGTGAAATGCTGGAACAAGTTTCCCTGAGAGGTGGTAGATGCCCCATCCCTGGAGACATTCAAGGCCAGGCTGGATGGGGCCCTAAGCAGCCTGATCTAGTTGAAGATGTGCCTGCTCATTGCAGGGGGGTTGGACTAGATGAGCTTTGAAGGTCCCTTCCAACCCAAACTGTTCCATGATTCTATGATTCTAAGATGTAGCTTTTTAATTTGCCCTTTAGGTTTTCCATTAAAACGATGACATTTACATTAACCTCAATTTATGTGTAGAGATAACTTTATTATTAGTTGCACTGTGGGCTTAGGGTATGGAATCCCCCATTCCAAGATGTTTTTGTCTGTTTCTGACTTTTTTGATATTTATTTCTCTGTGCCTCTGTTCAAATTTTCAGAGAACTGAATTCTATCCATACCATTCATAGATGCTGCCTCCATCGAAGTTTTCAAAAAAAGTAGAGTTTGGACCTGTGAACCAGGTTAGATTTTTAAAAACATAACCTGTGTTCAAAAAGGGAAGAATATTCCAAATACTTCGGGAAAAATAGTTGAAAACTTAGGAATTTTTATTTCATTTTTTCTTATTCTGACTAATCTATCTGATTGATATAATTACATTCTGTTCAAGAAAGCTACTACAGCTTGCAATTCCTCAGTAGAGACTTATTGACTTCCAGAGAAAAATCAAGGAATTTTTTTTTTGCACTCTACAAATTCCAGATGACAGATGTAGTAGCTGGGTGGGAGTTTTCTCAAAACTGCTGTTATTATTTTTTTGGTAATAGGTATCAGATAGGAAAATTAAAACTTTGGATCTGCAGTTTTAAACATTCCCCTGCAGCCCATCAGTACTAAAATTGTGATGCAGATGTAACAAAATAAAGCCTTTGGTATATGGAGAAAATGAATACATGGAACCAGAAGCCTCAGAGAGAAGTGAGGTGTGATTCAGTGGGAGCTGAAGATAATGTGTGAGCCAAACTTGAAGCAAAAAAAAGGATTTTACTTCTAATATGAAATTTTAGTAAGGAATCTGGGCCTGAAACAAGGATAGATGGTAGAAAAAAGATTAATTCAAGGTCAGACGAAAGAGACACAAAACGACTATACCCTCTTCTTCATACAGGAGATATACCCTCTTCTTCAGGACACAAAATACAGCTCTGGCCTCGTGAGATGCATTGTTCCTCTACAGTCAGCAGATCGGCTAATAATGTGTTTCTATTCTAATGCAGGGAAAAAAACCCAAAACAACAAACCAAAACCAAAACACAAACCAAACCCAAACCCAAAACCAAAACCAAAACCAAAACCAAAACCGAAACCACAACCACAACCACAACCACAACCACAACCACAACCACAACCACAACCACAACCACAACCACAACCACAACCACACCCACCAAAACACTAGTGATATCAATTATTTCATTAGCTCAAATGTCACAGGTATGTATTATGAGTCAACAGACTTAAATCTTTTCTGTGATCCATGCAACCATTAACATTGCTGCACTGTGTGCCATGCATCTTAAATCTTGTGGTTTACAGTTTGTTCTTTAAAAAGTCAGAAAAATCACAGACAATCTGTGTTAAAAGTGTTTATATATTAAACCATCATCATTTGTCTCCTCTCCTCTTCTTCATTGTATTTATAAAAGCACTGACTGCATACCAGAAATTTCTTTAACGGAAACATTTTTAAAATGCTTGATGGTCTTAGTGTACTTATACCTTTCTT
Organism: Pampusana beccarii; assembly: GCA_013399365.1. Lineage (NCBI taxonomy): Eukaryota > Metazoa > Chordata > Aves > Columbiformes > Columbidae > Pampusana > Pampusana beccarii. The sequence goes on from VWYH01000023.1 coordinate 49,581, forward strand.
TGATATGTTTGAAATAAGGAGAGGGTGATAACAAGACCATTGGCTAGACTAACTCAAAGAGAAACAAAATTATCTTCTTTATGCTGTGGAAGCTAGGTTGATTCAGAACTCCGTGTACCTATTTTGCAAGCTATTGAAGGTTAATATATTAATTAGCTCACGCATGACTTTCAGAAAAATCTATATTTTAATCAGGGTCCCTAGAGGGAAAAACATTTCAAAGTTAGTGTGTGATTATAAAACAAGGAAAGTTTAACACTCCCTAAATTCATTCCTAATACCTGGAGTGTGTGGGGTATGGTTTTCATCACCTCTCCCTGAGGTAACTTCAGAAAGGTAAATTGGTTGAGGTCTTCAGCTCTGCTATAGAGCTGCTGATGAGCGGGTTTAAAAGGAAAGAAGTAGTAGATATTTATGCTTTATGTTTACATTTACTGTCCTGAACTGTTCCGTTATTTAAGAACTTTCTAAAAAAAACCTTATAGAACACCCAAAGTACTGCTGATAGTACATAAATTTTAGCCTAGAACAAAGAAAGATCTTCAATGATTCTCTTGGGAAATTCTTTTGAGACTTTATAGTACATCCATTCTGCATCCTTTCTTGAACACTATCCATATCTTTAAAAAAGGGAAATATACTTCAAAATGATTGCTTCACACACTTCAGGATTCCCTTCATCTGTAGAGAATTTTAACAATTAGACATATTTGTTATAATAAAGTGAACCAAGTCTTCTCAGCTTGTTATATGACTACTTCTACTGACTTCAGCATCTCATATATCATTTATATTAGGTAGTTGCTTAATCAGCACTGAGCTGAAATGTGCTTAAATTTCTCAACTCACTTTTTAGATTTCGGATTTTACATGATGACAATGATTCAGATTAACTTGTACTTTTAAAGAAGAAGATAGGGAGAGAATGACTTTGATAAACAGCAGTGTAACTTGTGTATGAAAATGACTGTTCTAAAACATTTTCTGACATAAACCTGCAAAAATCAAGATAAGTATTAGAAATGCAGTATGGAAAATTGATATACAGTCTTAGAATAACTTTAAATCTCTGTAGTCCATATATCATAATTTTATTCCACATTTAGCTAATGTCAGGTTCTCCCAATAAAAACTCTAGTGTGAAGTCAAAAGAAAGAAGGCTAAAGTAAATTCTAATCCACTGTCTTTTCTTTATGGAGACGTGGGCCTCTCAGAAAAATGTTTTTGCTAGCACAGTGTGTGATAGGATATCTCATCTGAGATTCACATTTTGTTACAAAATGGGTCAAAGAAGCATTACACTTGCAGTATCTTCCTCTCATGCCATCCCCTGAGCATGCTTCGATACAGCAGAAAATGTCAGCCAGTAAGATTCACTATAAGATTTACTATGTAAATCTGTTCTTATCAACACACCGTTCCATAAGCAGTTTCCAAGTGAATGAAGGTAGAGTAATTGAGGTACACATTAAGAGTTCATTTTGCTGTACTGGTGTTTTCACAGGTCTGTGACCTCATGAGGAGTTCTTGTTCCTCCTCTGTGTTTCCCAGGCTGCAAGCATTTGCATACAAATGTTTACATGCAGGACTCCTTTCAACCTTTCTGATAATTCTGAAGTCTCTTGTTCAGATATCCTCACTCTTCGCTTTCCATCTACATCCGCTGTTTCCTCACTAACTGTGGGCTGTAATCTCTCACCCAGGTGTTTTAATGTAACAGAGAATATGGATGCAGATTTCACTTCTCAGTACACTGAAATGCACAGGGCATATTTTGTACTCAGAAAAAAGAAAAAAAAATCTCCCAACTGTCTAAATTGCTTATTAACTAAGTCAATTAAGTGCCCTTGGTATCTGGCAACATCTGTGCAAATGCAATCAAAGGGTGGACAGCAATATTTCAACCAATTAAATTGAAGAATGCCATTGTGCCTTAAAATATATAAGCCACTATTATACTGCCTGTGGACTTGCCCATTCATGGGTTATTGATGTCACTGGAAAATTCTTATATTTCACTATTCTCTTATTCTAATATATTACTATGAGAGATGAAAAAGAATGAACAGTAAAAATGAAATTATAGCATGAAATTAATAATTTATATCTGAATGTTTAATGTAGCAAAATGGGAGACGACACAGAATGTTTCATGTAAAGACAGAAAACAATGAAATCTCATTTTTTAGTACATGATATCTTTGCTGTTCCTCGTAGGACAGCAGTACTTGGGCAAAATGAAAATGGCTGCTAATTTTTATTACATAAGTTGGAAAAGGTCAAAATAACAGCATACTCCAAACTCTCATAGAAAAGAGAAAATATTAGCCTTCAAATACATCATCCAAGTGACAGAACATGTATCAAAAAATGTGATTTAATCTATTAGGGCACCTCTGAATTTCATGTTTATTCTTATAGTCAATGGGAACTCAGCTACCTTGGTCAAGTTAGATGGCTGTTGCACTCACTACCACAAAAATTATGTAAATGAATATAATTCCTGCTAGGTACATGACATTTAACAAGTGTTAGAACAGTTTTTCGAATATGCAACAGGCAAAAGTGTTCTTTTAGAATACTCTGTGATTCATGCTTTCAGAAAATGCCACTGCCAGAACGAAAAAGCATGCAACTGCCCAACTGTGAAAACACTAACTCTACTTGTCTTTCTTTTAGAAATATTCCTTCAAAAACTGTGTACAGTAAAATCATCTTTCAAGTTCCTCTCCACACTTGTCTCCTTTAATCCTTTCTCTAATGTCTTCCACTTGACCGTAATCTTAATGCCATTATTGGCAAAAGTATTTTTCTGTTCCTCATTCTGTCCAAGATCTCTCTTGACCCTAGCACCTCTAAATTAATTTCCATTCTGCATGGATTCTTTCTTCAGAGTTAAATGGTTTCCCACTTTTTAGTCTCTGAAGACATTCAGTCTTGTACAAGAACAGCGACTTTCCTTCTGCAGAGTATTTCCTCTTTGGGTAAGATATAGTAAGTATTTTTCTCATTCTATCCTTGTTACAAATATGGGGATATTTTACTCTCTATTCTAAGCTATGCTTATGCATATGATACTACTTCATCTCAAACCCTGAATCTTGCTTTTAACTATAACACTTTACTCCTCACAAACCATCATTACATCAGTCACATCATCATTCCTTTGCAAATGAAAATATATTTATATTTATAGTCATAATATTACTACATCTATTCTATTTATTCATTATTGAGGATTTCCTCTTTTTTCACAAGTAACTTCTTATAGTCAGATCCTATACGAGTTAGTATGTGATTGACATCAAATGATCACTGAACATGCTCAAGCCAAATCTCTTTGCTTATGACAAGGAAAGAATCTCAGGAAAGGTCATAGCCAATGTGGAGTTTAATCTGCTTTAAAATTCATTCAGTAGTGATCAACTAATTATGTGAAAAAAGCAGCTAGATTCATTCTTTCATCCTTATTTAAGGAACCCTTTCTAACATCTTCAGTGGTCCTTGAAAAAATAGTATGTCTACTTAAGACTGGTGTTGTCATGTCAGTAATATATACCTTTATCACTTTGCAATGCATCTACCAACAACAAATATACCTAAGGCAATACACAACTGAACATTATATCTTCTTAGAAAATAAAGATTTTTTTTCTCTGTTCCATGTTTCCATATTCCTTGTCAACTCTGAAAGGAAGGGCTTGTCTTAAAACGGTTGGACCCTGGCAAAAGATGTTTAGAGGATTATCTAAAGCTTCAAGATAAGCTCCATGATCACTAACTCCACTCTTTATGATAAAACACTCACTGGAAGGATAAAATAAACTGTCTAATATTAAAACATGTAAGTTTAATGCATTTCACTTAAAACACACGTAAAAGCTGATATTTCTTCAATCTCCACTTCTTTCATACATAGCAGCATCTACATATACAGTGTCTATATTATTTATTCTGAATTATGATCAGAAAAAAGGGTAGAAACAAAATTTTTCATCTTTTATCTGTAGAAAGGATATCTAACACTTAATATCTTACTTAAGATGGTTGGTGGAATTCTCACTCTTATGCTTATTTTAATAGGAATCTTCTACTAGTGCTCTACAATTTTCCCATTCAGAAAAAAATTTAATGTTCTTTCTTGGCATCTACACCTGAAATTCCATGAATGAAATATTTTCTTAATGGTGAAATATACCAAAAATTATTAATATGGGATGCTGGTAAGAAATAGACTTGTGAGCTTGGTCTCAAATTTGTGGTTTGTGTTTCAAATGCTCATTTATATTTTCCACTATGGCAACACCATTTCAGTTAAGTTTTAGAATTCTAGCTTTTATGACCCAGCTCTTGCATCTGTCATCTTCTTGAATCATCAAAAATCATTATTAAATCAATCCCAGATAGTTCACAACTGTTTTAACACCAAGTACAATACATGAAGCTCCTTAATTTATGTGCCAAGTATTTCAAACTTTAGCACTTAACGATTCTATTGCCATTTATGTATTTTTTCTGTCTTAATACTTATAGAGTTAAGACTTTACGTTCTGTAGTACCCCATTATTTCACATATTCCTGTATACTTCTTAACTTTTCACTTTAAGTAGTAAATATTTTCCCTCCCTCTCCATCCACCCATCCACCACCCCCCCAACAAGCTTGTCTTCTAATTTCTTACTCTCCTCAGCTTTGAAAATGAAATATCCTAATTGAAGTGCAGTTATTCTGTTTTCTGCCTTGTATGTTTTTGTGTTCCTATAATCCCACTCTACACATTGAGTATAGTGTGTAAGGGAGCTTTTCCACAAGATAAAGCTGTATTGCCATAAATAAAAGTAAAAAGCAAAAGGCTAACAATAAAAATGTCCTATCAGACACAGACCAGCAAAAAAATGAGCATTCACTGCATCAAAACATTGTTGCAAAGGATGAAAAGTGTAATACTCACCTTTCAGAAACACGAAGAAGAATGAGTAGACTGTGTCAAAGACTGCTCTTTGCAGCCTTGATACTCAAAGTTATTATAAAGCACTTCAAAATCTCATAATGAAGAATTGCCAGGTTACTTAAATAACATTTCTATCAGGAATTATCAAGGCAACACAGTAAAGCAGACACAAGAAGTAAATCTCTGTAAGCAAACACATAGAAAAGCTGACTAAAAATATTCCAAACAATTCCACGCAAGAAAGAGGAAGATGAAGGACTGTCAGAAAGATCATTGAAAACTAAAAATTAAATATATGCAAACAAACAGATAACAGCATATTCCAAAATAGTAATCAGGCAATGAGAAGAAATACTTAGCTAATAAAAAAAAGAAATTCACTATTTTTGACAGTGAACATAATTAAAGAGAAACTTTTCACAAAGGGAATGAATTAAAGTTCTGAACAATCCCTGGAAAAAACAGGTCATATGCTTTAAATCTGCAGCTGCAAATTGGACACATTTTAAATAGAAATATTACTTGAATTGTGCAATTTTGTTTCTTCATACACACAACAATATGGATTGTAGACTTGTTGCAGGAATCCTTGTATAGGCAACACTTCTAGTTGACTCAGTGAAAATTTGACTTATGAAAAGCTTGCTGAATGGTTTGCTTTGGATATATGGATAATTCACTACCACTGTGCGATTTGTTCTGTCTCCAGTGATAGCTGGGTCTCACAGATAAGCCAGCTACGGGGCACCAACCAATATTTTGTTCTGTTAGCCGCTAGATGCTCACACATTCAGATGCATGCAGACTGCTGCTAAATTATACAAGAATGCACACTGTATTTATTTACAAACTGGATGAATAACTCCAAGAACTGTGTTCCTGTGTGCAGACTTACGCCAGCAAATATTTGCAATTTTTCCAAATACTTTTTACAGTCAGTCTTCCAGCAAAAACTCACTTCAAAAATATTATTCTATCAAATGTTTAAACTCAATGAATATTAAAGTCAAATTCTGAAAAAATATTGCTAATAAGGTTGGCCAAATGCACTTTGTGCAGTAGCTGATATCTATAACAACTCTTACTCTGGGCAGAGTTAAGTGCCTACTGTAGGTATATCATTCTCAAGAACAGAGTTGATATTTCAGTTTTTAAAATGTGAACTTGGGAAGTGAAAAAGATTCAGATATGACTTGGTTGTCATCATTCCACATATTTACCTTGGATTTCAAAAAGCTTAATTGCTTATGTGGCCTTTTGCCATTGGATATCTTATTTACTAATTTTTCATTCCTTTTTTTTTTTTTTTCACAGTATTCAGTTAAATTCAATTTGACTTCTTGGGAATGTTCTTCTTCTGACCTGTAGTATTTCTGTGACTTTTGTTTTATTAATACATTGTCAGTTTCACAAAGCAGCTCTTGCTGCTTTGCAGCTGTACTAATTGCGTGGTAAACCCACTAAGTAGCATGGCATTGTTTCTGCTCTGTCCTTTGATGTTATAAAGACCAACTGTGACAACCAGGTGTTCTTAAGCAAGAGGCAACAGGACATGGGAAAGAATTCTTTTGTTTAAAAAAGAAAACCCAATTTTGTAGGGGTTTTGTCAAAACATTTTCTTCAAATTAATATTGTTAAATTAAAAAAAAAAATCGACCTTTCCACTAACATGCCTCCTTCCCCCCACCCCCATCCCTAGAGTTTTCCCTTTTTCACTCTGGGGGATGTCGATGTTAGGTGATATGGATAATTTTACTGAAAATCCGGTATTCTTTCACAAAACATTTTGGTAGAAAAGCTTCAGACAGACCTATTTTACTTGCTAAATTCATACTAGGAATTATTTGCTTTTCTGTTCTCTGTTCTTAGGAGCACATAAGCACTCTGATCATCAAACCTCATTTGGTTACATTATTACAGGATTCAAAGAAAAAAGGGAAAAGTGTCTTTATGCTGTATATTGCCCTCATCCAGTTCTCATGAAGCTGGTGAAATCTCAGGCTTGTGTAACTTTCAACTTATGTTGAAAAAAAAGCCAGCCTCCCTCAGACCTTTTGCACACTTCAGAACACACGGTACATTTATACCCCGTTGTGTTGACAAATGTATCTTAAATACTACTACTGCAGAGCTTGCTAGGCAACTTGAAGTCCTTTAAAACTTGATTATTTCAAATCAAAAGAATTCTGAGATAGATAGGGTTGAAGGTCTCTTACTAAAGCTGATGTAACAGAGGTAACATCTAGGGCAGATCAGAATTTGTCCCTTAGTCTCCTCCTGCAGTGGGTTTTTCTTATAGTGGGACTTCTGTCTGAAAAAGGGAATATTATTCAGATCTCTGTTTGCAAGACTATTTTAAGGAGAATTTGAAACAGTCACTTCAGCAAAAGTTAGCACTCTTGCAAAGTTAATGATGGTAAACATGTATGTTAGGAATATATATAGCTTGATTGTCTTGTACTACATAGTGTCTCCAATCAAGTAGATGAGTCAACATTTTGTTTACTTTGTCTGCCTTTACCAAAGGTTTTTGTGGTGGTTGGTTTTTTTTTTTTTTTTTTTTTTTTTTTTTTTTTTTTTTTTTTTTTTTTTTTTTTTTTTTTTTTCTTTCCATAAACTCTTTGGGATTAGGACTACTGTGAATATTTTAAATATGCTTCTCCCTATGAGTTGGCTTGCTTGAAAGAAGAGTGACATTTCCTGTGAGTAGCTAAGCAGCAAATGTCAGGCCTTACTCTACTGATGCCCATTGCAAAGGAAATGGTGCTTTCCTGTTTGAGAAATCATATTACTTCAGCACTGTTTTGTGAAAAATTTTGTCATTCTTCTCTGGGTCACTTTCTATGGGTAACTTCTGTGACACACAAAGAGACTTCAGGCAAGATTTGTACAGCTCTGCAGTGTACAGTGCAATTATTTACTTTTTGTTGTATATAATAGACACTTAGTCACTGACAAGACTAGGCTACACATTAACACGCTCACCAGGCCTAACAAGACATCTAGAGAATTTCTGCTTGTTGGGTTGTCATTACCAGTGGGGAATGGTCTACTATTCCTTGAAGAAGGCTGGCCATTGAGTTTTTCAAGTTACCATCTTCCCACTATTTGTTTATTTCCTTAAGATTTTATAGCTTTTGGCTAGTATTATTCCTTCTGTGTCTTTGAGATCCTAATAATTGCTGTCTTAACGATTAAACTGCTTTTGTGTTTTTACATTTCTTATCTCTAATTCTTCTGTCTCATACAATTTTTCACACCACAATGATTTTCTCAACAAAACTGAATTAACATCACACAGCTGTGTCGCACCAAGCTGGCCTTGGATCACAGGCAGCTGAAATCTGGTGCCAAGGGTTTCAGTTTCATCTTGAAATTGTCCTTAATTGACTCAAAATTCCCTGCATTTCTATTTCAAAGTGATAAAAAGCAACAAACGCAGAATAAACAGATCCATATTTTTAGATGTTTTTGGGAAACCTCCAAAAGAAGAGCGTTAAATGAGCAAACTAAACTAATGCATTCTACTGAGGAAATTGTTTTGAAAAATAGAGTGATGATGCTATCTTTAGAGACCATCCTTCAAAATAAAACAAATCAGACAACTGAAGAGAAAAGCGAAAAACATTAGCTGGAAAGTTATTTATGGATTCATGCTCATCTGATAGGAACAAGCTATGATATTTTTAGATAAGACGGTTTCACGGTTGTGTCGTGCACTGTCTAGCACTACAGTTCTGATTGTTCACGAATATGTCAAAAGCCCTAGATGTAAAATATAAAAAAGTTAAAATTAATTCTGATGAATTTTCATTCCCTTTTTCTTGCAAATTTTGAAACTATTCTTCACAGTACCCTTTTGGACAAGCTATCAAGTTGTGGGATGAGAGGGTTTATGGTGCACTGGGTGAAGAACTGGCTGAACAGCAGGGTTCAAAGGGCTATAGTGAATGGGGCTATATTTGGTGGCAACAGGTCACCAGTGATGTTCCTCAGGGTTCAACTCTAGAGCCAGTTCTGTTAAATATATTTATCAAGAATCTGGATGCAGTAGTTGAATGCATCATTAGCTAACGACACCAAACTGGAAGGTCCCGTTGACTCTCCTGAGGGACAAGATACCTTCCAAAGCGATCTAGATAGTTTGGAGCATTGGGCTGTGATTAATGAGATGAAATCTACCAAGTCAAAATGTCAAATTCTGCACCTAGGACAAAGTAATGCTGGGCACAAGTATAAACTGGGAGAAGAGTGGCTGGAGAGCAGACCTGCAGAAAGAGATCTGGGGTGCTGGTAGAAAGTAGGCTCAATATGAGTCAGCCGTGTATGCCCTGGCAGCCAAGAGGGCAAACTGCATCCTGGAGTACATCCAACATAGCTAGTCAAAAGAGGTGATTATCCATCTGTATCCAGTGTTGGTGCAGCTTCAACTTAAGCAGTGTGTGTAGTTCTGGGCCCCACAATTTAAGAAGGATGTGAAGGTTGTTGAATGTGGTCAGAGGAGGGCAACAAAGCTGGTGAAAGGGCTGGAAGGAAAGTACTACAAGGAGCAGCTAAAGACTTTGGGCTTGTTTAGTTTGGAGAAAAGGAAACTAAGAGGTGATCTCATGGCTCTCTGCAGCTTCCTGAGGAGGGGATGTGGGAAGGGAGGTGCTGAGCTCTTCTCCCTGGTATCCAGTGACAGTATGTATGGAAATGGTTCAAAGCTGTGCCTGGGGAGGTTTCGACTGGGCATTAGGAAGCATTTCTTTACTGAGAGGGATGCCAAACACTGCAACAGGCTTCCTGGAGAGGTGGCCTATGCTTCAAGCCTGTCAGCGTTTAAGAGGTATTTGGACAATGCGCTTAACAACATGCTTTAACTTTTGGTCAGCCATGAATTGGTCAGGTAGTTGAACTAGCTTATTGCTGTCAGTCCCTTCCAACTGAATTAGTCTAGTCTATAACAAACACTGAAGCTTCTATAGATTTTAAGTACTCAACATTCACACTGAGCTTTTGAAAAATGTTCTCTAGAGGACTACTCTAAAACAGGACTAGATCAGAATTTGTGCACTTCAGCCCTTTCATGGTTCTTGGCCTGAGCATCAGATTAGAGCAATGTAGGAACACATAGTTAACTAGTATTGTAATTAACTGTAATTAAATGTAATGCAATTCAATTAAAAGTAATTAAATTAAATGCACCCATTACTATTTAGAATATGTAATGAGAACAATACTTGTAAACAAACTCTTGTTTCCACAGAGAAAAGTAAATAAACATTAAGAAAGCTCTTTTGTATCTTCTTTTTCGAAATCCATTAGCGTCAAATTGTTCTTATTTCCTAAGTAAGGTCATTTTCTACAGTAATAGGCCTAAGGCTTTAATCACCTCAAAGTTTACATTTGTGGTTTCACAGCTTAGAGACTTCGTTATCTAGGATTTAAATGAAAATATCAGCTCCAATCAGAGCGATGTGAAGATGAAACTATTTTTTTCCCCTCACATAAATATTGCTTTTTGGAATAAAGCAAGAACAGTTTATATCACATTTAGCTGTTTATATATCTACCAACTCTCAGAAAGCAAAGTCACTGAGTGCTCTTTTTCTAAATAGAAGTTACCTTCAACTGCTTCTGAGATTAGACTCTGGATTTGAAAAAGAGGCAATGGTACAAAACCTACCTCTATCAGATAACCTCTTTTGATCCATTCTGGTAGTAATTTTTTAGGTCATTGGAAGTTCTGAGTTTTTTGTATTTTATAAGTAAATAAGAGAGGTGGTGTAAGCTGCAAATAAGAATGCAGACCACATACTACACAGTTCAAAAAGTTCTAGGAACATTTTTGTATTTGTCATCCAGCATTGTTAAATATGGCTGAAGTCCCTCTTACATTTCATGTTTCTGAGAGTACCAGTTCCACTGAAACATGCTATAAACATCATATTATTTCGTGGTCTACTTGCAAATAGAAAAATCTTTCAGACATGCAATCCTCTGAAGGGTCATGGTTGGCTGTGTTCAGTGCTGCATTTGTCAAAACCTAAGTAGATACAGATCAGTCAGGGTTTCATGAGCTACCTCAGGTCCTGCTCACACCTCTGTGCAGGCCAGCCACGTAAGCAATTTCAGTGGATCATGGGAAGCACCATGTTTCCATGGCTACCATGGTCAAAAGACCAATGCTCGTTGGTGTAATGCCATCTCAATAGTTCTACTCTGAAGTGGTCATGACATTCACAAAATGTCAATCATTATCAAATAAACCCCATTGAATTAAAACCAAACAAATCAACCTTCAAAAAATACAATTTTAATAAACAACAAAAGCCCATGCCCTCCAACCAGAAATTCTGTCTTGAAAATAAAGAAATGTCAGAGATTTGAGAAGTTTATTAAAGGACTCCTCTGCAGCTGATTTTTCATAGATAGAGCTTAGATCTAAACAGAAGTGGCAAGAACAGTGTTAGATTTAATTTCATATATTGCGTTTGGCAATGAAAAGTGTTCTGACAATGAGGGGCTGTTGCTATGGTGAAGTTGTAGGAACTCCACCATCCCCCAACAAATGAGTGCCTTACAGCTACTTCTGTGTTAATAGGGCAAGTCCAGAACAGCTGCTCCTTCTACTTGCTTAGGCTTCTCAATAAAGTTTTTGGCTGCTAAACTAGACCTTTTAATCCTAAAGCATGTATGCATCGCTAGAATAAAAAATTACTGTACTTATCTGGATTCCACCCCACAAATATGATGTCTTGTATGCAAGAACATCTGGCTTATACAGGTACCTGATATCTGGTTAAAGGTAATTAAGCATGAAAGACCGAAAAACCCACAAACCCTATGGAGCAGTAGATATCAGTGACCTCAGGTAGATATCAGCAGATATCAGTCCTCAGGTCTCTGACTGATGGGTCATTGAAAAAACAGCACTGAAGAGCTTCATGATGAGCTTCAACCAGAATTGTGTAAATGATGAGAAAAGGTGAGCAATCAAAATTATTGTGGGGCCCATGAGAAATAACAAACTTTTTACGGGATTTTTTTTTTTTTTTTTTTTTGGTGAGACTGTTTAAAACTTCCCGTGGAATGTTTTAAGGAGATTGTATGAATCAGTGAAACTTAGTACAGGATAATTAAGGAAAAGAAAGTGAGAGATCAAGGAAAAAGCATGAGGATTAAGGGAAATAAAGGTGTGGACATGGAGGATAAAAGAGTCTTGTAATGTATAAACAGCTAGCTGGTCAGCACGATTATATGGCAAACTCTGTGTAATAGCTATGTTCCTATTATTTTTTTTCCCCCATCTGAATGTCTTCTTTATGCTTTCTATTTGTGTGTTTGTTTATGTATAAGTTCTGCTAGCCAACCTGGAACTGAACTAACCAGGGAGTGAGAGGACACCACCCAAGAGAAAAAAAGCCAGGGTCACGGCCAGTGGCTGTGTAAGACGTCCAACATATTTGTATCACATGGACTTAATAACTACTCCAGGCTTCAAGAGACCTATTTATGTGACTGTGCTTGTGAGACTGAGGGTGCATGTATGCTCCACCAGTGAACTTCAGTCATGATCAGCTGGTGAGGAGAAGCGTTACTGGTCAACTGGGTTGTTTTTTTTTTATTTGAATGCTGTTGAAGTTGAAATGGGCATTAGTAAAGGCATTGTTGTTTTATCTGTCCTGATTCATACGGTTTGTCATGTGTGTTTTGTTTGTGTGTATTTGCATCTTTGGTATTCATACTACACAACAGCAGCAGCATCCTGCTATCAGATTGGAAAGCAGAAATCCACTGGGTTTTAAAATCTGCCAAGTTTGGTCTCTCTTAACGTTATGACCTCCTACTTTCTTCCAGTTGCCTATGCATTTGGATGTCATGTACATCTTCAGTTGTTCTATTTAACCTGCAAAAATAGAGCTGGATGGTCGTGTTAGTAAACTTCTGCTCTAACCGAAAAGTGAAAGCAGAGAACAGATAGGATGGGATGATTTTCACCTTTTGGACTAAAGAGTGTGCTTACAAAACTAGTATTGAATAGATGCTTAATTTTTAGATAGTTAAGTTTAAGTGAAGTGAATCACAGCTGCACAATCACTTGATTAGAATGCTCGCCTTAAAAATACCTGGGAGACATGTATTTCAATAGAATAAGTAGAGATATTTAATATGAACATTTTTACGTGGCTTTGAAGTTATTTTTCTGCCTTTTTTTTTTTTTAACTGTTATGGAAAGGTATTTTTAAAGGGTTGTCTCCCTAAATTATTTATCTTTTAATTGGTATTGACATGAGAAGAACAGTTCAGCGTATTTTATGAACAAGATCTATGCATCTACAGTATACTTACTATAATTGCTATATCAGATAGGTATCAAAATATTACTTCCTGGCAAAGATATTTTTTGAAGGAGAGGGTGAATATTACACTAGTGAACAAAATCATGAATGATGCAGAGTGAATAGTGGTTGACTGTTTATCTTCTAGTGTAAGAACTAGGCAATATTAACAATAGTTTCAAGCAGTCAGGTTAAAAAGAAACAAAAGAAGATAGCTTCACATACAGGGGTAGTAGAACTGTAGAGCTAAAGGCTTTTTTTTTTTTTTTTTT
>VWYH01000023.1:63143-165185 GCA_013399365.1 Pampusana beccarii
TTTAAGTGGAAACTGTGCTAGGGGAATCTGGAAGAGAAAAAGAAGACCACTGATGATATCAAATAGGTGAACTAAGACAACTGAGAAGATCCTGTGAGCTGGAAATGCTCAGGGAATGGGAAAGGAGTCAGCGAACTCACTGTTCAGGGCCAAGTTCTTCCAGTCCTCCCAAATCCAGCCTTTGGCCAATATTCAAGACTTCGACACAGGAATCTGGCCTGGATCAAGATCTGGGCCATCAGCCTGAACTATCAATTGTAATGGTTTTGCAATGTGTAACAAAATGCATAGTTACAATGATGAAGCCACACCACCTCCGAACCATTCATTACAGCTAAAGAAGTCTATATGGTATTAAAATTGTACGTGTGTGTCTATACATATGTAGGCTAAATGGTTGTTCAAAATCAATTTTAGACAGCTATATGTAAGGACAGAGATGGCGTTCCTTCTTTCATCCATGCAAGTAGCTCTGTTATAATCAATAGAACTAAAATCACTTGAACTCACAACAAAAGTCAGTAGAGCTGCCACAGTAGAATTATTAGAGCAAACAGGTGGCTTTTTACAACAAAGGAAGCAGACAAGAAGGCAAAGTTAGCTCAATGTCACAGTTATTTTCTAAACAGCTTATATGAGACCTAGAGTCTTAGCTGTGGAACCTGGATCACATACTGACTGTCATCAGCTGAGCTATTCTAATACTTAGAAGAAGCTAACAATCTGTCCTCATATCATTACTGCCACCTCTTACCGGCATGAAGATGAATCAGCTTCATGAACTTAAATTGTTAATGGGTTTTTTGCATTCTTTTCATAATCTTCTGAGAAATTATAATTATTCAAAAACCCTGGAAAAATTAAATATATGTGGCAAACACAGGACTAGACCAAAATTATTTTGTTTGTAACAATAGTGAAAGTATCTGATACAGGGAATTAAAATACTTGTTTAGAAATTCATATATACTTCCCATTTAAATATTTAATGCAATTTTGCTATTTAAAAGCAATAGTGAGAATATAAGGAGGCATTTCTATATGTTTTAAAGGATTTAACAACATGAAGAAGGTAATGCACAGTAATCTGTAGTTTCCACTAGATAGTGGTATCTGTAGATGCTACTGTAACTATTAGTCTATGGAGAAAGCATCTGAAATATACTGCGGTTCATAAAACAAGCTTGTAGGTAACCTACATTGTAACTATATCACAAAACTGAAAATTCTATATTCTCATTTTTAAATAGGAATGGAAAAAAAGATATATGGTCTTTAACTTGTAGATAAAAATGTCTGGTTTCAATCCCATTCTTCTGACACTTAAAGAGGCTGTGGAGAGTTTACTCAATTGGAAGGCCGTGGAAAAAATAATTGAATATTTATTCCATTAAACAGTAATATGGCTGTATCTATTAATAAATAAGCACTGAGAAATCTTTTTGGGCTTTCTTCTCTTTCACTTCACAAGTAAATGTTTTAGAATGGCTTTTGGAGTAATTGTTGTATGTGAAAAAGTCCAATGAAGAACTAAAAAGAATTAAAAAAAAAACAAAAAAGTTTTAGGAATATAAAAATGTATCAGGGAGATGAACAGAGAGAAACCTATCTTACTATCAGTATCGAGAAACACACCTAGCTCTTCCCTGATTGGTGTTTGTCCTCTATCACATTGACATCATGAAGTGTGAGATAAGCATATGCTTTTCCTTCCAGTTAAGAGATTTGCTTGGTAGCAGACAGGCTTGCTATGTTTTTATCCCAGAAACTCCATCTTTATAACAAAGTTCTTACTCTAAATGCAGGCTTCTGTCTCTCCTTCTTGGCTACAAAGAAGCTTAAGATAACTAAAATAAGTTCAGCTGTCAAATTTTGAAATGTTGAAACATGAGATGAATCCCTCAGAAAGAACTCAGCCAATAGTATGAATGTCTTCTGACACTTGGGCCACAGTATAGGACTCATTAGTTTTGAATGTATTTTTAAAAATGTTGCCAGTGTGATTCCTATATAATTACGTACAAGGCAATGCCCTCAAGCATACAGCATAGTGTTACATGTGTGCCAAACAAAACATTTACTCCTGAGAACAATTTTCTTGGGTTCAGGAATATTTTAGTACAGCTGCATGATAATTACAGTTTAGATATGAATAAATAATTGGTACACAAAATAATTTCCCAGTTTCAATTGTGTTGACTAATTTATCCCAACTTCTAATTTCTAGAAGCATTTTGTGTGTAAAATTGGAAATAGAGGTCAAAATTATTCCCTTTTTTCTACTGTCTTCTCACTATTCTCACAAGCACAGACGAATAGCTCCTGAGTTTCATCCCTCAGTTTGCAGGACCAAACTCCTCTTTTTTTCCTGCTTTAGACTGGTCATAAAAATGGACCTCTGGGGACCATGTGAATAATGCAGAATGCAAAACCTCCTTCGGTAAGTGTAGGTGTCTATAGAACATTTTAAAGAACTCCTTTGTGTTAGATAGGGGATTGTGATTTCTGTCCTCTTTTTCTGGTAATGGATTCAACAGCAAAAGCCATCAGCCGTGAAGACTGTGATACGTAGTGATTGTTCATATAAGATCCCTAGAATATTGTTTATTTTTAGAAGTAAGAAGCAAGTTAGTCACTTGTAAAGAGAACAATAAAATTTAACTTAGAGATATAGGATTTATTCTTTTTAATGTTTTCTGTTTTCGTAAGTAAAGTTCATATTAACTGAAGTGGTGTGTGAATTTGTCATACCATTGTGGGCGAAGTAGTTTCTATGTTCCGCAATTATTAAGATTCAGTTTTGGTTTGTTTTGTTTTTGCTTCTGAGTCTGGATGATATATAAATCTCTAGTTACTTGTCACCTGCCTTTCTTACCAATATAAATACTATTTATTTAGAAAGATGTTATTTTATATTTCAGTTTATTTTAATTTTCTTATTTTACTATACTTACACTGTAAAAGAAAAAAAAAATCACACATACCATTCAAGCATTTGGGTAAAAAGGGTGATGGAACAAAGTTGTAGTGACATCAAATTTATTTTTAAAGCAAAAAATCCTCTTTGCAATCAATTCTGGTTTAGACAAATCCAGCCTTGGTGAGGAAAACAAAGAACTTTTACCGTTTTATTTTCCAGAAACTTTCCTAACTGCTCTATTTATGAATTTGTATTTCCACATATGCTAGTAATGAACTTTCAGAACAAGTCCCAGAATTACATCATAGTTGTCTCATTTCTTGTATCATTTTTAAATAATGAACTTTGTGAGTGTTTTGGGGTTTTTTTGTTTATTTGTTTGTTTTTAGCTTGTACCTTGAAAAAAACCTAATCTTTTTTGAGCTTCATTATCTTTTTTTACAGCACAATGAAAAGAGTTTGTGTACTTGATATTGGCTGTCAATAACTACTTAGTTTGTACTATTTGAAACTGTAAATGAAATTATTTTGGAGGAGATTTAAAATGGGTATCATCTACATATAAATTGGTTTTAGAACCAAAGGGGGCCTGTAGTCAGTATATATTATAAAATTCTATCACATTGTCTAATGGATTAGATTTTATTAAGTACAATAAAACAGCATGAGATGTTCTCAATAGAAAGCAAATTGAATTGAAACAGATAATTAATTACTGTAACTCCTATTTTTTCAACACAGCATAGACACGAATGCATTTGTTATACATGTGTATATTGCATATTGCACCATAAACCCGTCAGTGTAAATTTTTACATACCTAAAACAATCAATATGCTTTTCATTCAAGGTTTTAATGTTTTTGAAACACACTATCTGTTTTGCACACACAGAATCACTTTGCCCTGTTGGAACTAATGAACCTCTTAACAATTTCCATATTAAAATGCTTTTCTATAGTTAATAAAACTGTCATAGAGATATATCCAATGGAGTCCTCACATACCGTCTCACTAGATCCTAGTGAGGAATGTCCAATGTACAGAAAAATGGTGTCAGTAAAACAAGACAAAATTGTATGCTGCGAATCCTTGGGGAATGATCCCTGAGAATTAACCCAGATCATATTCTACTGATACCAAGAAGAACTGTCGCAAAGTCCCTTATCTATTACAGCAAAGTCTGCTTTAGAAGTCTTTGGAAAGAAAATTCCTATATTCTATTTAATACTAATCCATTCCATCTCTGCAAAACAAGTCTGAAACATGGAAGATAGCTATCTTGTAACTAAAATTGTTTATTACATTTCATTACTTGGATGTCTTCAGAAAAAAAAAATATTGATTTTGTATTTTGTGGGAGAACTTTCTAATGAGACTTCAAGCTATTGAAAAGTTCAGCACTTAATCTATGAGATTCTTACAACTTCGAAATAGGGTATTCCACTTCTATGGAGAGGGGACAGACTTCTTTCTGAGGTCAGAATTTGGGTACAAAATAGCAGTCGTATAACTGTTCCCAGCCACATCTACTCCAGAAATGATTGGAGAGAAAACAAATAGAAAGATTATAGCATTAAGACTGTCATACCAGTATCAGGGATATTTTTTCCCATCCAGAAACAAATTATCTATAAGAATATAAAACTATTGTTTTACATTTTGTCTCTTTAAGTACAATGTAGTTATACAGTCCTTGTAAACTAAATACATACTGGTTAAAAGGTTACAATATATATATTCAGCAGTCATGTATATACTTTTCTGAGGCAACTGTAAATAAATGAATGTATTCAAACCTTACATAAGGCAGCAGTTTTCCACATCTTACGTAAACTAATTCCTTTCTGTACCAGCTTATGGTGGAAATGTTGCTTTCTGTATTCATTTTGTTGAACTGTAACCTTCTCAAATATCACAAGCTATTTAAAGATCTCAAAGGAAGATGCTTGTTTCTAAACAAGTAGTGCAAGCTATACATCGAATGGAACTCCATCCAATGGAGCCGTATCTCTGCATCACTTGTAGCCATCTGTTTGTGGTATTTCTCCAAGACTCATAAATAGCAATACCCTGTTGTCTTCTATCTTATTTGGAAAACTGTATTCATAAACGGTACAGTCTCAGTTGAAGATACTTTTCTTCCTGACTTAGCCTGTCACATTTGTATATTTTATAAATTGCATTCCTAGCACTGCAACTGCAGTTCACTTCCGCTCAGTTCAGATTTTTTATAGTGTCTTTGCTACAAAAGTTCCCTGTGGAATTAGGAATAAGTGATGAAGACAAATTTTGGTTATGGAAGATTGTTTTTCTTTCCTTCCAAAAAGGGAGGGCAGAAGAGGAGCAGGTTTTCCAGCTGAAGGGAAAAACAAAACAAACCAAAACAAAGAAAACAAAGACAGTGAGTTTGGATAAGCTTGTTCTAAAACCTAAATTTCAGGTCAGTTTCACAACTTCTTGACTGCATCTGGTCATGCAACAACTTCACAGAACAAATTTCTTCTGTCTAGGAGAGGGGAGTACAAATGATCTTTTATCCAGCATTTTTTGTGGGAAAAGGTACATTCTAAATTATGTATTTCATGTGACCATATGCTTAATATATGACCAAGTAGAGAAGTTGAAAACTGAAAAGTACAGGTAGAATGCCTGCTTCTTATAAAGTACAGTTAAAGACATGAATAGTAATAATAATGATAATATTAATAACAATAACTGGAGAAGCATAAAATTTGACTTTGGAATCCTTCCAGTCTTGGCAAACATAGCACTTTTTGTGGTTTGCTCCACAGATGTTAGCTTAAAAGTAGGAAGTTTATTCAAACTGACTCTATTTCTGTTAGAAAAGTCTAAGTCTTGCTCGGTCTCTGCCATTTGGTCCATAAAATACCTTTCCTGATAAGAAAAGTGGAGAGCCTAATGGGAGCTATATTCTCTTAGAAACATGTCTGCTGTACTACACCTACAAGAAAAAAAGTCTATGTTGTTCAATAGAATAAAGGTAAAGAAGAAAGGAAGACAAAACTGATTTGTTTTCATACCATACTGCATGGCCAGCGGGACTCTGAATACCTCGGCTCTGACCTCAGTCTTTCTTGGATCCATCCACAACACTGAGTGTCTGAAATAGTTTTACTTTGCAAAAGATGGCAGGGACACATGACGGTTTACTCAACAATTCAGCTTAGCCATGAACAGGAACTGTTTCAGGAACATCTAGGTCTAAGGAGGGGATATTTTTTAGGCTTTTAGATAAAAAAGCACAAAATTACAAACCCTACATGCAAGTTGCTTAACATTTAGGATTGTAGTTAAGTTCAGCACACTTAAAAGATTTCTTGTGAGATGTGGGGGGTTTATAAAATTAGTTTCAGTTGCAAGTGAACTGGTATGAACTACTACAGTTACAACGAACTACTGCAGTTATGATTCCTTACCTCTTAATTTCTCTTTCCTTTTGCCTGATTTATTCCTTACTATTTCTATACTCCATTAGGAAAAGAAAATAAGAAAGCATTCTGCTAAACCCAGCTGTTATACCTGAAACACCACAGGTAGAAAATCTTAAACATGGGTAAATGATTTTCCATTCACTGCAAAAGAAATTTTCTTCTGAATTTTCCTTCCTTGGGCAAGGTCTCCTCTCATTGGAATAATGTGTATAACTGACATTCAAATAAAGAATGACAGATGTGGGTTTGCCTTATATAAGCTTTGAATGTCACCTCATTTCCACAGTGATAATTGAAGTCATTATTTGGATAGAAAAGTCTCAGTGGATCATATTTTTTCTGCTGTAAAAAATTAGCTGGAGTTCAAATAAAATAACTTTCCTTGTTCTCTTCCAAACCAAAAGATTTTTGTTGTCTGTAAAAACTGTTATATGTCCTTGAAAAATGTGTGTTATCTCAGCAAAGATTTATTATCTTTTTTCTTTAAACTTCAGCAAAGTCACGAGGCAGTTAACATTCTTTGAGTCAAATCTGTTCATGACACACATTTTTTATACATCTTGCTATAAAATAGTAGCTGCATTTATGAGTAACTTATAAAGTTCTATGTCACACTGTAAACATAGAATTACAGTGAAAAATGATGTTTCATATTCTTCTGCAATAGATGTTTTTTATTTTTACAGTGTTAGAGAGTATATATGTATGAACATATACACAAACATAAAAATTACACAGGGATAATAATAAAACAGAAATACAACGAGAAAAAAGTACATGGAAGCCTACTAATATACTTGAAAATGAAGAAAAAGGTGGTATATGTATAAGTTATAATGTGGAGAAAGAACCTAATTTTCACTGGATGTCCATGATACCCTAATATTTTCTATAGCTCTAAAAGGCACTCATCCTGGGTTACCACTGAGTTGTGAAAGGTACTCTAAAATCACAGCATAAGGACTCTCCTAGAAGAGTTGATCTACATGAGTAGCAGGCAGTTTATAGTGTTTTCTCAATTAAATTGGGAGGCATCTGGAAAGAAATTTCAGAGTCATTCCTCATTAATTAAAACAGCTTTATAGAAGACGTATTTCCTTTCTTCTAGAATTCTTTAAAATATTGGGAGATTATTTGGAATTATTTACTGTTTAAAATTATTCATTGATGCCTTTAGTGAATAATTCCTGACTTGCACATTCTTTAGAATAATCAATTGTTGGTATGGAAATGCTGAAATTCTCCACTTTGTTTACTTGGGGCTTTTTTATTATGATTATTTTTATCCCTTTTTGATTATCAGTAAAATAAAAGATGGTAGTTCCATATCAGTTCAATTTTTTTCTTCTTGTTTAATAGCTTCCCTGTAGCTAAATTATGATTTTGATTTTGGAGAATAGATGCTAAAACTAGGAATACAGTCCCAGTTAACTTAGTTCTTAAAGAAACATTTAGTCTGCATGAATTATATATCATGTTTATGATACTCTGTGAGACAGTTACTTTTCCCCTAAGCAGAGAGAAAACTCAGGGTGAGCTCGTTAAAACTTCATAATTGGAAATGTTATGAAAAAACCAAATTATTCCTTCAGTGCTTTACAGAACCTCTAGTGCTGAGTACAATGAAATAATATTATATCTATATTAGTAAAATATATCGAAAAGAGCCTCTTTGGTGCTTATGCCAACTGAAAGAGTCTGGTCATGACTGTAGGATTAAGCTGTCCCAGCCATTGAAGTGGGACAACTTCTTTCAAACTTTTAGGAATGATCCCTGACCCACACTAACCCCCATACTTGCCCATGGCTTGTCTGGGAGGTTGCCAGCTGGCACTGCCTAAAAGCCTGCCAGGTTTCCATTGATACAGCTGCAAGAAGAGTTTCGCGGTACAGTCAACTGAGCAGCAGTGCCCAGGGCCCACCACCACTGATGGCACTGCACTGCTCAAGACACAGCCACAGGTATAGCCCAAATTGATAACGTTGCACTGGGTAAAGTACCACGTGAAAGGGATCGCAACATAGCACAAGTTGCTGTGAGAGCATGAATCACGAAGCACTACTTCAGTAACTTCGTCAGGGTGCCATCTACTTGTTTTTAATAATAGAGATTGTATTCCATCCAAAATCAGCTGAGGCAAGAAATATGTCTTAGTATTTTCTTTGTTTCAGTTAAATCATTGAGATGCACTGATTTCTTGCTTCTTTTTTGATTTTTTTAAACTTTAATACTACTTCATTTTTCTCTTCTAACTTTTTACACTTTTTTCTCCTCCCCTTTTGCTGTGTGCCAATATAGATGGACCATTAATGTAAATTAGTTATTTTTAGCTTGGTGTCTTTCATTTAAGCATGTGTTTAAGAGAAAAAAAACCCTCTTTTTAAACAGTTAGCTACATAGACGACCATGTGAACCCTTATCTTGCAGCTTTAACTCAAAAAAATATTCCCTTTACCCCGTAAAATGGAAAAGCAAGCAACCATCTTACTTATGATAGTCAATTCAGAACTATAAAGAAATAGTAACACCTGTAAACCTCATGAAGTTGTTTTCTGAAATATTACTGTAAAAGAAAGTTAGTACAATTAAGTATTAAATATCATATAATAAAATGAGAACTTTTTCTCCATGCTTCCATGACCACCTGGTATCCAACAAGTAAAATGGTATTTTTTTTTTCTTTTTCTTTGCAAGTAATATTTATGACTGAAATGATAACATTTAGAGTAAGAAATTAAATATAAAGTTTTAGGTAATTTTAACCCTCAGATATGTCCATATGAAGCCTCTGAACTAAAACACTGTAAGAATACTTTCCTAAAATCCCAGAAGGTATTTTATTGTAACATGATAAATTTTATTAGGAATGATACCTAAATAAAATTACCAGATGAAATTATGATGTTCTCATAATCTATAGATTTACAGACTTTTAAAAGAATGCGAAGCCTATAGTTCCACATCAAGGTTATATCCTCAGCAAAAACAAGCAAGCAAACAAACAAACAAAACCACCATGCCATAAGTTTCTATAAAAGTAAGAGCTCTAACCACAGCGTATGATGTCGCTTTTGTAAGGCTATACCTTGAGATAAACTTTCTGACAAAATCTTATCCAAACATTTGTTGAACTGTGTAAATAACAGGTTTTGTCTCTGTAGGCAATTCCAAAAAGCTGAAATGCCATTGCATTAAACAAGTTGCTTAGCTTCAGATTTGAGCTATTTTCTTTTTTTTTAGCCTGATTAAAAAATGAATTAAAAATGAAAAATCAGAATTTTAACCTGCTAGATTTCCTTCCATATAGATAATCAAGTGATACAGATTAATGAAGGATATGTTTTGGCAGCAGACAGCATGTATTTTTTGCCCTGTTATTCACATAGCTCTAATTAGGATAAGCAAGCCATGGCATATTTAAAACTTGAAAATATGCAAATGATAAGTATTTTATTTCAATATTCAAGAGAATTAATTTAATTATCTAATTTTTCTCTCAACATATTGACCTTGACATTTAATTTAGTAATTAGTTAAAAAAATCATATTAAATCCATGTTGGTGGAGTATTTGTGGGAGTCTTAAACAACCCTAAGTATTCTATAATTTGTTTTGAAGAAGGAGGTAAGGAGTGATTGGCATTTGACATGTATTTATTATGTTAAATTACAGTCTTTAGATCAGCAGAACCAATACCATGTTCCGCATTAGCAGTCGTGTCTAAAGTTAAACATACCGTATTTGAAGTTTCCTAATTGTCAGATCCAGCTGGAAAAAATTATGATAACTGTTCAGTTATTGTCTCACTAAGAATAATGCTGTTTCAAAGAACTCTAATTGGCCTTGCATACAGAGATGTTTGGAGGCACTGACTGCAAAATTAAAAAATAAACTAAAATTAAAAAAAAGAACTTACCATAGAGTTTCTTCCTGAACTCTTCATTCAAATGGACATATGGAAACAAAATGTACAATTTACTAAAGCGTAATATAGCATACTATTGGAAATGAGTGCTGTTCTAATGGTGCCTATAACTTTCATGACTCTTAGTGTTTCATCTCAGGAGACGAACTCCAGAACAGTTTGATTTATAAGTTCCTTGATATCAGCAAGGTTTACAAACATATTTTCCATCCCGGACTGCTTTCAAGCTGATTATCAATGCATGTAAAAGACACTCTAAGTTCTTCAGCTTTCTAAGAGCTAGTAGTTGTTATTTATAAACTGCATATCTATTGCAGTCTGTCTGGGTCAGTATCGTAACACTAAAGGCTTTCTGACATTTCAAGCATCTCTGATGAGCAGTTCATCCTGCCCACACTACAGCCCAGCTTCTGCTGCCACCGCGGCTTCCTCACCTGCCAGTGCTCCAGGGGCAGGCACTGAGCTCTTCTGTCTGCCGACCAGTGACAAAACCCAAGGGAATGGCAGGAAGATGTGCCAGGGGAGGTTCAGGATGGACTTTAGGAACAGATTCTTCACCGAGAGGGTGGTGGAGCACTGGAATAGTCTCCTCAGGAAGGTGTCACGGCGCCAAGCCTGACAGTGTTCAAGAAGAGACTGGACAATGCCCTCAGACACATGGTGTGAACTGTGGGGTTGTCCTGTGCAGGGACAGGAGTTGGACTCGATGATCCTGGTGGGTCCCTTCCAACTCAGTACATTCAATGATTCTATCTATAAATGTATCAGTTGGATTATATTCACTGACAGGAACTTTTTTGTCCAAAGTTACATACATCATATTTTTTTGTATCACATACGAACAGTTGTTTGAGTTTTCTCTGATGTGCATTTCTTTTTCTCCTGTGAAACTCATTTGTATTCTACACTACTGTAGTTATCAGCATCTTGAGCTATGCTGGCAATAGGTTGGGCCAGTTTGGTACAGCCAAACATTAAAAACACAGCCAATTGCCAGAATAACTGTTAAAAGCATTTTCAGCCAACACATTACTTGCCCTTGCTGATTTTTCTCCCAGAGGCTTAGGAAATTTGGCTCAATGGGTAGCTCTTTTTATAGATATAAAAGACTGCACTGGACTTGTTCAGTCCCCATATTCAGGGATGGCTCATACTTGTCGATAGTGGGATCCAGTCACACTGTAAATTTATAAACCTCACAAGAATAAATGTTTATTTGTTTTTCTACATAGTGCAGAGGACATATAAAATAATATACAACAACTAACAACATGCACCAAGTTTCCACAGAGTTTTTATTTGAAACCAGTGTTCAAATGCAATACAGACCTTCTTTGCATTTGTGCACCTGTGTCACAGTTCTCTGCAGCGATTTTCCTGGCTTTTTCCAAGCTTGTAGAAATGGGTATGTAGCAAGATGGGCATGTGCACGCACAAGATTCTTACAACGCTCCTTACAAGTTAATAGGCTTTTCTTTTTTTTTATTATTATTATTTTATTATCTTGGTAATGAACAACCTATACTCCTTTTGTTTACTATTTTTCCTTTAAAGTCTCTTTTGTTACTAAAGTGCACATGCACCCACCTGCACCCTCGTGTAGGTGCTCATTTGCTGCACTGCTTTCTCTTGTGAATCCCACTAGCTAAAAAAGGATAAAGGAGCCGTCACTGACCATGGTACCTTCTTGTTTTCAGTTTGGTAATATACCCTGACTCAGTTTTGTAGAACTTTCCCCCATTTACCTGAGGTGCTCCAGTCTTCCCCCCACCCAACACTTGTCAAAATCTTTTGAAGCAACGAAGCCTTGCCACACTCATGTCTGTCGTTTTCACATCAGCCTCATTGAAAGTCTCTTGAGATCTTCACCTTACTTTTTTCTAGCCAAAAATGGGCTTTGAGGAATGTTTTGCTTCAGTTAGTTTTCAGTGAGAGGAAATTAAATGTGTTCTTTGAGATTTAATACAGGCACTAACGTAGACTTCCCTCCCCTGCCTCCCCAAAAGGAGTATCTCTTATGAGGAAAACCAATTTCTATTCCTCTCTCTATTTGTTTTTTGTGCAAAAAACTATCTCTGTTTAGTTATTGTTTAGGAATCTCACAGTCCCTGGAGCTTGCTTAGTTTCAGTCAATCAATCCAGGTTTCAAACAATCCAGCTGATGCACTGTGACTACCACTTATCACAATAACTGTAAATACCTCCTACCTGTCTTATGCTTCAAGATATTTGAAGCACCTGCCTGTTATTATTTGTGGACTATAAGTAATTTGGGAAAAAGACAACNAGATGTTTGGAGGCACTGACTGCAAAATTAAAAAATAAACTAAAATTAAAAAAAGAACTTACCATAGTTTCTTCCTGAACTCTTCATTCAAATGGACATATGGAAACAAAATGTACAATTTACTAAAGCGTAATATAGCATACTATTGGAAATGAGTGCTGTTCTAATGGTGCCTATAACTTCCATGACTCTTAGTGTTTCATCTCAGGAGACGAACTCCAGAACAGTTTGATTTATAAGTTCCTTGATATCAGCAAGGTTTACAAACATATTTTCCATCCCGGACTGCTTTCAAGCTGATTATCAATGCATGTAAAAGACACTCTAAGTTCTTCAGCTTTCTAAGAGCTAGTAGTTGTTATTTATAAACTGCATATCTATTGCAGTCTGTCTGGGTCAGTATCGTAACACTAAAGGCTTTCTGACATTTCAAGCATCTCTGATGAGCAGTTCATCCTGCCCACACTACAGCCCAGCTTCTGCTGCCACCGCGGCTTCCTCACCTGCCAGTGCTCCAGGGGCAGGCACTGAGCTCTTCTGTCTGCCGACCAGTGACAAAACCCAAGGGAATGGCAGGAAGATGTGCCAGGGGAGGTTCAGGATGGACTTTAGGAACAGATTCTTCACCGAGAGGGTGGTGGAGCACTGGAATAGTCTCCTCAGGAAGGTGTCACGGCGCCAAGCCTGACAGTGTTCAAGAAGAGACTGGACAATGCCCTCAGACACATGGTGTGAACTGTGGGGTTGTCCTGTGCAGGGACAGGAGTTGGACTCGATGATCCTGGTGGGTCCCTTCCAACTCAGTACATTCAATGATTCTATCTATAAATGTATCAGTTGGATTATATTCACTGACAGGAACTTTTTTGTCCAAAGTTACATACATCATATTTTTTTGTATCACATACGAACAGTTGTTTGAGTTTTCTCTGATGTGCATTTCTTTTTCTCCTGTGAAACTCATTTGTATTCTACACTACTGTAGTTATCAGCATCTTGAGCTATGCTGGCAATAGGTTGGGCCAGTTTGGTACAGCCAAACATTAAAAACACAGCCAATTGCCAGAATAACTGTTAAAAGCATTTTCAGCCAACACATTACTTGCCCTTGCTGATTTTTCTCCCAGAGGCTTAGGAAATTTGGCTCAATGGGTAGCTCTTTTTATAGATATAAAAGACTGCACTGGACTTGTTCAGTCCCCATATTCAGGGATGGCTCATACTTGTCGATAGTGGGATCCAGTCACACTGTAAATTTATAAACCTCACAAGAATAAATGTTTATTTGTTTTTCTACATAGTGCAGAGGACATATAAAATAATATACAACAACTAACAACATGCACCAAGTTTCCACAGAGTTTTTATTTGAAACCAGTGTTCAAATGCAATACAGACCTTCTTTGCATTTGTGCACCTGTGTCACAGTTCTCTGCAGCGATTTTCCTGGCTTTTTCCAAGCTTGTAGAAATGGGTATGTAGCAAGATGGGCATGTGCACGCACAAGATTCTTACAACGCTCCTTACAAGTTAATAGGCTTTTCTTTTTTTTTATTATTATTATTTTATTATCTTGGTAATGAACAACCTATACTCCTTTTGTTTACTATTTTTCCTTTAAAGTCTCTTTTGTTACTAAAGTGCACATGCACCCACCTGCACCCTCGTGTAGGTGCTCATTTGCTGCACTGCTTTCTCTTGTGAATCCCACTAGCTAAAAAAGGATAAAGGAGCCGTCACTGACCATGGTACCTTCTTGTTTTCAGTTTGGTAATATACCCTGACTCAGTTTTGTAGAACTTTCCCCCATTTACCTGAGGTGCTCCAGTCTTCCCCCCACCCAACACTTGTCAAAATCTTTTGAAGCAACGAAGCCTTGCCACACTCATGTCTGTCGTTTTCACATCAGCCTCATTGAAAGTCTCTTGAGATCTTCACCTTACTTTTTTCTAGCCAAAAATGGGCTTTGAGGAATGTTTTGCTTCAGTTAGTTTTCAGTGAGAGGAAATTAAATGTGTTCTTTGAGATTTAATACAGGCACTAACGTAGACTTCCCTCCCCTGCCTCCCCAAAAGGAGTATCTCTTATGAGGAAAACCAATTTCTATTCCTCTCTCTATTTGTTTTTTGTGCAAAAAACTATCTCTGTTTAGTTATTGTTTAGGAATCTCACAGTCCCTGGAGCTTGCTTAGTTTCAGTCAATCAATCCAGGTTTCAAACAATCCAGCTGATGCACTGTGACTACCACTTATCACAATAACTGTAAATACCTCCTACCTGTCTTATGCTTCAAGATATTTGAAGCACCTGCCTGTTATTATTTGTGGACTATAAGTAATTTGGGAAAAAGACAACGGTTTTTTTTCTTTGTAATATCTCATGGAGTGGGTTGGAGTTTCTGCTTTACACAATTCAAATAAAAGTTCAGGCATAAATAAAGAAATAATATTCAATGCTACACTGAACTGAATTGTATGAGGTTTAACAAGGCCAAGTGCTGGGTCCTGCACTTGGGTCGTAACAACCCCAGGCAGCACTACAGACTCGGAGAAGACTGGCTGGAGAGCTGCAAGGCAGAAAGAGATCTGGGGGTGTTGATTGACAGCTGGCTGAATATGAGCCAGCAGTGTGCCCATGTGGCCAAGACCAGCAGCATCCTGGCTTGGATCAAGAATAGTGTGATCAGAAGGACAAGAGTAGTGATTGTGCCACTGCACTCAGTGCTGCTGAGGCCCCACCTTGAATATTGTGTTCCGTTTTGGGCCCCTCATTATATGAAAGATGGTGAGGTACTAGAGGAGGGTGACGAAGCTAGTGAGGGGCCTGGAGCACAAGTGTAATGACGAGTGGATAAGGGAACTGGGGCTGTTCAGCCTGTAGAAAAGGAGGCCAAGAGGAGACCTTATTGCTGTCTACAACTACCCGAAAGGAGGTTGTAACATGGAGGGTGTTGGTCTCTTCTCCCAAGTACCAGGTGATAGGACAAGAGTAAACGGCCTCAAGTTGTGCCAGGGGAGGTTTGGGTTGGATATTAGGGAAAAATACTTCATGGGAATGGTAGTCAGGCATTGGAACAGGCCGCCCAGGGAAGTGGTGGAGTCACTGTCCCTGGAGGTGTTCAAAAGGCATTTAGACAAGATTCTTAGGGACACAGTTTAGTACTAAAGTAAAGTTATGGTTGGACTTGATAATCCTGAGGGTCTCTTCCAACCAAAATGATTCTATGATTCTATGATTATTTCCTTATATTTACATTGTATAAATATATACACAAATATACGTATTAGGCTGTCTCTGAATACCATATTAGAATAGATAAAATTAAAGCAGATATTAACATTAAATGGGAGTTCACTGTATATACGTAGCTTCCATCATGCAACATTCTTAAATATATTATTTTTCAGCAGAATAAGGTACCAATTAACAAAAATGAGAATGTTTCCCTTCCCTGTGAACTTTTATTATACAGTGAAATATACGAATATGTTAAAACAAGAAGCTTGAAATGTCTTGATTACTATATTAAGTATTGGAGATACATACAAAATATTTTTTTTACGAGAGCTTTCTGACTTTAAATGTGTCTAATTTTTTTTTCTGTAAAAAAGAAAAAGGTAGCCCCTTTCATAAACAGATGGTTAGACCGTAGTACACAGTAGCCTTGCAAACTGTCCCACTATGCTAGTCTTCCTAGTCGCTAAGCTTGTGAATGATAAAAATGTCTTCGTGGTTTGTTTTGCTTTAGGTATTGTTGGTTGTGGGGGATTTTTTTTTTTCTTCAGTATGACAGTCATAGTTTATCTTTTTAGTAAATGCATTTTCTCTTTTAAAAAATTGACAGGGAGTACATCCCTAGTAGCTAATAGCTGTTATCTTTTCAGTTTCACAGATGATAGATTTGCTTCTAAATATCCTCAAGGGTGGTCTTTGCTGTCAGTATCTGCCTTGTGCTCATCTTCTGAATTTGGACATAGTTGATAGAAATTCCAGTGCCTTGTCTGGGATGAGTTTTTTCACTCAGTTAGATGAAAATTCAACTTGTTTCTGAAAACATTGTGAAGGAGGTGCTTTGTGTGATTAAGCTGTGAAAAAAATTATTCCCTAGGGTTATTCATGATTCTTGGGAAAGGAGGGATAGGTACAAAAAGTGGGGGGGGGGGAAATACTGCAGTAAAACAAGGTGAAAGAACTTATTTTTCTTCTCAGATAAAGAGATGTTCTTTATGATTTTCATTTGTAATATTTGCCTCTGGTGAACACTTTTGCTATACAATCAGGGATGTGAAATGATGGAGAAAATTTTGTGCTGTAATTTTATCAGAAACTCAACTTTCAAGAATATGCAACCCCTTTTCCATTAGACTATTTCTGTGTTAAAAAATGAATGCATGTTGCAAATATAATTTCTGCATGTGAAATAATTTCAAATACAAAAACATTAGCATTTTAAGCTTACAAAAAATATTAATAGTTGTAGTAGTTCAATTTCCAGGGGAAACAAACAAACAAACAAACAAACAAAACCCCAAACAAACAAATAAACAAAAAAAACACCAAAAAACCCTAGTCACACTTAGTAGCAGATACTTCTGGTTTTGCTAGAAAAGTTTCCTGTAAAATGTAAAAGAAAATTTGATCTTTATAGAATTACGAAGAAAAGCTTAGAGAAGTGGGTAAATTTGAAACTCCAAATTAAATTCCTTTTCTTAAATGGAGGTACATACAGTATGCTTCTATGACTAAAACCTATACACAAATGTCAGAAGGATCCATCTAGACTGGTATTCTAGCTACAGTAAGAGACCTTGGATCCTGGCTCTGAAAGAGCTATTCACTGAGGATAGTTACTTTGAAGTCAATGCGTGGACCTGGTCTCAGAAATGTTTCCTTTCTGGCATTATGCTGTTTGTGAGAATGTGAAACAGAACACAACTTGGATGGTAATGATGATATAGAGTCTACAATTCTTGCAGCAGCAGAAGGGTAAAGAGAAAAAAAAAAAAAAAAAAAAAAAAAAGAAGAAAAAAAAAAAAAAAAAAAAAAAAAAAAAAAAAAAAAAAAAAAAAAAAAAAAAAAAAAAAAAAAAAAAAGACTTAACAAGAGCAAAGTTCGTGAAGATAACCAGTGGAGGTTTCCATGGATAATATATGGGAAAAAAAAAAAAATTTAGGACAGTAAGGAGTTCTTTAAACAACATCAAGGACACAAGTGCAAAGTATTTCAAGCAGCATAAAGCTAGGACAGTCATGATGGATCATCTGGGCCATGTTGTGAAAACCTGTAAAATGGAAAAGTACTGGAAGTTTAAGCTGGAGAGATGAATAAGTGTCAAAGAATTGCATAAACTTTTTAAAGTCATTTAACAAATGATGAGCAGGTATATTTTAAAAACCCAATGGTTTGGCAATATAGAAATGGCTTCTACACAAGTATCTCTAGAAATTGTAGACAAGTCAGTCTGCTGTTCAGCAGAGAAGGAAAGCTGGTGCTAAGAAGACAGCACGTTTAATGTCTTTTAAATTCAGTCTTCACAAAATGAATCAGCAGTGATCAGCTGGCTAGCAGCATCAAAGATAGAGTAGTAGAAAAGGGAAATGGCAGTTTTTAGAAAGTGCTTAGATGCTTTCAGATCAGTTGTGTCTGATGAAATTCATGCAGGAGTACCTAGAAAATAAAGCTGCATTTAATTTAGACTTTGGAAGAAATATTTTTTTTTTTTTTGCTATCAAAATGAAGTGTGAAAGAAAAAAAAATCATATCCTCTGTAAGCTACCTCTACTTTTGAATCATTGCCTTTTACTATCAACTGTCATAAGGAAGTATTTATGTAATTCCAGTGTCAAATAATATTTTACTTTATTATTTTGAAGGCATAAATCTTAATGTAAAAGGAACACTTAAAAAGATATTCAGATATTCAGACAAATACTCATCTAAGGTTTTGCCTTTGTAGCAACCTCTGCAAAACTTGTGGAAACGCTGAAGAATTCCATCCTTGAATGCTTGCCATTTTATTTTTGGTGTCGTTATAGCTCAACATTAAGACCTTTTAATACAGGAACCTTTTTGCCAGGCAAAAACAAATGTAAAAGTTCAAAACTACCACTAAGTGGAAAATATCTCAAAACCGGCTAGTTTGGCTTCGGTTAGCATCCCAAAACATTCACATATTTAATCATTTTAATGAATATTTCACAAATGATCCTTATTATGGCATACACGATATAGAAGTAAATAAGTATTTTTATTTTTCCTACCTTGGAACACAGCACCAAGTTAAATGTGTTATTCTGCTTTCTATAGTTAGAACAATCCAAAGTCATAGCATTAATTGGCAGCTAACGAGCCTTGGTTTTTGTGTTATGCTCTGTGGCTGACTTCTTCAGTGATGGTCATGTAATCACTATGAAATTCACCCTTTCTGGCAAAACAGGGCAGTAAGTGTTTGTCATGCCAGGAAAACAAACCAGTGAAGCTGTCCACTCAGTCCAGCTACATCTGTATACCAAATTAATTCAGAAATACTTGCTTTTTTAGGCTTCTGAACACTGGATCCTTTTTGCCCCTCAAGGTAAGCCCTTAGCTGTGTGTATGTCTAAGTTCAATATCACACAGAAAACTAGTTTAATTACTGAAAGCATGCAGTCATCCAAACTTCTATGCTTGCTCCTCTGAAACTAATGATGTGTAAGCAATGTCTAACTCCCTCAGTTATGATGAGATAATGCTGTCATTTTCAGCCTAAAGAGTTTATGTTTTCGTAAGTCATACTGAAACAGAGTAGCCAATGTAACAAGACTAGATTTTGTCAGTAAAAGAAGGAAAAACTAAGAAGTAAACATACTATTAATTGTGTTCAATATTGTCCTAACTATGGGCAAAGCATCTGTTTCCTTTTCCTCATTCTAACTTAAAATGCACAAGCATATATCATTGGATACACACTGAGAATGGTGCAAAACCAGGATGTCAGTATGAAATCACATGAGTTCTGAGAACACTGCCCAGAGACGTTATAGCAATGGTCAATCAAATGAATGTTGTTTGCACCTACACTGGGTGCAGGGGGCAAGGTTTTGGTAGCAGGTGCTCCAGGTGCTGGAGCAAAGATTTCCCTGCAGCCTGAGGAAGTTTTGCAAGAGATCATGGTGGAGCAGGTGTTTCCCTGCAGCCCATGGGACCTCATATCAGGGAGGGGAAAAGTTGGAGAAGGAAGGAACTGCAGAGAACTGTTATGGACTGACTGCAACTTCTAATGCTCAACCACCTCTGCACCAGTTGGGGCTGAGCAGGGAGGAAGAGGAGCTGGGAAGGAAGGAGATAAGTTGAGCCTTGAAAGTGGGGTTGTATGGGGAGTGTGTTTTAGATTTGTCTTTGATTCTTGCCACCATACTTTGTTTTAATTGGCAATAAATTAAATGATTTTTCCCCAAGTCAATTCTATTTTGTCTGTGATGGTAATTCATAATTAATCTCTGGTTTTATCTTTGTCCACAAGCTTTTCTATCCTCCTTCGTCCTGTTGAGGAGGAGGAGGAGAAGTGACAGAGGGGTAGGGTAGGCATCTGTCTGCTGGAAAGGGTGCTACCTCATCAACATTTCACTTGTGTTAAATTTCCTTCATGCCTGATGTATCAAG
The DNA here is from genome assembly GCA_013399365.1 of Pampusana beccarii. Lineage (NCBI taxonomy): Eukaryota > Metazoa > Chordata > Aves > Columbiformes > Columbidae > Pampusana > Pampusana beccarii. Next base: position 83,372 of record VWYH01000023.1, read on the forward strand.
ACCACTAGGTCTTCCTATGGTCTTATCATTTTTGTGTTGGATGAATCAACGTTTTCTGCTTTTCTATATGTTAAAATCTTTTCCACAGTCAACTGTAACATGTTATTTACTTCCACAATATTTTATTTCATTTCTTTAGTAAATGATCACCCTTTAAAATGAAAACGAAAATGCCATAAAGTTAATCTATTCTCATAACAATTGTAAGGCTACACTATATTAGGGCAGAACTGGGGATAAAATGTATTGCTAATTTCTAGTGCTATACATCAGAAATTAAAGCAGAATGCAGACAACACTTTTGCTTGTGGGGATTGTATTCAGTACTAGAACAATGCATTCTGTATCTTTTTGGACATTTTGTCTGTCTATGATACCGTTTTATCATTGGGTGTTGCACCGATAAAGATCAAGAAAACTGATTAATGAAAGTTGAAATATCTACAGGGAAAATACCAAATCCTCTGTCATGTTATCACTAGAGCTGGTGAAGTGTGAAATGCCATAATGTTCACTTTAAAAGCTACCTTTCAATACCTTGTTGCAGAGACACTGTTTTCAAGAAAACTGATCCATATGAAGGATGAATGAGTGAATTTCTCGACAGACTGAAATACAAGGTGGGAGTTAACCATCTCTAACTTCCATGGACCACTTACAGCAGAGCTGGAATATTAAAATATATTGTTCTTAAATATGCCTTAATTTACGTAAAAACTAAAGGAAAAAAAATCAGACTTTGTTTTGCATTACTCAAGTAAGTCTAGTAAATCTGAACTGATACGAAAGCCATAATTTCTTCCTTTCCTATTAAAGAATGCCTCTTAAAGTAAAACTATGTTTTCCTTTGCTTGAAATGTTTGCTAATCTCTTTTTTCCTTGTCAGTCTTAACAGTGAGTTGAAATAGAGCTGATAGTTTTACAGTCAAGTACATAATGATTGGAGAAGAAGAAAGGGAAAAAAAAAAAAAAAAGAAAAAATAAGTCAATTATTTCCTAAGAATGCTGCAGCAAATATACCGAGACAGGTCAGAAAGCCACCTCGTCCACCTGGTCCCAGTCTGCTCAGACTGTAGATAAAGCATAGATCTAGGTGTTTGTGTAATTAATTCAATACAGATAACTTTGAGTGCCCTAAAAAGAGGCTTTAAACTGATAAATTTGAAAATTCAGTTTGACAGCCTTATTTCTGCTATGGGCAAGGGCAGTTTAAGTCATGACAGAGATAAGGGATGAAAAACCTCTTGAATTGACTTGACATAAATGATAAGTGCATCTGCCAGAATGTTCTTTTTGACACCAAAGAAGGCTTTGATGACTATAAAGGTGTGCTCACTGAATGAGAATAGACATTTATTAATAAAGATATCACAAAAAGAGACAATAGTATGCCACAATGACCAAAAAATCTCCAAAGTTGTTAGGCATATAAAAAAGCACAGAAAACGTATTTCTTGACAATACCGGTAGCAGATTTTTGTTATTTTAGTCTTTGTTTATTTTTAAACAAAATCAAACTGGACATGTTTTACAAAGGCTGTGGCCTCTTCCATTCTTGAAATGCTAAGAGGAAAATATTATTGGTAGTATTAAAAAAACCAGCAGTCTTTTCCTGTTTCTCTAGCAGTTAGTCGTAATAATGCAACCACTGTGGCTTCATTAGGTTTAATTTAATGCAGTAGTCTATGGCTGTCTCTCCAATTATTCTAGAATTGCATTAAAGGTTATACTAAATTCTGACAATACGTTCTGCAGGGGTAGCACATGTTATCCAGAAAAAGCATATTCAATCAAAATAAATTTATGTTTCAATCTAGGACTTGAAGGGACACAGAACAAGGTCATTATTCTGATATATGGTATTGAATGTCTGGAATATAAACTAATGGCCTAGTCTAAGTCAAAGATTCCCATTACATAAAACACACAACAACTTTTGACCAGATATTTGTAAGAAATATAAACACAGTACTTACATTTATAAAGCATAACTCACATTCTTTCAGTTTAATACTATCTCGATGATCATGCACAAAATTTAATAATTACTTTTCCAAAGTTTTTGTGTAAGAATGAACACAAGAGGTATCAAAACTCTGTTAAAGGCAATAAATACTAGTATTCCAATCCATTAATACTTTTTTTCCCACGTGTATACATTTCTTAGCATTGATATCCTACTTCCTTAGAACAATATAGGCATATTGAATGGTTTTCTAACAAGAATCTATTTTGGGCTTTCTTAGATGCTGTGAACATGTATTTTTTTACAAGTGTAGCTGTGGGCATTGTACATATATTTATAGTTTTAAAACTAAAGAAAAAAAGTTTTATTTGAGATATGCTGAATTATCATCTGGATGCACAATAACCTGAAATATTGCTCAATTTTTAAAGGTAATGTCTAAGCTTCCTTTTAATCCGAGTAGTCTGGGATGTGAAGGTCAGGAGCAGCCTTTGCTACCATGACTGAGGTGGTGGAGTTCAGGATCCTGGAGGGAAGGCAGAAGGCAAGCAGCACGATCACAGCTCTGGACTTCAGAAGAGAAAACCTCGTCTTGTTCAGGGACCTTCTTCTAAGAATCCCATGGAATGACTGCAGACTAGAAGGAAGTAAATGTCAGTCCTGTCTTCAAGAAGAGTAAGAAGTTCGCTCTGGGGAATCTACAGGCCGGTAAGCCTCACTTCAGTTCCTGGGAAGGTGATGGAATAAATAATTCTGGAGGCTTTTTCCAAACATAAAAAGGATAATAAGGTGGTCTGGAATACTCAGCATGCATTTATGAAGAGGAACTCAAGCCTGACCAACCTCACAGACTCTTACAATTAAAGAACTAGTTCAGTAAATGAGATTAAAGCAATGATTGTTATCTTCCCTTCAGCAAGATTTTTGACACTGTGCTGTCACCAGTTTACCTGGTAGGCTGGTAGGATAGTCTGGACCTCTGTCATAGTTGTACTCAAGGACAGTACAGTCACGAAAACTTTCTTAGGGTCTCCTAGTCTTCTTGCTGTTACTCCTCATGACCAGAATAATTACAATTTGAATTAATGATGTCTGATAATTGTTTCATACACATTTGCTCTTGCAGTCCATTTTTTTTTTTATATTATGGTAGTATACAATAGAAGAGTATGAAAACATATTATGGCTTTAGCTTTCTAAGTTCAGCCAGAAGACAAAGAACAAGGAAAGGTAGTTGGAAAGGAAATTTAGATTGATATAAAAATCAATAATGATTGTCTGTCTGGAGTTTTGACTAACTCTCTATCTGTTCTTTTTTTTCTCTCTGTTTCTATGGCACCAGGCTGATATTTGCAACTACCTACAAATTCCGTATGACTTAACTATCTGCAAGAGTTACATGTATACAGCCTCAAAATAGATCTGACTTGTTCTTCAATCAGGAAGAACAAATTGGGGAAAAAAAAAAAAAAGAAAGAAAAAAGAATAACAAAATAGAAGAGTTTAAGACTCATTTTCGTCGTCTAAATAATCTGTCCATACTTATTGTCACAGTCTGTATGACTGTTGAAGTAAGTCACGATTAGATGACATTCAGAATAGTAAGACTGTCTGTACCTGAAACTTTGTTTTTGTTTCTGCTGCCCTGAGCCTAAAACGCTTCAGAATCTGAGCTCAGTCCATGAGGTAAGGACTTCTGGCTCATTACTGCAGAGAAAGGAGGCAGAAAATGCTCCAGGTTGACTTATATGGGTTATGTATTTTGATTTTAAAACAGCATATGGAGCAGCATTTCTGAAACAGAATTTTTCAGACTTTTAAAAACATTTTGAATTCTAACCAAGTTTGTAGATAACAGTTCCATTGCTTTAGAAGTTTGACTGTCCTTAATGACTACCAAGTAAATATGTGTCATCATGTTTTTATTTTCTAGATACTATAACCAATAAAGCTAGTGGTTGTGAGCCTCATACATCTAGTACAGTAATTCTAAATGGTTGTTGCGATTTATCTGGCAGCTACTATCCAGCAAATTTAACATTTAAAATATACCATATGGTTCTTCCAAAGCCCTTTGCAAAAAAAATCATGAAAACAGTTCTTCATAGAAAAAGTGTCAGACTAGTATGTGGCAGACCAGCAGAAGAAGCTGAAGCTCGTGTGAAATGCTGTTCAGTAAAGGTTGAGAACATACGATTTTTGGAGCTAATCAGCAGTGAGCTGAGAACAGAACACTGGATTTCAACACCTATGTGTCAGGCCTGGCACTTCTCAGATACAGATGAAAATAGCTCTTGGATGGCTCAGATTAATTCTAGGGAGCTGAATGTGCTGCTAGTTATCTATGCATATGCAGTGACCATAATTTACTTCAAAGTGCATGAAAAAAATATGAACTGTAAATAATAAAGGGGTATGAAAATGTCCACCTGAAGCCTGGTTTCAAAATCAGTGGACCGCTTGCCTTCACACTTTCAACCTATGCAACATGAAAAGGGAATAAAAATGATGATGTAAATTCTGCTAATTGTATGTATTAGCTGATGCAATGTCACAAGACAGATATAAACAACATTAATATTTTCCCCTTTCCTTTCCTCTTTTTGAATTCAGAATTTGTCATTTAGTAATTCACCAGGTACTCATAGTTGCACAGATTCATTTTTTTAGGGAAATGGTATTTTTCCCTCCCTCATTGATGGTGGTATATAAAATGCTAATTCAATGCCTTATAGGAACATGTATTTACAGAAGCAAACACTATTACTCTGTATGAAATCAACATGCAACACTGGGCGACAACACAATACTCTAATGCCTAATGAACTGACCTTATTATTGAACAAACTCTTTCTGCTCAGGCCTGTGGGCATAATCTGATACAATTTATTATAAAACAAATCCAGATTGCTTTAGTTTTCTGCTCCAGTGAGTAATTCCTTACCGTGACTAACAAAGGTATGGAGCACAAAATAAAAACTATATACTAAAAGGCTTTTTCTCAAATTAAAGTACATCGTATTTCTCAGAGGTAGAATAAGAATGCAGTAATAAAGCTGTAATTCCCCAAAGTGACTGAAATAAATAACACATAAATGATGCATAAGTAGAAAAGGAGCAGGTAGATTACAGCTATGAATGCAGTGAAATGAAATGTTAGGATTGGCGATGACTTTATTCATGTCCTGTATTCATCCTCAGTGGAATATGGATCAAATAATTCTACAGAGTAATGTTCATTTATATACAGCACTTACTAGTCCCTTGAAGTTCATTTTTAATGACTGGCAGCATGGTGCTCTCTGCTAGAAGCCCCTTTTGAAGCAATTTTCTCCAAGTCTGTAGGAGTAAAGTTCACCTCTTCGCAGAGATTCAGTCAATTCTTTTCTGCCACATATCACAATTATGTTCATAATGCAGATTCTTTGGGGGAGGGGAAAGGGGCAGGAAAAGACATACAGAGCATTCCATTTATTCATTTTCAACTGTGCATATAATAAACACTTGCAATTGTGTGGTGCTTAGTTGTCAGTTGAGGTTAAGCCACAAGGATGAAAGTGGAAAGTTCTATTGTGACATATGGGATGGTAATGGAAAAACACATACCTATGCTTTAAAAATATGTGTTTTATGATAAGTAACATTGTTTGGATGCACATTGGACTTCATTTTAGTAAATATCTGCCTTTCTATCTGCATAAAACATAATACAATAAATTAATCCTAAAGCAATCGTGGGGAGTACCCCGATTTTAACGCAGTAGTACATAGTAAATGGTACTTATGTTACAATACATCCATATATGAAGTACTTCCATACACAATACTTCCATATACCAAATACAATGGTATTAAACCTGTTTCCTTGTCTCTACTGTCAGTTGATTTTTCTTCTGAATCACCAGGCCAGAACAAGTAACGATGAAGGGTGAAGTGTCACAGGAGTTAACGGTTTGAGAAAGGGATTTCTGATATGCAAGCCTAAACTTCGAGGAACTGACATTTTCACCTGTAATCATGGATGAAAGGTAGATATAGAAGCAAGTAGTCACACACAACTAAAGCTTTTATTTCAAAGATTCCTTGGAGAACATTCATCTAATTTAACTCAGTCATCTACATCTGAACTAGCAATGCTAGCCAGTCTTTACAGACAATGAATAGATAGACATTTTAGGACATGATTCATCTGACCTGTTTTAGACAGTTACATGAGGTGACTCATGTGCGAGAAATGCCTATTTCCTTCCATTAATTTAAAAAAATAAGCTATGATGACTAATTCAGACATATATGAAAGCAGTGTGGATATATTTTTGGTCAGAGGGCTCCTACTTAATGTGTCTGTCAAAAAACGTATTATTGATAACAACAGGCCCAAATAATTCGAAGTTTTCCATGCACTGAGTTAAATTGTATCTAGAACGATAAATAATTGTCTTTCTGTCTGCACAAAACAGATGACAAAAAAAAAAAAGGTAGTTGCCATGGTTGACACACTGATAGGAGTAGCAAAATCAAATCCTTAAGAGAGAAAGAGAGAAACGGAGAGCCAGTGACAGAGTGGTATTTTTCTGGATATTTTTCCCATTTTCTTACATGAACCGTGATAACAAATCATGTGACAGCTTCTTTGTGTGTCATGACACCCCCAGTATGTGCGGAGAGGCCCTAAATGATATCAGCCTCAGGATATTAAGTTTATCTATAAGACAGGATAGATGCATGGAGATTCAAACCACAGCAACTAGCAATACAGACAGATGACTATTCTATAGAAATAAATTTTTTGTTCAGTTATTTTCCTGGTATAGTAATTAATATTTCGTTCACCTGGAAAACCCACTTTTCTACTGAGCAACTGTTTTCATAACTGGTCCTACAGTAAAGACAATTCCTCTATGGCATTGTTCAAAACAGCCACAGAAATATGTTACAAGATAAACTGAGAGAGGACCAGGAGTACAATACTAACTTGTAGTAGCTATGTCTGTAAAGAGAAGTCTCCAGGAAGACCTTATTGTGGAATTTCAATATATAAAGGCAGCTTGTAAGAATGATCAAGAGGTACTCTATACCAAGACCTGTAGTGATGGAAGAAGGACCAATGGTTTTAAACTGAAAGAAGGTAGATTTAGATTGGACATATGAAAGACCTTTTTTTGTTATGAGAGTAGTGAGACACTGAAACAGGTTTCCCAGAGAAGTTGTAGATGTCTCATCATCGGAAGTGTTCAATGTCAGGTTGGATGTAGCTTTGAGCAATGTACTCTAGTGGAAGACAGCCCTGCCTATGCCAGAAGGGTTGGACTAGGTGATCATTGAACATCCCATCCAACCAAAACCATTCTATGATTCCACAGAGTGGTTGGGGTTGGAAGGGACCTCTGGAGATCACACGAGAACATTGAACTATACATATAGCTTCCGCACAAGAGGAAAAAAAAAAAAAGGTAAAACACTAAAGAAATTTGATACTACAGTAACCTCTGAAACACCTCTGATGAAGTTATTTCAATAATGTATATGGAAGTGCAAAAGTGTAATCAAGATGTTACAGGTTATGCTCCTAGTAAACAACATGGACACTTAGTTGTACATTTCTCTATTCTAGTCTAATGTCTTTAGCAGTGCATTGTAAACACAGCTTCCTACTCATAAAATTAATTCAATTTTTATTCAATGATGTTTCTTATAAAGTATATACACAGACCTGAGTAAAGGCTAGAATACCAAATTTCCTGCTATTACGTGAAATTTTTGATTACCAAGGTAGAGCCAGGATCTCTCTTGGACAGTCTCTATCCCAATACTATTTAGCTGTCACTAGCAGGATTACTTAAGTAAAATTTAACTCTTTGGAGTCCATACAATCTTTTTGATAACATAGCTTCCTGACCAAATTTTCTTTTACTCTCAAAGCAAGATTTTTGGAGTAGACCCTTGGGGACTGGAGTTTCTGGATCTCAAGAGATTTGCTTTTAAGCTGACGTATATCTAGATTTCACCTGATCTGTATTTCAACATGTTGTACAGAAGAAAAATTGCAACCTAGAGAAAAAAGAATCATCTTATAAAACCATATAGAACTACAAGCAGAAAAGGGAGGAGAGATGCATCTTAAATTCTGGCTTTGGATAATGGCTAAAAAGTCTAATAACAACCCTATGATTTGTGTTCTCTCATTTATCATACCCACAAATACTCTGATGAAGGAAACCAAAGCATCATTGGAATAAAATTCTTGAAAGAACTAGAGTAGGAGCACTATTAATCTCAAATTTAATCTTTCCTGGAGAATCATTGAGTCTGTAAATAAGTTAGATTTTGCTTAAAACATATTTATTCTCAATTTTCATTTTAAAATAATTTCAAATTTTAATCTAAACTGTCTCTTCATTTCACTATAGTAATAAAAATTTCAAAACCAGAGATGTAAAATGCATCTTGGTTAAGTTTTCTCAAATTCAGACCAAGTGACCACTAGTCTTGCATGTGTTCTATGAATTTGTATGAAATGCTCTGATAGCCTTCTATAACAGGTGCTTTGAGATTTGGTTTATTGGTTAACAACTTTCGTTGTAATTTTTAAGTTTTGCACTGATGTGTGCACTAAAAGTGTGTCTTTACAAGGTAAGAAAGAGCATAACAAAACAAAAGAGGAAGTTTAAAGATGTCTGAACTTATATTGAAGATAAATTATATTTTTCTTTCTAAAGACCAGATCAGATGGAATTCTGGATTTCAAAGATGAGACTTCTCCATCTCAATTTTGGCTAATACTCATAGTGTAATAGAAGACTAGAATACTAACGAAAAACTAAAAGAGTTCTAGGTACATAAAACTAGAATAAGTGTTGCATTTCAGAGAAATACATTTTTTATTTTTTTTCAATCTGATGTACTTCCCAGGAAATGAAATTTGTTCATTGTAAAATATTGTCAATATTTGACAAAAAATTGATCAAACTCCAAGTTCAAAACTTCAAGTTATAATCTCAGCTAGCCGAATAGCCAAACTATTCTTGAATTTCCAAGTCTGTTCCTCTGCATAGTTCACTTGTAAAGAAGGGTGGGGAACAGACAGACTGGGGTATATGAATAGATATCTGGATCATACAGCCTTACCAGATTTTATCAGCGTCATATTGTCCTTCTGTCTTCTACTTTCTGATGATACACTGATTAAAAAAAAAAAAAAAGGCCTAATGATACTCTAGGCAGTGAGATCAAAATACTATGAAATGAAAAACAAAGCTTAATAAAGCTTTCTAACATAAACCTTGTTTATATTTAAAAGCAGAAAAAATGGACCAAAATGCATGGGACATAGCACTACATTTGTTTAAATAATTTTAAAAGAAAAAAAAATATTTTTAAATGTTATTGCGTCTTTTATTTCCATCTATTAGTGTTGTTGACTTGGTTGCTTTTTTTCCTTGCATTTTGGATAAAGAAACCAAATAATTTAATGTCACTAATGTATTCCTCATACAGGACATAATACTTAGAACTTTGTGAAAGGCTCAACTGAAAATATTTTCAAGATATATTTTAAAAATCTTTACAACTTGCTTTCTCAAATTAATTTGAATAATGTAGTTTGGTTTTTTCTAAATGTCGATAAAGAGAATGACCTTAGGAAAATAGTGAGAATCGATTACTTGTAATAAGGTCACCAAAGCTGCTTTCTAAATTAATCTTTTAAAGTACTTTTCAAAGGTAATGAGACACCTCCAGGTGTCAGTGTGTTCACGAAAGGATGTCTATGGAAATTTAAAAAGAAAATTATAACTTCAAAACTAGAAGGTGTTTAGTTGCACCTCAAGGAATGGAAAACAAGTTACAAATCAGCCTGTAAGTGCTTCAGTTCCTGTTAAAGTCAAACTAATAGATGACCAGTAACCAAAGAGTATTTTTCTTAGCTGATCATATGATTATATATGAAAATAAGAGTTTGTCCTGCACAAAAATACAAAATCAAAACCAAAACAAACAAACAAACAAACAGTAGTGTTTTGTTTCTTGGTTTGGTTTGGGATTTTTTTGGCTGACATTAAAAAATACGTGCTTAGAAACAACAAAGTGAACCATTAAAATTATCTAAAGTAAATATTGAATCAACTAACCAAAAGTATGGTAACTTACAACTAAAAACAAAATAAAACACAGGGGGATAATTGCTTATGGGTGAAATATTCATGCACAGACTCTGAATGATTATATTTGATTTTGAAAAAGCCACCCAAGAGAAATACCATGACCATCATTTAACCCTCACTGAAATGAGACTACAGAGAGCTCATCTCAGTGAAAGAACAGACTATTGAAGGTGACTATGTAGGTCTTTTTTGCCATTTATTTCAGCTGTTTTATAAACTCTAGCATATTGGCTAGCAACCCCATGATTTTTATTTCAAACAGATCAGGATTTATTAATCCATCCAATATCTTCATATAAACACCATTTCCCAAACGTGTACAATAAAAATTTAATCATTTATATAATATCATACAAAGCCCTTACTTCTTATGCTGTGAAGGTGGTAAATCTGAAAGGCAATTTTAAACTTGGAATTGCAGAGGGTAATGTGCTATCTCATACATTATCAAAGGTCAAAATCTTATCAGAGTACTTGAAGATAAAAAAAATTGTTGCAATTTGAATGTCCAGTCAGGATGAAACAGGTGTTTTGACTTTACTACTCACCTGAAGCTCAGAAGGTAGAAATTTTCCTTGGGTTTTTAGGCCACCTGCTAAAATTCTGTTTTGTTATCCCTGTAGTTTTAATAGCCTGCTGTGGTTTAACCATGGTAGGCAGCTCAACCCTACACAACCCTTTTTTCATTCCCCCACAGCAGGATGGGGAAGAGGATCAGTAAGGTAAAAGTGAGAAAATTGTGGATTGAAATGAAGACAATTAAATAGGCAATGCAAAAGCTGAGCACACAAGCAGAGCAAAATAAGGAATTCATTCATATTTCCCTTCAGAAGGGAGGTGTTTAGGCATGTCCAGGAAAGCAGTGCTCCATCGTGCATAGTGGTTATTTGTGAAAACAAACACCATCACTCTGAACATATTCTCCCTTTCTCCCTCTTCCTCCAGCATTTGAATCTGAGCATTATGTCATATGTTCTGGAACATCCCTTTGGTCAGCTGAGGTCAGATGTCTCAGCTATAACCCCTCTCAACATCTTGTGCACCCCATCCAACTCACTGATAGGATGGCACGAGAAGCAGAAAATGCATCAGCAATTACTAAAACATCAGCTCATTACCAACAGTCTTCTTTTCACAACTCCAAAACATAGCACCGTATGAGCTACTATGAAGAAAATTAACGCTATCCCAGCCAAAACCAGTACATAGCCTTACAAAAAATCATATACTTCCTCCCTGTACTTTTAGTAAAAACAACCTTGAAATGATTTCTGCTTCCCTGAAGAAGAGGGAAGGGTAAAATGAGGAAAAGGTGAAACATCATGTGAGGGGTAAAATTCCTCAGAGTTACATGTTATATGTGAAGCCGCTTCTTGTTGCCTCAGTGAAAAGCTCAGGAGCTCAGTACTTCACCTAAAGTGTTAAAACACCAACACAAGATTTTTGTGGTTGTGCAGGTAGCAGGGAATGATTGTCATTGTGAAACAATTCTAGTGTTTTGATGTGGTTTTGGTGGTCTAAAATTTTTGACAGTACAGGATTTGTATCTAGAGATAAAAGTTTTTGCCAGCTGATATGTACAAGAATATTAACCACACTTTCAGACTCACAAACAGCAGTTCATATGTGAAATAGAAGCAGCAGGCTTCAAACCTTTATAAGTCTCAAAAAAATGGTTACAGCATGTTTAGTTATGTACTGGGCCATCTCTGAAAGGAAACACAGCTGATACTGAGAACTAGACTAGATGTCAGTAGGGGGAAAGACAGAAAAAGTTAATAGGGTACAGTATGTGATCTACCTGTTTCAGAGTCTGCTACTTCTGCTTCATTCCTGAAGGCTGTCTATTTACCCAAGCATACCAATATGTCTCATGAAAATGCACTGTCTTTACCTATCAATTTACCACAGTGAGAACACTGTTCCGGAAGGTAAGATGTATTCAGATTTCATGACTAATTTTCTTACATCCCCAAAGAGAAGCAAAAAGGAAGCACTGCATCCTTTACTTCTTCTGTGAAAAAAGTAATTCAAAACTAACACCCCTCTCCCCCCCCTTTTTTTTTTTTTAATGATTTCTTTGTACTGATAAGAATTAAAAAACAGATTAGAAAAAAAATCAGCTGCAGAAAACAGCTAGTCTTAAATGCAAAGCTCTTATCAGATCTTGATTTGTTTCTAACAGATGTAGGATTATGTCACATTCTACTTCTTGATTTTGGCAACTTTTTAATGCAAATACTGCCTAGTACATGAGATGATGTCATTTTGTTAAAAGGTGATGGAAAATTCTCCTTGTCTTGAATCAAAACTATGTATAGTGACACCTCCATGTGAATTTAAGTCTCTTTGTATTACGTGTGGAAAGTTAATAACGCTGATGATATTAAAGATGTAATCACTACAGCCAGCCAATCACAGGCAGACTTCAGCTCAGGTCTTGAAGATCTGATATCTGAAGTGTTCAGGCTGCCCAGTGTGAAAGGAAGATATCACCTTGATCTGGAACTGGTTAGCTGAGAGAAGGCGTAGAGGGGATCTCACCAATGTATATAAATACCTGAAGGAAAGGGTCAGGCTCTTTTAAGTGGTGCTCAGTGACAGTACAAGAGGCAATAGGCACAAACTGAAACACGGGAGATTCTGTCTAAATGTCAGGAAACACCCTTTTGCTGTGAGTGACAGCAGCAGCACAGGTTGCCCAGGGAGTTTATGGAGTCTTGATCCATGAAAACATTCAGAACCTGGCTGGACATGGTCCTGGGCAACTGGCTGTAGGTGGCCCTGCATGATTAGGGCCGTTGGATCAGATGACCTCCAGAGGTCCCTTTCAGTCTCAACCGTTCTGTGATTATGTGTTTCTGTGAGATTCTGTGAAAACCGAAGTATTTCGAACAAAGATAAGAAATGGCTAAGTTGGACAAAGGAATGCCTAAACTTGCAGCACTAAGTAAAAAATAATCTAACAGCAAAACGTTCTCATAGCAAGAGAAAAAGTAAAAAAATTGTCCCAGAATACTACGAAGATTCTTTTGCTGTATTCTACTAGGAATTTTAAGAGAAGTCCTGCAAAAAAGTTCGGATACCCTGGTGTTCAAACACTCATGGCAATATGTCAGTCTTGATTTAAAAAGTTCTGAATCTGTAGCTTGACAGAATAAAATATTTTCCTTCCCTTAAGGTGGCTTTGTTTCTGAACATTGCTTTGATTTCACACTAGTTGCCACCTTAAATTTAAATTCCTTACACCAACTGATATTGGTAGAAAGAAAAATTATTTTGTTTTATATTTGATGATAAACCATAATTCGTATGTTTTAAGTCATAGTGGAATGTAAAAGATTAGGAGTTACAACAAAGAATAGTAGTATATGACTGACACATGACCTTTCCTGGGAAATGGTGTATACTTCCAATATTTGTATTGGATTTTTGTTTTTGTTTTTTGTTGCCTGTGATTTTCTCCCACTAGGCAGTGTTTTAAAAATAGTTAAAATATTTTCTGGAGCAGAAACTGTATTTTCATCAGCTACACTCTTATCAAGGAAGAAGCCTTTTCTTGCACAATGGGCAATGTATATTATTGCAAAATAAGACTGTATTTAAAATATTGTATTGCATCAAAACACAAGCTGATAATTTAATTCAAGGCATTTTTGGTTTTATGTGTTGAAGGCTTCAAAATTCAGAGGAAAAAAAAAAGAAACTAAAAAAGGGTAATAAAATGATAAAAACCTTTTCTTTAAATTTTAGTACCTGAAGGGTCACTTAACCAATCAATTACTTCCTCCTTATTATACCATATGGTTGCAATAAAATCTCTCTCTCTCTTTTCTCATTCCTCCTGCCCCCTGTCCCTGTTAGTTTGTTACTGTTTGTATTGTCAGGTGTTTTGATAGGAAAATAAACATATTTTTTTCTTCTAATACATTTTGAACATGGTAAATTTTGATCAAATTTGTCAGAAAGATAGACATGTAAAAATGTGTAATTTGTTAAAGATATTGTGAAAATATTGCCTAAGTAGACTAGAGTGACCTTTTTACCATATTCACAGAAAAAAAGGCTAAGCATTATTTCAAACAACACTGAATACCAGAAAGTCCACATAACATATCATCATTAGAGATGCTCAAACCACAGAAAAGCCTAATCAGTGTTTGCACCCTTGATGTTACGAGAGCATCCAGCTGCAAGTGCAGATTCCAAGTTAGAGTACCTAAACACAGAAACTGCATAGTTTTAATTTTGCTATCAATAAAACCTATTTGCTTTTCTCAGAATTTGACACTACTCTATGATACCAAAACAGCCTTTTAGCCTTACTGATCCTAGACACATATTTTCTTTCCTTTTCTAAATTAGTCAACATGTTTACCTTTAAACAAGTGGCTAAACTGAAAAACAAACCAAAGAAAAATAGAATAAGCTTTTCAGCACTGCATAAAGTACCCACTTTAATATTGGCAGCTAATTTTTCTTTTGAGAACTTTTGAGTGTTTACATTTTTCACAGCTTCTTCAAAATGTATTTACTGCAAACCTTACTTATCACATTCTTCACAGCATTACTTTTGGCCATCAAACGGATAAATCTGATCTGTCAAAGAGCAAGAATTATGTGGTGTGAATACCACATTTCTTATTTCACTGGTTTTCAATCCTCTGTATGTATTTTGAAGGATGGATTGATATATTTATTTTTTGTTTAGCAAGATAAAGAGGAAAATTAAACCTCTGCAGAATTGCTGGCTCATAGCTCTTCAATCTTTCAAAACCATTGAAAAGATAGAGATGAAAATACACAAAGCATAGAATTCTAATAGGTAATCGATAGGTCATTAATTGAGAATGGCTTCATGTGTGGAAATTGATAATACTGTAAGTCAGGAAAAAGATCTTCATTGGAGACATATCATTATCAGCGATTTCACATACCAGATATACATTAAGAAAAAATGAAGCCTATGATTTGCAGTTGCTACTGGCGATACTACTTCCAAAAGTTTAAAGACAAGTTCTAGTTTTTCACCAAAGTTGGTTATAAGTAAAGTTGTTTATAAAGTTTATTCTGATAAAATTTGTATAGAGTGTAGAAAGATTGTATTTTAAGGTTAAGCTCAGTCTTTTTCTTAGGACATGGTATTCAAAAAATTACTTTGTTTCTAAATTGTTCAGCCTGTTGAAGAGAAGGCTGCAGGGACACCTTGTAGCAGCGTTCCAGTACCTAAATGTGACCTACAAGAAAGCTGGAGAGGGACCATTTACAAGGGCATAGGACAGGGGGTAATGGCTTTAAACTGAAAGCAGGTAGATTTAGATTAGATATAAGGAAGAAATTCTTCACCATGAGAGTGGTGAGGGACTGGAACAAGTTGTGCAAAGAGCTTGTGGATTCCCCCATCCCTGGAAGCATTAAAGGCCAGGTTGAATGGGGCTTTGGGCAACCTGGTCTAGTGGAAGGTGACCCTACCCAAGGCAGTGAGCATTAGAACTAGATGATCTTCAGGTGCCTTCCAACTCAAAGCATTCTATAATATGATTGTATGATTTTCTAGTATGGCCACATAGAAAGTATCAGTGAGTAAAGACTGAATTCTCACAAGTGTATTTCTGTAACATACAGTAGGGTAAAATGGAGTGAGAAACAATTCAGAAAACCACTATGAATTGTGAATGACTATCTTAACATCTATGTTAAAATACTAGAATATTTTAGAAATAATTTAAGGCATTATACGATATTATTTGTAGTTTGTGTATGCAGCATTTAAAAAACAAGTCGTGATCTGAAATGACAAGTTCCCAGATGGTGTAGAAGAACATATTAACCAGCCAGATGAAAAGAAACAGGTTTGGAGTATGTAAGAACAGATTTATGATGAATAAGAATTCTTATTATAAATGATTTTGAGGGGATTCTGTATGAATCAGACCTTATCATTGCCCACATAAGAATAGATACTACTTCCATCCTCTTTTCTGCTAACAAAATATGAAATAACCTTGAGTCCTTTGTCATAACAGTGCTATGATTCATAATGCTGCCTCACTGAGGTCTCTTATATAGCCTAAGTATTTAACTCTTGAAATTAAAAAAAAGGAAATGATCTTCAGAACCTAATGAATAACGGAGGTACACCGAAGACCTGACTATAGCGAAGACTCTTTACAGACAGACAATAGAAAAATCCTACCTTAGACCTACCCAAATCCATTGTTCCTTCAATTGTTAAATTGGATGGCAAGTTAGGACGGGTGTAAAAGTATTGATATGAAGAGATACATTTTCACAAAATAGCAGCGGAACAGTATTCTGACTTTGGAGATGGGCAATAATGGAATACATTACCTTACAGACAATTGTTTCAGAAACCTTTGAAGGAAAATAACTATAGCTGAAACAATAATTTTGCAAAAGCAGAAGTATAAATATTTAACAAAGATTAGAATTATAAAGCGTGACAGCTCCACTCAAACCTGAGAATCAGTGTTTGCCACACAGAATAGAATCGTAATGGCTGTGTAGTATTTTGGACTGCCAAAGCAGTCAGTTTGACCTTTTTCCAAGGAAAAGTATACAAACCTTATGATCAAAGGTATTCAGAAATCAAACTAGAAAGTAACATTCGAACCAGATTTTTCTTTTTTTTTTTTTTTTTAATAGTAAGTGATCACTCAGTTCTTTCTGAAACTGAAGAAATTAAACTTCTATTATGGCAGATGATGAAAAACAGGTAATGGCATGTTTGAAAATCCTCAATATACATACATATGTCAGGAGTAAAAATATATATGTGTTGAGAAGTATAAAATAGATTACTTTTTAAGAAAAAAAGCATCAAAATGTCAACTAAAATGTGATTGTATGCTCTGGAAATGTTATTGTGATGAAAACAGTTGAAAAGATAACTCTCAATAACAGTAATGTGAAAAAAACCACTGATCTTTCTAGGTATTTTACAGCATTTTACTGAATTGAGAAAGTGGTAGGTGTAGAATATTTAGATATGTATATATCATTTACTCTTTACATTCATGTAAATTGGTATAATTTTTGCCAATTTTGTGAATATTTATGCCCTAGATTGCAACAAGTGATTGTATAAATAAATAAATTTTAAAAAAGGGTAGCTAGAAGTCAAACTGCTTTCAAAGGAGAATTTCAGTGTCTGCTTTAGTTGAAATGAAGAAATATAGATCAAAGAGCACAAAGACATAACCAGGCAAGTCTGAGTCATGTTCAGTCTGCTTTCACTAGGGATCAGTCATGATTAAAGTTTTGATCACAACATCGTACTTCTAAAAGACAGATGAGGTTACGTCTTTCATTCATGCAAACTTGTGCAGACATTTCTTTGAATGCTTTCACAATTCCAGATTCTCAACCAGAATTTAGCTCTTGCAGTTGAAACTACTGAATCAAGGACACAGCGATGAACTTTGAATATTTGACCACATGCTACTGCCATAGAACAATTCTCATAAAAGCAGTCAACCTCCAAAAATAATAACTGAAAATTCTAAGGAGCAAACAATGTCCATCAATGTTATCAAGACTGAAGAACTTCTTTTTAAACTGAGAATGTTAGAAACTAAAGCCACAAACCAGCTCTTATTGCTACAAATAGAACCCAAACACGGGATGATTTGTTTTCTTTAGAATAGATATTGAAAAATAAATAATTCAGTAGTAGCAAAGAAAAAAAAGATCAGAGAGAAGCAACTCATTATAATGTAAGCTCTATATTGAGATAAAATCCAAGAAGACATAATTGTTATATACTGGCTATTAACACACTCACAAAAGAAGTGTCACTGGACAAGAAAGATTGGCAGATACAGCAACTTTTTGTTAAAAATACTCCAGGGGAAACACTGTTGTAATTTAGAACTTTCTCTTCTGCTTATTCATTTTCAGGATACAGTAAAGCCTCTGAAATCTTCTTCAGAGCAAATCTTTCTGAGGATTTTTCTCCCTGGAGCTGCTGTACATTCACATTCAAATGTTAGTTTTGCTATGATATATTCCTCCTGAGGTCAAGTCTTCTCTTTTCAGAAGGGTCTGGATTGCTGATGCCAACAGACTGCTGGCACTTATTGATCTATCTGTAAGGAAGGCTATTAAAAGCCTTCCAGTGCTCACAGAGTTATCAAATGCAATGAACACATTCTTCCTGAATGCTCCTATATCAGACTGGAGAATTATAGATAGAATATAATATTTTTTTGCTTTACTCCAAGGCTTAATCAGTCAGATTTACCTACATTTGTATTTTACACCATTATTAATGTAGCTGGTTTGGAAAGTGTTTGATGAATTAATTTTCAGGAATATCCAACTTTTAATTCAGGGAAAAAACAAAACAAACAAAAAACCATATTTTTCTACCTTAGCCTTTATAAATATCAAGGAAATGGACATTTTCTTGTCATTCTGGGGAACCCCAGAACACTTAATTTTTGTTACGTGACATAAATACATAGACAGAAATAATATATTTAACTGTCACTAAAAGAAACTGCAGCATAAAAAATAAAGAGAACTGAACATTGAAAAAGGGAGCAGTCTTTGTAAAGACAAAGGTGAGTGTATACATGCAGCTGAACAGGAAGATGTGCTCCAGGAGCACATTCAAAGTGCTTCAACAGAAGATGGGTGGTCAGAACACAGGATCAGACCAGAGGCAGCCTACAGGAGCTCTCCCTGCTGAAATGTGCTAGTGAGCCCATCAGCTCCTCTGCACCTGACTTTCACACTTGTTTGGTTTATAACACTGACCAAAGTGGAAATGTAGACAAAACCCTTGAGGAGCATGAAAGTCTGGTTGGTGTTGTGAAAGAAATAGGGTAGGAATAGAGGAAGAGGAAAAGGAAAATACAGAGGTAACAACTGAGGATAAAACAGGTCCTAAATTGTTGTGTTCCAGCAAAGGAGATTATATGTTCAGTGATGAATGATGTAAACTCTTAATGCTGATGTTTGTTGATTTTGGTAGCATTGTGAGCCTGTTGAATAACAGAAGATTTTCAGATAAAAGGTTTTCTACCAGGACAGCTCTTAATTACCTGAACTGTTTTCTCTGATGCATCAAAAAAAATCATCCCTTTATATCAGATTAAGCACATACATATCTGCAGGATGAGCACTTTTTTCCTGAAGATGACCAGAGTTTTATCTGTGAAGTCAGTGGCTATGCATGTTCTTTTTTTTTTTTTTTTTTGTTGTTGCTGGGTTTTTATATGCTGGAGATGTAATTAATTTTCTAGCTTTATTTACAATCCAAACTATGTGCATTTGCAATGGAAGATGTGTTTTTGACAACACTGTCAGCAAAGCTCAAAGGTTTTTTAAAAGTTCTTGACTTATAAATACCATTAACTGTTTTGTAATTTGGCTGGACTTTTAAAACAAATGAGAAGTCATTAAAATAAATATAATTTTTTCAAATAAATAGTAAATTTACTTTTCAAAGGAATGTGGTGCAAATTTTGTACAACTACACCTTTTTGTTAGGTAAATAATATTTCAGTCTAGAACACTTCTATTTCATATTGAGAAAAAAAGAAACATGTCTGGTCTTAAGTCAAAGTTCACTTTGCTGCATGCTTTGAAAATTGCCCTTCAACAGCCTGGAAATACAATAACAAACACAGAATAAAACTTCTAATTTTTCATTTATAAAGTAAGAGTGTGTGTCTGTTTGTTCAAAACTCCTTCCAGTTTTAAAACTATTTTTAATACTAGTGGTTGCCATAGGTGAAGCAAAGAAAATAGCTTAAAATGTAAGCTGCATTCAAAAGGAGAAAAAAAAATCCATATTTTTTAAAGCTATGCTAACTCATCACTGCTGTGTTTTTAAAATGACCCCTCCCTAACTTTCTTCATTTCTTCATCTTTGTCCTTGAGACTTATACACACTGAATTACTAATATATGGCAAGACCTCTATACTATATATTTTTTTCTTCTTTCTTCTATAAATTAAACCCTGAAAACTCTAAAGAGGGTAATATTTTCCCCATATTAAATCTTTCATTCTTATAGTATAATTTTAAATGTATTCACTAGCCTACTATTGTTTGCATGTGCATGCATTTGTGTGTGGATATGCAAGACAAGTGAAATAGAAAAAATATATTTTCTTACAAAATGGGAATAATTTTTTCCTTAAACTACACTGAAAACAGAGCTGGAACTATTGTTTCTCAGAGTGAATTTACTTTCTGGAGGGTAGTGGATGGATGGGTTGCAACTACTTCAGCATGTCCATGATCCTTCTTGCTATGATCACAGAATCACAGAATCACAGAATGGTAGGGATTGGAAGGGACTTTGAAAGATCAACTAGTCTAATCCCGTTGTCGAGCAGGAACATCTAGATGAGGTTAGACAGGAAGGCGTCCAGGTGGGTTTTGAATGTCTCCAGAGAAGGAGAATCCACAACCTCCCTGGGCAGCCTGTTCCAGTGTTCTGTCACCCTCACTGAGAAGAAGCTTCCTCTCATATTTAAGTGGAACCTCCTGTATTCCAGCTTGTACCCATGGCCCCTTGTCTTATTGTTGGTTGTCACCAAGAAGAGCCTGGCTCCATCCTTGTGACACTCACCCTTTACATATTTATAAACATTAATGAGGTCACCCCTCAGTCTTCTCTTCTCCAAGCTAAAGAGACCCAGCTCCCTCAGTCTTTCCTCATAAGGGAGATGCTCCACTCCCTTAATCATCTTTATGGCTCTGTGCTGGACTCTTTCAAGCAGTTCCCTGTCCTTCTTGAACTGAGGGGGCCAGAACTGGATGCAAAATTCCAGATGCAGTCTCACCAGGGCAGAGTAGAGAGGGAGGAGAATCTCTCTTGACCTACTAACCACAGCTCTTCTAATCCACCCCAGGATGTCATTTGCCTTCCTGGCCACAAGGGCACAGTGCTGGCTCATGGTCATCCTGCTGTCCACCAGGACCCCCAGGTCCCTTTCCCCTACACTGCTCTCTAACAGGTCGTTCGCCAACTTATTCTGGAACCTGGGCTTGTTCCTGCCCAGATGCAAGACTCTTGCCCTTTCATTAAATTTTTCCCTGCTCAACTCTCCAGCCTGTCCAGGTCTCGCTGGATGGCAGCACAGCCTTCCGGTGTGTCAGCTACTCCTTCCAATTTTAGTGTCATCAGCAAACTTTCTGACAGTGCACTCTATTCCTTCATCCAAGTCATTGATCAATATATTAAATAGTGCTGGTCCCAATACTGACCCTTGAGGGACTCCACTAGATACAGGCCTCCAACTAGACTCTGCTCCATTGACCATGACTCTCTGGCTTCTTTCCTTCAGTCAGTTCACAGTACACCTCACTACGCGATCATCCAATCCACACTTCCTCAGTTTAGTAGCAAGGATGCTGTGGGAGACTGTGCCAAATGCCTTACTGAAATCAAGGTAGACCACATCCACTGCTTTGCCATCATCTATCCAAGTCATTATGTCCTCATAAAAGGCTATGAGGTTGGTTAAGCATGATGTAATTGATATTCCTGGTTATGTAAGTGTATGTACTCCAAGCAAAATGGACACCTGAAAATAATGGAAATAATAATAATATTATTTTTAATTATCTCCTGAAAAATAGATTTTTAAGATGTATTTCTTAGTGAAAAAACATAGGATGTGAATTTGCTATATAATAAAACTATGATGAAGTTTCTGCCTCCAGGAACTAATTTCTTCAACATGCTTAACTCCGTAGTCGTTGTGGTAAATATTACACATGAAGAACTATGATAAAATCAAACTGTATTGGATAGTTATTAAATGTAAAATATCCTTTAGTATGTATACAGTCTGTGTTAATACTAATTTTTGCTTATTAAATTACCATAGCAATACTGCTAGATTTATAATCTCATTTTCTAGTATTTTTTCTGAGGGACACAAAGAGTGGCAGGTAGCAGATAGTGCAAGACAGTAACAAGAAATGCTAGATTATCACAACATGTTAAGGTAGGCCAAATGACTCACAGAGATGGGTTATTGTTCGTATTTCTGTGGTGTTCTGTCACTTAAACTAATCATCAGGATCTAGTATATTGATGACTGCTGGAAGACCAGAAAACTACCGATAAAGAACTGTTATGCAAAAATGATTATAGAAGTTTAATTTATAATATGACCTTATGTGAATTTTTAGCAAATTAGCAAGTTGAGCTGAAACACTGAAATACTCATGTACTAATTAATTTAATGTTAAAAATATTTATGTATCTGTTTCCCTTTATTAAAGACTAGTGGTGATAAAGAACAATAAAGATTTTTGTCTCTGGAGGAATCAAGTGTGAAAATTGGGAAATATACTGTCTGACCGTCTTGCTAAGTGACAGTCATTATACCTTCTTGCACATAATATATCATGCAATGTATTAATCTTTGCTTAAAGAAATGACACTGCTTGCTGACTTGAATAACTTCAGGTGTCTTTTAGATTAATCATTACCCCAAAATAGTAAATGCTATTCTCTACCTCTCTGCTTAAACACTAAGTATGACAGATGCGAATGACAGTTAGATGTTTAAATGTATTAAAACTCTTCTTATGTACAAATGTGAAAAAATAAAAATAGGAAATAATTTCAGGACTCTATTTTGAAAGTCTTGTGTAATAGATAATTCAAGAAATTTAATGAAAACAACTTTTTTAATAAGTAGTGAAAGACTTTTTGTTTATTATTAATCATCTTCTTGTTTGCTAGGCATTACATTTAATCTCAATACCTGGAAATCAAATTCACTTGATATTTTTACTTTAAATAATAACATGACAGAGACCGCTGTGTGCAAGTTCCTGTTTTTTTTTAAAAAAAAAAAAAAAAGAGGACTTTTTGGAATTTGGAATTTGTCAATGAAATAGAAAATCATCAATGAAAACAAATTCATGTGCAGACTCAAAGCTCCCCACTGATACAGCAAGCTCTGGCAAGCTTGGAGGAAAATGTTCATAAATGCTGTTGCGTGCATTTTTGAGTATTCAGCCTGAGATTTAAGAAGTCATATTCAACCGCATTTTCAATGATTCTTTCCTGAGACTAAAAAAGATTGAGAGAGATTAAAAAGACCTGCCTCAGAATGGTCATAATATCAGTGTTTGTCCTTTCCTGGGCCAGGCAAAACAAAGTGTCAATGTTGAAGATGAAGATTACTATGAAAGTACCTCAGGAATAACCATGAGTCTAGAAAAGATGATACAGAGAAAAGTTTGGGGAAAAACAAAGTAATGAATTACATATGAAGGTGGTGCAAAGGAAATGTAAATAGTTATTCTTCACATCATAGGACAAGAATACACACTGCAGAAAACAATAATTTAAGATGCATTTCATGAAAAAAAAATAATGACAATACTATTTAAGCATTTTAAGGAATCTGTAGACGTGTCAATGCTTTTAAACGATTTAGACAAAAATGTTGTCGGTTTCCCTATGAGCAAGGTATAGTTTAACATTGTTCAGAGGAAAGGAATTAAGCAATGTTGGGATGTAACTTCCACCTCCATTTACTTCAATTCTACAAGTCTGGGATACTCACATTCTGATGGCATGCTTATCTATGTGATACTTGTAATTTTGAACTTTCCTTTTTTTGTTACACGGTTTCTGACCAAAATAAAAATTTTTTCTCACTCATTCTAGAACAACATGAGAAAATTTGAAATCTCACTTTAATGTAACTTGAAAACCACTTCCCGCTTAAGCTATAGTGCTTTCATTAAAATGGTATTTCCTGTTAGTTTGTGTTGATGTGCAGAAACCATTTAAAATAAAATCTGTCTCAGACTATATGCAGTTGACAAAATAGCTCCAAGAAATGCAAATTGCCAGTTATTCTAACAGAAAGCTGCTACTTTGTAGCAGTAAGCTTCCTCCAGTATCTCAGCTCGTGGTCCTGTGGGGAGCTACTATTTCTATGTTGTGATCACCATTTTGGAGTAGTTTGACTGTTTTTTTTTCCACAATTAAGGAGAACAATTAATTATTCTGGTCTGTGAGAAAGACCCAGATTGCCTCCAGAGAAGATTTAAGGATATTCTGCATCACTACCTGAAGGCTAGCACTTTAACAGAATGTACCTGTACATCACTTTAGGAAAATTATGTAATGGCTTTGTAATATTTGGGGTGGGCAATACATTTGTAGATTTGAAGTGAGGAAACAGAGGAAGTTATAGACTTGTGAGTAGGAAAATACAATTTGTCCTTTTCTCGTGAAGCTGGCAGAGTAGGGATGCAGAGGCTCTGAGCCTGGGAATAGAGTAGGAAAAAGCACAAGGTCTCAACGTCTTAATTTATGAAGCATGGAGCTCTTATTACGTAGAGGAAAAGGTATTGCTTTTGGAAGTTTTCCAGCAAAAAAGTAAGTCAGAGTATAGAGTACTGTATATCTAACTATGTTGGTTTCTCTAGTGGCTCAAAGTATATAAGAACTTATTACATGGAAAGAGACCAGCTATGTCGAAGATATGTCAGGATTAGCATTTTATGTAGGTTTTTAATCAGAACATTATCACATCCAACTTAGTGAAACAGCATCTTTAAGAGAAAGAGGCAGAAACTACATGCTCTCTCTCTACTTCTAGTGCAGGAAGAGACCTAGATGCTGCAGCACTAAAGATAATGGTGCACAAGCTTTAAACCTTATTAGGACTAATTGAGTTAAATATTAAGAACTTGGATTTTCGCTATCTATGATTTTATTCTAAATTATTCCTTTTTTCAGTATGCAATACCCAGTGTTTAGTTTCCTTTCTAAACTAAGTTACTTCATTTTGATTTGTTCCTGCTGACCAGGAATCTGTAGAACTGGGTCTTAGAGCATTGTTGATATATACTGTTATGTGTATATATTCCTATGGGAATGTGAGACCTTAATAAGAAAGGCAAAAAAATCTTAGATTAAGGAATCTGAAACTCAGGGATATTCAAATTTCTGGACTGTTTTGTACACTTCTTCCAATACATGATATTATACCAAATACCCAATATTAAAAGAAAAGCATAATTTGATTATTTGAGAGCACCAATAAAATTGCACAATATCTCGTTTTTATAAATTTGTAATGATGTCTTGAAATGCAGTGCCTATTGAACCTTTTGAACTAATAATTTATTCACATTGATATAAATTCATGTACTGAGTCAATCATATTCTAGGAATATGTTTACAATCATTTTCCATATGCATGAAGATTTCTGCAGTGTAAAGAAAGCAACATATCCTTCTTAAAGGAATAACAATGTTCGCTGTAGTTTTGATGTCAAGAATGAAATTTGCACAGAAAATTATAATAAAATATCTAATAGCATTTTTACATTTTTCTTTCCACTACAAAACAAAGAAACAAAACCCAAAAATGCCCCAACCAAACAAAAGAAACGCAAATCTAAACATAAAAACTGAAACAACACCAAAATTCATCAGTGAACTTTGTTTCAGAATTTTACTAGTCTAGGAGCCATCATGTACATTATGGCATTATTATCAGCAGTGACATGCATGTCAACAGTAATTATTCCCCCCCCAACAAACAAACAAACAAAACCAAACCAACCAACAAACAAACAATATCAGCAAATCTAGAAACTATGATCACATTAAAAACCCCAGCATATTTCCCAGCTTTCCAAGGAACCTACTACTACCCAGGTGTTCTCATTTAAAATAATATATGATTGTGAAATGATTCATTGAGAATTACCCATGAACTCACGGCAATGCAACTGCAGCTCTTTACAAGCAGAAAATGGAAAACAAAAATGTCTTCTCACGTCATTTAAATCTGTATCCAGGATAGATAAAACAGTGCCTTAATACACTTCTATTTTCANAACATCATTACGGGATGGAATCAAGTGTAAAGCTTTATATATATATATGTTTTCTTTTTGCCAAATAAATATAATTTATTTGAAAAATCCTTCAAGTCACCTCAGTCTACTATCTTACTAGTAGAATGCAGGCAAAAAAAAGATATCTTAAAATGTCTTTCTGAGAACATTACTTATTAATAAACTTTTTTCAAACAGTTTATAATGCACTGCATATCCACACACACTAGCTGCAGGACCTATGCCAGTCAAAAATCCACTCTCCTTTATAACTGCAATATTAGTTCTTACATTATTTATGTGGTTTATAAAAGACATTTTCACTGAGTTGTAAGTTATAGTACGCATTGTTATTCAGCTATCTCAATCACACCTGCAATACAAAATACACTATTAACAATGGTTTTGAAATTGTACTTTTTTAATAGCTTCTCAGCAGTAATATTTGGGCCAGAGAAATCTTCCTCCAAGTGTAGTAGCAACTGTTACGTGCTCCCCCACATTCTTCTGTTTAAATCGTAAAAAAAAAACCAAAAAGCCAAAAAGCTAAAAAAGCATTTATCAAAAACTGAAAATCTGTGTCTTTGTGTGACCACAACTTCACTTGTAAAAGCAAATGAAAAATAGGAATTACTTCTGCATCTGAAATACAGATTTAGATAGATGTATCACAGTCCACTGCATGGATTAAGCTTAAAAGATTGTTTCATAATATATTAACTTCTGTAACATCTCATGTAGTATAGACTTTTTTTCAGGATGACTACTTCAAAGGTGGTTCTTACACATCATATCACAGAACAAAATATGTATCATTCATTTGTAAATCAACAGTATGCATACTCAAGATTATAACTTCATTCCTACAACGGTGTCACGGTCCATTCGGTGATGGACTCATGATGGTTCATTTTACCTTGATCTCGAGGCGCAAAATTAAGGCAACCGAACTGCCAAGGGGTTATAATTCGATCAAACAGTGTTACTTTATTAATTTGCCCGTAAAGCGGCACGCAGAAAAGAGAAAAGTGGAGGGAAAAGGGGAAAGGTAAAAGAAAAAGGGGGAAAGAGGGTTGGTTACCACCGAACGAGTCCCAAAGACGTCCCTCCAGTCTCCGGTGCTGGGTGAAGAGTCCTGCTGGTCCTCTGTCGTGGTCCAGGATCCTTCGGTGGGGAGATCTCCATGATGTCCAGTTAGGAGTTGTCTTTTATGCTTCTTCTGCCCATCTCATTCCCATAGATTGAGGCCAATCTCCGCCTATGTTGCGCAATCCAGGCTTAACTGCACAGGCCCAAAAAGTCCTCACTTCACTTGCCAGAACCCTTCTGCGCCTGCGTAGCCACTTTTTGGGGGTCTCTTGCCGGTCCGTTGGGTGACCTCAAGACCCTTGGCGAGCCTCTGCGCATGCTTTTCTTCATAGGTTTTTTTTGTAGGGGGGAGGTTGCAGGGCAATATGGCTCAGGCAACAGGTGAAAATCCATCTTCTGGACAGCAGTTATTGTTCCCAGGTCAGAGAGGCCTTCATAGCACGATTACTTTTAGGGTGTGGGGTACGAGTTTGGCTGAGGCAGTAGCGAAATCCACCTGCAGCTATTGTTTCTCACAGCCCCTGGATCAGAAAGTTTATTAAACTTTCTTCAGGCCTCTCCACAAGCCATTGTCCACTTCTTTCTACCAGAGCATTTCGTTCTTTAAGTCTCTGATAACGATGTTCAGGCAAATACTGTTCTTCGGACCGACTCTTACAAACGGTATAGTAAGCAAAATCTAAAAATGGATGAATTGGCATGCATTATATTGATTTCATTAGATGGAGTGTAAATATTCAAGTGTATATTCAGGGCATTTTAAAGAGTTTTAACAGAAATATAGTAAGAAACTAAGCTGATAAGTGTGGTCAATACTTATGAATATAAATAGTGTACTACTGTGTCAACAATTAACATTTATATAAGTTAGTATGGTCTCGTTTATTATTGTACACATCTCAAATACCACAAACAGCAGAAGATTTAGATACATTTAATCCATTGGTTATGGACTGGAAATATAAACACCAATTATCATTCACAGAGGCACTAATGGGACAGGGAGCACATTTCTGTATGATGAAGATAAGTACATAAGCCACAGTGATGGAGATAAGCTGCTTTGATTTCTGGAGGGCTTTCTTTCAGTAAAAAAAAAAAAAGGTATTGAGAAGCAGTTTGCTGAAAGATAAAGCATAATTAGATAAAAGAGCAGGAAAATAACCACAAGCTTGATTCCATTTGTAACTTAACTAAATTGTGAAGAACTTTTCAAATAGAAGATCTCATTTCACAAGTGATGGGCAGTTCTGTACTACACAATACTTACCTTTATTTAAACATTGCCACTTTGATTAATACATTTATTTCCATAACATGAGCAAAAATTAGGACTGCTAATAACTCAGAATTCACAAGATAATTAGTGTATCCATGTTATGCAGTAAGTCAGAGAAAAATGTTGTAAAATTTATTAGTTTGAATACTAGAACTAAGATGAGTATGTGCAAATTTACCATTTTCTGACACCTTGCATAAGCGTGTTATGGTAAACCTACAATGATGTTTTCTTACCAATTAATTACAGTCATTTTTCATATCCAATTCTACTCCCAGGTAACTCATCGATGAAGAACTTCTTAACCTTGCTGCTGCAGGGTCAGGGGTTGGAAATCTCTGCATGCGTGTGAGGCCCTAAGCCATGAATCTTAGTGAGACTAATAAGGATTAGATATCTAAGTACCTTCTGTGATGTGTTGCAAGGATGCAGATCATGTCTACTCTGAGGAAGGGAATATGGTGCAAAGATCTGAGTTACAAGACACAGTACTAGGCAGATATATTGGCTCACCTAGCTGAACTATCATGGCACCGAATATCAACAAGCCCTTCCTGCACTCTGTAGGGTAAAGACAGACAAACTTTGAAAATAAGCAACAAAAATCAATGAAGAAATGTGGAGCGATATATTTTGGGAGACTGGACAGCCCTGCCTCTTCTGGGAAAGGAATGAGGCCTGACTGCTCATCCTGTCATTCAACCCTCATGTGCCCTGGGATGTGAGGACAGCCTACTTCACTGAGAAGGGATTAAAAATGATACTTTGCTTGGAAGCCAAGTAAGGCCAGGAAAGACCTTGATCAACACAGGAAGATCCACTGTGCAGCACATAGCTCATTATCTGAAAAAAACCACTCCTAAAGAGGCTCAAACAAACCACAGACCAGTTGTGGAATTTTTTTAAAATACAATGATGTACCAAAACAGATCCAGTATAGTTTATTTAAATTACTGGTGGTACTTATTTCATACATTAAAAGCCTTAAATTTGAGACAATTACTATGACAGTCAGGCCTAAATTCATTAGAGTACATTATATTCCATTTAAAAGGCAAAAGTATGAAGTGGAACATATTTGCTGCCAAAGCTTTAAGGAAATCAGACTACTAAACTAGCAAAATTCACTGGCTACGCAGACAGAAGCAGTCTGCTGAAGTGCTGAACCACTTCTGACAGCATCTGTTCCTTCTGCAGATGCAGAGAGAACATTTTGTTTATTCTAAGTTATCTAAGTAGATCAATTCAATGACTAGTTTGCTAAAACTTGAGAAACCAATTGGGAATGAAAGAGAAAGAAAGTCATTTGTAGGTTTTGCATACAGATTAAGAATGCAATAATGATATATTGCAGTCCTAAAATCTTAAAGGATAAAGTAATCAGGAAGGTTAAGCTAATTTGCTAACTACATGCAATGAGATTTTTTCTAAATACATATCTCACATGTAAAACATGTTTTTGTAAATTATTTTTCCCGTATGTTGTACATAAACTAAGGTTTTATTCTAAAATACTGTTACTGGATTAGTTTTTTAAAAATTCCAGTTCTCTAAAACCAGGCTTTTCTAGGCCTGTGATCTAACACAGATTACAGGTAAAGTTTCACCTGAACCATCAAGACTGCTGTGAAGAGGCATAATAAACCAAAAGAGGTGTTATAGATCTCTCTCAGGCCAAAACATCTTGCACCTTTTGCTCTGTACTCTCACGTTGAAAAAATATATATGTATATTAATATTTATAATTCTGTATGCATAGTGGAAATAAAACATATTCAAAAGTGTACAAATAAATATAAAAATATACAAAATCTTGATGTCTTAATGTTCCTTCTTGTGATTTTTGTTCAAGTAAATAAATTGAACAGTAGTAAAGATAAAGGTAACAAGCTTACCAGTTTCAGTCATACTGTGGGTCATCTTATAGTTTTGATACCTGGTCTAATATTTTGGACCAAGGATAGATGCCCTTGCTGTGGGGGGCATCATGACTACCCATTCAGCCCATTCCTTCTTTGTACAATTGTTTGTGGTCAATGAGTCCTTTAAGCCAGGCAGTGTGGGTCAGCCTGATGAACTCCTGTCTGTTTTGGAGAAACAGGATTTCTGGCAAATCTTCTTTCAGTTTCTGGCTATCTTCTTCAAAGTTTAAGGAAAAGCAAGATGAGAGATGAAACCTGTTTAGAGGAGTAGAAAAATTGTAGTGTAAATGTGACTTTAACAGTTAAGAAAACCAATAGAGATACTGGGTGCACAGAAAATGGCCTGAAGATTAATAGAAGCAAATAGATTTTTTTTATCCCAAGACTTTTAAAGAGCATAAGTTAGTGATTAGACTTGTACTGCCTCTAAACAATGAAGTTACTAATTTATTGAAATGTGGATCAGCTGATGTAAAAATGTCATGTAAGATTTTCACTGTAGTAAAAGGAAAGGAAGAAAAGTTCTGTATTCCAGAAAAAGACAAATTTCACAGGAAGGAAGAAAAAATATGGAACTAAAATGAAGATCAAACAAGAATGAATGGTCTCACCCTCTGAAAGTTGCTAAAATGCCCAAACTAAATGGAGCTTTAATCTAAAAGAGCAGGGAAAGGGAAAAAAAAAAAAAAAAAAAGGGCAATAGTTAGTTGGTTAGTAGTATATCCAAAAACTTATTGAGAACTGGAAAAATAATGAGTTGAGAAAGTTAAATGTTGTTACAGTGTGTAGAAAGTGATTTAACATGTCTCTAGTAAAATAGTCTCAGAAGACCAGTAACCTTCATTGCAGTATGCTGAATATAAACCTGAATTTGGTACAACCTGAAAGCACCAAGAGCTTTGACATTAATTAGGGATATTTAACATTGATATTTATTAGAGAAGTCCAGGAAGGTGTGGGTAGGAAAGAGGTTATTTTGTTTAGATACCAAAAAGAATAGGTGAAATAAAAGCTATGCTATCCCTTCGAATATCTTGCTTTTAGATAAACTTTCACTATGTTAGAACCCCAAAGACCAGTAAATAAAGTTGATTTCTGGAACTGTCTATGAGAGAGAAGTACAGTGCACCTGGGAAGGTAAAGAATTACAATTAATCAGACTACTGTGATAAGGAATGGGAAGGTAAAGAATTAAAATTATCAGAGTACTATGATAGGGAATAGTTGAAAATGGAAAAATTTGTAATGAAAATGCACGTAGTGAGTAGTGTACTGACTCAGGAATCCATGCTGGTGGAGTTTGATCTGTTTTAAGAGCATGTAAGAGTATTCAAGAGTACACTTAAAAGTAATGTGTGTGCATCATGTGCCCCTTCTTTAACAAAGATTATTTCTGTACAAAGCAGTAGATTTATTACAGTGCAATGGCAGTGATACTTGCAGGTGTTCAGGTTGGAATACTACCAGTGTTTTTATTGTGAAGTTGAAAATCCTAATAAATCTGATAGATACATAGCAACACACATGATCACAGTGATGCCACTATGCTTTATTTATTTGCATTGCATTTATAATTTATATTTAATTACATTGTATGTTTGATAACAATTTCCTTTTTGTTATTGTGGTGACTGTCATTCTGACTGCCTCCTTGAAAGGAGACAGGTTTTAACTATGAGATACATTCTTCAAAAACCACTAGTAGACTTTTTTTTTTCTTCAGTTACTTGTATTATATTTAGAAATGGCCAACCTCCCACTGTCCACATCTGCTTTCAATTCACAAGCAGTTGGTGTAAGTCATGCATCATCAATATTTTGTTTGCTTGCTATTCTGTATCATCTGGGAAGGCATTATACGGAGTAACAGAAGCAGAAAATAGGTACACACCCTCTTTAAATTTTCAGCAGGGATCTTGCTTCTTGTAACTTCTACAAATTGCACCATTGAATTGCATATGTTGGCCTGTTGGGCACCCATAATTAGATAAATACGGAAAAGTGCCCATAAACTTCATGAACTGACTAACAATGAAACCATCAGTGAAATAAACCAGCAGACTATAGTTCTTCACATCTTTAACTTTTTTGTCTCAGTTCAACCAGCTCAAAAACTGGAAAGCTATGTTGAAATGCAGTATAACATGATGACTATATTTAGTTTCATATGTGCACACTACATATGATATGTATACAAGTTCCCTTTAGCTAAATAACCTTCCTTCTTCAAATATATGAACTGGAAACTATCAGAGTAATTCCAACAAACTGTTGAAAAGAGAGAAGGCAAATTTCCTCAGTAGAAAAAAGTGATCTAACTATGAAAATGGGCTAATTAATAATTTATGAATTTACTTATGTATGTATTTCAAAAGTTTATTTTGTGAAATATCAAGTTTGTTCAGATAAAATTAAAAAGAAAACAAATGCGAGTTTAAATTCTGTAGCAAAAACATCCCAGAGTGGTGCCAAATGAGCAGTTCCATAATACAATATATGATATAATGGGTTTTATTCTAGAAAGAACAGAGAAAAGATAGGAACCCGTGTGTGTTTTCCTTCCTTTTCTGAGCTCAGAGAAAAGATAATAGAATTACCTCTAACTCACAGTTGCAGAAAAGTATTTAGTTTTCCAGAAATATACATCATATTTGGTGAAGTTAACAGATAATAGTGATCCACTTGGGACACTGAAACAGATGGGGGCTGATGGTACGAAGGACAAAGCTATCAGCCCTGAACTATGCTGCTTTATATTCAGCAAATTTGAGTTCTGAGGAGTTTTTACAGCACAGTATTCCTGGAGACTTCCCATAGAGAAATTAAAAGTTACAAGCTTGAAAGAAAAGATAATTGAACGTGACTGGAACTGGTATTCAATTTGCTGATATTTCTTTATTTGTGTTCCAAGTCAGGAAACAGTTACCCTTTTCCCATCATGATATATTAAAAAAATTATGAATGAAATGTTACAAAATTCACAGTTGCCCTGGTACATTACCTTGAAGCAGGCCAAGCATCTATGCAGGTGTTGCAGTGTTTTATCCTAGTTGGGTTGACTGAGAACCCTATGTAGAAGTCAAAGGTGTTAACTTCCAGATGAGTTGTGCTCTCACTGAAGGCTTTTCCAGCAGTGCTTGGCCAAGGAAGTAAGTATGCAAATAAGAAAGAGTATTCTTCTTGCCCATATTTACATATCTGCTTGTCCTTAAAGCAGACTTTATAATCAGCAGAAAGAAACACATATTTTACTAAAAAATATGTATGTATATTTCTTTATATCTACCTTTAAATACCCTAAACAACTATTACTATTTTACTATTTTCTCCTAGTCTATTTAGGAAAAAAAAACAAAAAAAACCCCAAATAAACAAACAAAAAAAACCCCACACAACCCCCAAAAAACCAGCAAAAATCCATCACAAAATGTAATCACCACAAAACCAAGCAAATAAGAAACAAACAAACAAACAAACAAAAACACCTGAGTAATCCGAAGGTCTGTAACTTTAAGTATTATGCATTTAACAGAATTAACCATAAATCCCTGTGTTCTTTGTGGTCACGTATGGCTGACAGTCTTAAATATGAGTTTAAGCACATGTAGGCTAAGGTATTTAAAGCACTCTGGTCTTCATATTCAAGTAGAATTAATTGCCTGTGAAATCAATATATATTATGTATCATAATTCTTGATTTTGCTTGCATATTTCACGTGTTAGCTTATTAAAAACTTTAATCACAACATCCTGAAGGATCCCCTCTATGTATTGACTATGCATATTAGTCACAGAATTATCATTGGTTTTATATATGTTTTTTGAGAGCCTTAATATATGACATTTTCATTGTAAAATGAAGTGTATTACTAATACAGATAACGTACCTACAATCAAAATAGTTCTAAATAGTTGAGCTTCATGGAGTTTAACTCTCTTGATGTTGGATATACAATGCGAAAAATAAATGTACAACTTCACATGATTAAAAATGCTTTCCAAACCTTACTTTTGTTTGGGTCTTGTTTTGTTGGTATTTTTTTCCAAGATTACTTTTTATGAGGTTGTTTACAGACATAATCATGAGTAAATGTGACTTCTTTTATAGCTAAGGCAAATGAAGCATATCTTCAATTAGAAACTTTTGAAAATGTACTGTGGTAGCCTACTGAGAATGGAATTGCTTTTCTTCACAGCTTCACACCCACTCCTCTTTAGAAGCTCATGGCTGTAGATAAGTGCTGCAAGTGCAATATCTTTCTCTTCAAGTATTTTCAGCCAATGTGTACTTCAGGTTATCTATCTATCTGACGTGTAGTTTGGAATATTTCAGAAATGTTTATGTTCTTGCTTTACACTAGGTACCCAGCTCAGTTTTGCTGTAAAATATAATTAAATAAGTATAACCTTTTAAGTAGACATAACTGTAATGATTTGCACTCCATATACAGAAGGAAGTGAGTTTTCAAATTGCTTGCCATGCTCTGGCAGGTGCTCATGCTCTAGTCAGACCCTCTGTCTCTTTTTCTGTATGTCTTTATGTAAATTGTTTCAATTTCTGACTTGATACATATTATTCATAGTGATAAAATGAATGCGTTTCAAAAACAAAAATCAATTATAGCTGAAAGGTATTTAAAACAAGGAAAAAAGAAAAGAGCTTTTAACAATAGAGTGCTTTATGTTCTTATGACAGGCTCATACTATCATTTGGAATCATTAAGACACAGCAAGTGATTGTAAGATAAATTTAGTGTCAAGAAATAAATTACAGTTAAGGGCCAAAAACCCACTGCTAGTCTCATAGAAGAATTATACAGGGAAGCTTTCAAAAATTTTCATACATAACCAATAATTAAGGTTTTAT
Source organism: Pampusana beccarii (assembly GCA_013399365.1). Taxonomy (NCBI): domain Eukaryota; kingdom Metazoa; phylum Chordata; class Aves; order Columbiformes; family Columbidae; genus Pampusana; species Pampusana beccarii. The sequence continues at coordinate 118,522 of VWYH01000023.1, forward strand.
AGAACTACTTCCAGACACAGCCAAATCAGTCAATCATATCTATACTCCCTCTGCATTTTGTCACATGAGGTTACTTTTGCTTATTAAGCTGCTGTTGCACACACACACAAAAAGGCAATTCTATCAACCTAAACAGTGTCAGGATACAGCTGTGATAGTCTTTTGGTGCTCTCTCTTCACCCCACACAATTCCTGGACATAGTTAGGAGCAGCAAGAACAATTCCAGCAGGCTACCATGTACGTGGCTCACCTATGTGAGCAACTGAGTGAGTTTACTAGCATGGATGTGGCCCAAGACTGTCTGTTTACTGCAGAGACAAAGGACAAGTCCTGACACTATTCAGTGCAATAGGCCAGATGTAGTCACAGATGGCAGTCTGAGAAACAGGGTACAAAGTCTCCGTCAGTTGAGGCTAAAGACCGTTTAGTCCTTAGCCAACAACTTTCAGGTCTTTGAATGCAGGATGACAATAGTATTAATATAACAATGAGTTTCCAGTGAGCTCAGGGCTGCTATTATAATGGCAAGATGGCCCAAACAAAATGAAAGGAATCTAGTTCTACCCTACATCAGAAAGGTTCTTTCAATATCAAAATATATGCTCATATATTGGGGATCAAGATCCTTTTGTTTTCCAACTGATTCAGAGAATTAAATATGGAACACTTCAAAAAATGTTGAAGTGAGTGAAACAACTAAGACTTCTAGTTTTCCTAAAAGTTAGGAAAATGCATAGCATAGGCATTTTAAAAAATATTGGTGAGTAGATCATTGTGAATTGCTGTTCTGCAGAATAAAGCTAAATGATGCAAAAGCAATCAAATCTGAAAGTTGGATTATTCTTCTGAGCATAATTATTCTATTGTATCATAAATCAAGCAAAGAATGATTGATTCAGGATTAAACTAATAATTTTAAAAAATCAGTTGGAAGACAGGAAACAATTATCTTAGAACTCCCTTCAAAACAAATTATATTCATAGAGATTTATTTCATTGTCATATCTGAAATGTGTTAGGGCAAGACAAGAGGCCTTAGGAGCTTGAAACAATAGTAAATCAGCCACCCTAATGTTTTTGTCTTAAGATATTTGTTTGATTATAATTGAGTCTACTCAAGAAGACAGCTGTACATAAAAGCTTTTTTCCTTCTGAATAAGAAAAATAGACAATAATTCACATTTCATCCAAATTCTAGAAATAAAAATACTTTCTCAACAGAATAAAAAAAGAAAAAGAGAAAAAAATAAAACATGAAAATAAGACTGAATAGACCATGAATACTGCCATACCTCAGAATTACTCTTTTGTCTTTGTAAGATTGCCCAAGGTGGTAACATTCAGTGGTATTAGTACCTGTAGAAAGAAGATGGTCTCTCATATGAGATAGTAGAAAGTGCCATAGCCCCTGTATTAGTAAGGTGAATATTTCTTATTATTCCAAAAGTGAACGTGTCTCTGTTGTAGACAATGGACAGAACTGCACTTCCAGGTTTCCTTAAGATTTAAGTCTCATTTAAATGTTTGATTTCTTCTTGAGAAGTAAGCGCCTTGTCTGAAGTTGCAGAAACTTTTCTACAGTTTTACAACATATGTGAAACAAGAATACCTGATTATTTTGTTCTTACACATAACCTAGAATGTATGTATGTATATGCATATGTATAGAAATATACATATATATGTATGCACATACATACATATATATACATATACAGAGTAGCTGATCAGATTTATGCTAATTAGTCCTAACCTGCTGGGCCTTCTACAGGCTCCAGCCTACAAAAGCCACAGCATGTGTGTTTTACCAACATAATAGTGATGCAAACCCCTAAGTTAAAGCTGGAAGTGCAATTTCAGAATATTCTAACTGCTGACTAGAGTAAAGCTTTTCAATCTGATAAGGTATACTACTTCTATCTGATTTCTGAATTTCTACAGTTACACAGGAACTCATATTGAAGACATAAGCTGTTCGTACAATCCAAGAAACTGTTTTATTGACCACTTCATATTTTGGTTTGATGGTAACAGAGCTATGATGATCTTTAAACCTCTTCTTGTCTGTATAGTAGAGCTTAGTAAAGCTACAGGAAAAAATCTGTCTTCTGATCATCACCTATTGTGAGATGTCTGTAGTGGAACAGCATCTATCAACTTTCTTTTATCCATTTAATAGCTATAATTAAAAAAATAATTATAAGAAATTAAATTATTCAAATTTTTAGTTTCTAATAATAATCTCAGAAATCCAGCTCTTCCCATTTGTAGTAAGTGACCAGTGGCAAAGAGATAAGCTACTTTCTTAAAATAAATTGTTTTTTTAAAAATGCAATAAATTATTTGTGAAGCTATGTTCTAAACAGTGTTCTTGCAACACTGAGGGAATGTAGTAAAACTACTTTCCTTGCCACTTCAATAAAAAAACGTAGAAGAATGGGGTAGAAAGCTCTATTTGTATCCAACCAACAAGTATTGCTGAAATTGTACACAGCTTAATTACAATAAAAATATTTGAAAAAATTTAGTCGTCTAAGTTCCAGAAAAGTCACGGGGACTTAAGCACTTCCTTGATAAAGTTCCTCAGCATTCTCCTGAAACAGTTTCCTAGGATATGATCCAAGACATATTGATTTCCTTCAGCAGGTTTTTAGTCAAGCCTCTAATACGAAAACTTCCTATCAAATGTGATCTGAAAAATGAAAATATTTTGGAGTGTAATCTTTTACAACTATTCAGTTATTAAATTATTGGGGTTTTTGAGCTTTTTCTTTTTTTTAATTTTACAAAGCCTTTGTGATCTGTATTTCTGCAAATGGACATGCTAAGTTTTACAAACATTGGTACAGATCCTGTCTTAAAGTGCTGAAAACATTGAAAGAGCTATGAACTCAAACTGTATGAATTATGCAGTCAACACTTATACAAGTGCATTAATGCCTGGGATTTAATTTATTATGAACCAAAAAGAATTAGAAATCAATCTTTCTTAAATGTGAAAGATGGGAAGTGGAATTACATGTGAATCAGGAGGAAATCCAGATGCTACAGCTAAACTTGGACACCACAAAAGGTTTTCTGCTGATCAGGATCTCTGCAGAGGGAGGAAGCTGCCTCACCCCAGGATCCTGCTTCCTTTGAGGGATTATGCAAATAATTTTATGGATTCCACAGGAGGAAGCTGTGTGCAGCAGACCCACGCTATAAGGGTTTTCTACTTCTCGTTTCTTTAAAAAAAGCTTCTCAATGCTATAGGAAAATCAAAAAGCCAGCTGAGCTTTGAGGGTTTGACTAGTTGTTTGACTGAAATATTAAGAAGAAATTTTGTTAAATTAGAGTGAGAAAAGGAAACAAAAAAAATGAGAGTAGTGGAGGGTGGGAAACTGGAGTATATTGTCTATGAGGAGAACCCTACTGTCCTCAAATATATTACTACTTACGAAAAAATGCATAGCTTTTTTTATTGTGTTATTCCAACTCCACAAAGGCAAAAAAAAGGCAAAAATTTTCTACTACACTTTATTGAAATAAATTTTATAGAATAGTTTCACTTTGTAAAATTTATGTCTTAAAAATCTTGCCAGCTTATCCAGCAATTGTGATTTTAATCAACTTCATTATTTCTTCTGTGAACCAACAACCTTCCCAGATCATAGATAAGCAATTATAGGGATCTGAAATCTGTGTTATAGAAGTTATGTTATTTCCTGTAAATACCTCATATCCGTTATTGTTTCATTGTTCAGTCTTATCAATGTTGATCCTTTCAATGTGGAAACAAATACATCAAAAATATTCACTGCACAGGAACAAACAAGGATTCTCATAGTTATTTATAGACTAAAATCAAAGAGTGTTTAATTACAAAGTGGCATTCATTTATCTTAACTATGCTGCAATTATATTGTACTGAAGTTAAAAAAAATCCATTATCATAAAGTTTATAACGTAAACAAGACATTAACTGGTCTCTAAAAGTTACGCTTACAGGGGCATTCTAATATAAGCACAAAACAGATAAGTTTGATGATCTTTGTGCTCCCCTTACTAATAGAATCATAGTGTATAATCCACAGCATTTACTTCAGGATAACTAGTTTAATGCAAAATGCATATGTAAATCACATAAGGAAATTGTCGGAATAGGTTTACATGAAAATTGAATCACATTTGTTATATTAGGATAGACAAAATGTCATTTACCATATGTCTTGCCTAGTGAAATTCAAAGCTTTTGTCAAAGCTGAAAATTTCAAAAGCTGCCTAATTAATACTTGGCTCAGCTCTTGCTTGTAGGCAATGTTTGAGAAAATATTAACATACATTATCTATACCTACTCATTCCTCTAAGATGCCACCAAGCTATATTAATGCTTAAATAAACATACATTGTAGATACATATACCATAAAGACACAAATCTCTTAAAAGCCTGTTATATGGCTAAATGAAGCTACTACCCAGTCATGGCGTGCTTATTCAAATTCAATTTGGAACATTTTTTCTTAGCTCAAAACCAGACTCTGCATCTGTCATTTCCTTGTCAAAAGAGAGAAAAAGGGAAGATACTATAGCAAATGAGAGACTGGAGACAAGTAGTTAAAACGGAAAAAAGAACAAGATAGTGGATCCAGAAATAAATGAGAGAAATCCAGGGAAATCACTAGAAATGAGATCAAAATGTCAAACTAGACTGGTAGGTGTGTTAATACGAAATGAGATAAAAGATTTTTTTGGCAGTCATGTACAGGCCTCACTTTTTTCTTCACCTCAGGTATTGTGTGCCATGGTGTAATCAGTTCTTTCACAAATAAACTCAATAGTTCTGACTTATTCAAGTACATATAGAACAATGGCAAATGTTCGCTCCTGACATTATAAGTTTTTTTTCAGAAAAATTTGAAGAGTAGCTTTTTGCACTTGCTGAGGTATACTTGGAAACACTTAGCTTAACACCTTCACGAGCAAGGAATAAAGAACTTGCGTAATGCCCTGCAATGTCTTTCATGCATGAGATAAATTCAGCATCAAGAGGAATACATGAGAATACATTAGTGCACTCAATCAATTTCTTTGGGTTGGGCCCCAGGGAGATTATTTTTAAAGTGGTGTGCAGGAGGTCTTCAGTCTGCACAGACATTTTGCTGAGGTATATTGTTAATAAATAATTTGATTTCTGCACACATGTCCCTTATATTGCTTTAAAGATTTATTACTTAATGGCTGATTGAACTTAGCAGGTGAATTGAAACAGGGTGACATGGGACCATTGCAGCTAAGTACAAGATGGCAAATTCATCACTGCAAAAACTGTGCCTGAAATGTTAAACCCATTAAACCACAAAATTTTATGTGTGTATGTTACGTTGTCTAATTTTAGGCCTAATATTAGATACTTAGACTAGGATGTCCATTTCCATAGCGTTCTTCCGGTTAGCTAGAAAAAAAGAAAAACAAAATAAAAGAGAGTAAAAAATCCATGAAAGATTGATGCAGAGCCAGAATTTGTCAGTGAAACTTGAGGATATAGTTAACTTCATTAAATCTAACAAAAGGAGTTTTTTTTTTCCTTGTCTTTCCCTTTGTCAGCACTGACATTTGTCTGACCCTCATCAGTGTTCTTGTTCAGGAGCTAAATCAGTGTAAAACTACTTACTTGTTTGTTGAATGAATTCTCTGCTCTGACCCAGCTCATGGAGCAGCAGACAAATGTCAATGCCAACATGAGGGAAGCTAGGAGAGCACGTAAATGAAGCAAAGCAGCTAGAAGCTAGATCAGCGTTGTGGTATGTGAAACCATGCTCTTCCAGCAGAGAAATTAGAGTTTCTCTCTCATTCACATTGTAATATGATGGCAAGTTTTCTAATTCAGAATCAAAACTGAGAAGGATAAAGTTAGGCACTCCTCTCTCCTATTGCAGATTTATGCAGTTGCACAAAGGGATGGACCTTTCATTACTAGCCTTTTTCTCAGAGCTTTTTGATTTTTATATCCCATGCACACCTCATTTTTCTCCGAAACCTCTAACATCCTTCCTGGACCACCTCCAAGTTGTGGCCCCAAGATTCACAAATATGATATGAAAGAAATGAAAATGTCTATCTCAGTTACACATCCAAACCATTTTGGGGTAGATATTTATTTCCTCATTCCTATTCACTTATTTTACAAACAAGTTTTTATTGGTTCTTATTCCTTAGTCAAAAAATCCCCTTTAATGTGGCTAATAGGAATGACGGCAAAAGCTGTTGAGAAGAATGCAGTTATATGAGCTAAAAAAACCCATTTTTGTCTTTCATTGGTGATTTCATTGAAGGGACTGAATTATTATCAAATGAATATTTTTTTTGTCAGGATGACTTTTGTCTCAGGGTCGTTTGCTGCTGTGCTTCAAGATATGGTTTAAGTTGTTGTTTTATTCAATGGGTTTTCCTTCTATATTTCTTATTTCTGGGGATCATTAGAACCTGAGTATTAACAATGTTAATAATATGAAGTCTCTATCTTTCTGTATTCCAGGAAGACAGTTCTGTCAAATGAGTTATCTAACAGGTAGATGAAGCGAGGATACCAGTGATAAGTGCTTTACTGCCTACCTGGGATACTTCTTCTACCATAATGAAATATTTCTGCAGTTAAGATGGAATCTGTCAATGAATAAAAAGGTTTTCCTTTCTCCCTTTTCGCTATGAACTCTACTTCTTTCCTTAGTTTCTCAGAACTTACAAATAACATATCAACTCAAGGCCTAACACATGAAACAGTGTGAGAAAACGTTATTTTCAAGGTGCATATAGGAAGAAAAAAGTGTCTGGCTTTTAGTTTATCATGGTTACTCTTTTTGTGTTAAAATCAAGCAGAAACAGTTTTATGCATTATGTTTTAATGGCTACCTTTTCAAGTTTTGAACATGAGGGTCCAAAGAGGGAGAGTATAGAGAAAAAAGCATTGATTTTTCCCATTGTGATCATGTAAAATACACAAGTTCAGAAGTTCTGAAACTAGCATTTTTCTAGAAAAGGCAGGCCCCACTAAAGTTATATTTACCCATCAAACAAGCCATCAAAGTTACTGTGATGTCTTCTCTTTTTTCAATATTTTTTCAATATTGAGTTGGTGACTTTCATTTTCTGTAAAGGGAGATAAAGCGTGCATATAACTAGGGCAAAAAGAAAAACATCAACAATTTGAAGAGTTGTCAAATGCTTTGAAATTTAAATCTTTGGTAAAGCTATGCTTGTCAATGAAAGAATATTGAAATAACTAGGTGCATACTTGCACAAGAACGAGTCTACAGCATGACTGAAATCAGATTATAACCTGCAATATTCTTATAATATATTCTTTTCATCTTTGGGCTACAGAGACACACATTCATCAGTTAGAACAGGATATGTAAATATTTAGATTATAAACATTTAAGAAGACACTAATTTAAATTTGTATCAGGAAGAACCAAATTTGAAGAATACTAGGAAATCTTTCATTAAATTCAAAGAACAATCTATTTCAAATAACTATGAAAAGATAAAATATAGAGACAAGGGAAAATACTGAATAATGAAGACTCCAAGCTCTTGAAAGACAAGAAATGGCAGAATTAGTTTAAGATATTAATCTAAGCAATTTTAATTTGTCACTGGTGAATGAACTTAATTAGCAAACTGCTTAACAAAATTTCTTCCTATGACAAGGTTACCCAATTAATTGACCAAGGGAAGCCTGTCGATAATCTTTTTGGATTTCAGTAAAGCTGTGATTCAGTGGTACTGTCTCTCACAGTATTCTCCCAGACAAGATGTCCAGCATACAGCTGGGTAAACACACAGTGCAGTGGGTGAGCAATTGGCTGACAGGCCAGGCTCAAAAGGTTATAGTAAAGGGGTTGTGTCAGGCTGGCGACAAGTCACTAGCAGGGTTCTGCAGGGATCCATCTTAGGGCCAGCACTCTTCAATATCTTCATAAATGATTTAGACACAGGACTTGAAAGAATACTAAGCAGGTTCACTGATGACACAAAATTGGGAGGTGCTGTTGACACTCTCGAGGGGAGAGAGGCCCTGCAGAGGGATCTGGACAAATTGGAGAACTGGGCAATTACCAACTGCATGAAGTTCAAAAAGGACAAGTGCCGGATTTTGCACCTGGGACACGGCAACCCTGGTTGTACATAGAGACGACGGGATGAGATGCTGGAAAGCAGCTCTGCAGAGAGGCACCTGAGGGTTCTGGTCAACAGCAAGTTGAACATGAGCCAACAGTGTGCCTTCACAGCCAAGAGGGCCAACCGTGTCCTGGGGTGCATCAAGCACAGCATTTCCAGCTGGGCGAGGGATGTGATTGTCCTGCTCTGTTCTGCACTGATGCAGCCTCACCTGGAGCACTGTGTGCAGTTCTGGGCACCACAGCATAAAAAAGATATTAAGCTACTGGAGAGTGTCCAGAAGAGGGCTACAGTGTTGGTGAAGGGTTTGGAGAGGAAGCTGTATGAGGAGTGGCTAAAGTCGCTTGGTTTGTTCAGCCTGGAGGAGAACAAGAGAAGACCTCATCATGGCTACAGCCTCCTCACAAGGGGAGGAGGAGGGGCAGGCACCGATCTCTTCTCCCTGGTAACCAGTGACAGAACCCGAGGGAATGGCAGGAAGATGTGCTAAGGGAGGTTTAGGTTGGACATTAGGAAAAGGTTCTTCACCCAGAGGGTGGTAGAGCACTGGAACAGGCTCCTCAGGGAGGTGTCACAGCCCCAAGCCTGACAGTGTTCAAGAAGCAATTGGACAATGCCCTCAGACACATGGTGCGAATTGTGGGGTTGTCCTGTGCAGGGACAAGAGCTGGACTCAATGATCCTTGTGGGTCCCTTCCAACTCAAGACATTCTATGATTCTACGAAGTTGTGTAATTACACCATCCCATCCTGATATTTGTGACTCTTGCTTTCAACCAGTGCCCAACATGGACAAAATAAAACACGGAAAAGTATCTTCTAGACAGATCAAATGTTTCATCACATAATTTTCTCTGGAACATAAAACTGAAGCACCTTAGCAGTTCACAGATACTGGTAATTTTTTTGCAGTTCCTTTCTGTAGCGTGGAGATAGTATTATGTATATTTTACACATAGAGATTAGTATTCAAAATATCAAAAGTAGAATATTTCCACTGATACTGGGAAGCAAGTAGGCTGTCATAATCATTAGCATAGTTAATCAAACATTCTTCTCCAATTGCATAATGAAGATCACTGAAATCTTTGTTACAACCATAGGAAATGGCAATAAATGTTTTACATAAGGATGTTCAGGTGTAAAAAAGCTGTGTAGATGATACTCAGCTCTGCCTATGGTAAATGATTAAAAGAAACAATATTTCACCACAAGGGTAAGTGTTGGCTACTGCAGAATTATTAAATGTTTTAGCATTTATAATGTTGACGTTTTTGTCAGGTTTTGTCAAGTTTTCCATCAAACTATCCTGCACTGTTCTTTAAGGTTGATCTTTTATCAGACTTAAAACAGAAACTCTACCTGTTTTTCCTGGGCATAGGTGATGTGGAGGATCTTCCCATTCTAGTGATAAATTAATTTGAGAATCTAAAAGCTTTTGGGCATCCATCTAAAGAAAATTGAAATCTATTATGTTGTAGCCCTGGTCATTAAAAGTAACTTCATATTGACGTGACAGAGTAGAAGTACTGGAAACCAAATTCTAGCAATTCCTGTCAGTAGAGATGAGGTTCTTATTTTAGCAAACCTTTCCATTTTTTCCCCCTTCATTGCTGTATTTTTAACTGTTATCTTCAGGGGTTCTGCAGCCATTGTGAAAATTGCTGTCATTAATTCTCTAACAAACCCACTCTCATAAAAAAAGAGAAAAGAGAAAAAAAGAAAAAAGAAAAAAAAAAGTAGAAAGAAAAAATAATAATAATAAAAAAACCCACGTTTTAGGGTTTCCCAAGGCAGGTTAGCATACCGATATAGTATAAAACATATGATTCATGAGCTAGCCAGATACTTTTTCTCCCCCAGTCAGAACTGCTAGCATCTTATCACTACTAATTATCTCCTTAGAACACTTCTTGGTATAATAAGCTATCAGCTTCATAATCCAGGTCCCAAATGTCTACATTAATAACAGCATGGCAACAATATTCAATAGTGAATCATGGACTAAGCTAGAAATATGCAAACATTGTCACCATCTGCATTCATCCCTTTCACCTCTCACTTGCAACAATCTAGTTTATCTAACCAGACTCCTGCAAGTGCTATTTTGTTCACAGAAGGGAAAAAACAGCACTGTTCATTGAACCTCCAAAAGATAAGCTCTGCATGTTGTCATTAAAGGCACATGGTGGTATGGTGGAGTTTATGCAAAAACCTGCAGCATTTATTAAACAATTATTTTCATGCAGAAGTCTAACTATATTCTTTGCATTACCAAACAGGTTACTTACATGTTTGCACAGATAAGTATGACAGGTTCACACTACTTTGCTTGTAACGCACAGTTAAATTGAAAGATCAAGCTGGACACTGCAAAATGGTGCATCATCACATCTATAAAGTTTTATGTGTTGCATGTTACAAATGACACTTTTTTCTTTTTCTTTTTTTTTTCATGATATGTGCAATTTTGCATGATAACATTTCAGAATGTTTTACCTGTAACTTTCTGTGAGCTTCATCAGTCAGTCACACTTTTTGTCAAATTCCCACACCTGTCCAATCCTGCTGTTCCTTCTTAAGAGAGACTATAATATAAACTTAAGGTTGGTGTTAATATACTGGTAGAAGAATTAAAGAGTAATGATAGAGAAGAAAATTCAAGGCATGTTTTTTTTTGCCAAACATTTCGTCTCTTATCACCCTATACTGATAGCTAAAATGTCATAAATTCCTTTCTTAGAGAGAAGCAAGGGAACATAAATTATTGACTTCAGTTGTATATATATATATATTGCATCTTTATGATGCACAGAATCTTACTGAGTTGCTGTGACCAGCAGAAAATCTCCAAATTTTCAGTCCCTGTTCCCCCTCCAAATTCACAGAATATTTAGATGAGGGCTGTATCTATCCACAGGAATGATTCTAGCATGTTCATAAGATGTTGTGTTGAATATAATAACTTTATGTTATATAGAGAAAAGCTGGCTTCTCAAGAATTTCCTGGAAAAAATCTTTGAACAACAAACAGTCTGGACAATTCTTTAGAATGATGGACCAGAATCCTGGGATTCCCTTTAAACTGATTGAAACTGTTCATCGAAGCAACAACTTGCTTATATGAGCAAGATAATCCCTTTGACTCCTGATAACATTTTCTGCTTTTCTCAGATGGATGACATAATGTAGCTAAGGTGTAATTAAATTTTTACTCTGTTAGAACTTCAGCAGAAGGCACAACTTTGAGAAGCTCTGGCAGAGCTCTGTAAGTGAAATGAAATGCAGAGAACAAAACTTAACCTCAGGTTACACTTAATATATTCTTCAACTGTATTTAAAATTGTTTTGCATTGAGAAAGTCAACTGTTCTAAAAACAGACAGGTGGATAAATATAGTAATCAAATTTAAATTAACATGTGGAATACAATTATTGCAACTGTCAAACTGCACAGCCATAATAAGATATATTCCAGATTTCTGCCCCTCTTAAATCACACAGAGTACTCACTGGAAGCAAAACAAAACTCCATTCTACAGCATGCTGACAGATCTCAAAGGCCACAAAGAAGCGAAGTCGTATATTAAAATGCTGAGAGGATTATAATGATGATAATGATGATGATGATGATGATGATAAGCAGAAAAAGGATAATGTCTGCAATTTTGGAGCCTTTCCACCCACTCTTGCTGTACATGTGAAAAGAAACATGGGCAGCTGGCGTACCAGATGGCTTATATTTGTGACACCCAAAGCAAAAAAAGTTTAGACTAAAAAGAAACTCTGTTAGTACTAGCAGCAACTCAGAATCCAAATGATTACTGTACTTTGTTTCTTGAGCAGATTAATACTACAATTCATCAAAAAGAAACTGAAAAAGTGACATTCTTTCTTTGCATTTTAATTACCTCATTTTATTATAATTCCATTGTTTCCAGAAACACCATTTTTTGTAAGGGGTGAGTATAATGAACTCAGTAAATTTACAGTGATATAAACAGATTCTCCACAATTAAAAAGAAAAAAAAAAAAAAAGGCACCATCTTTTGTCCTGCTCAGTATCGGTGCTTGCAGTTTCTGGAAACCCAAGGGACAGTTCAAAAATTATTTCAGAAGGACTATGCTGTTTTTCTTGGTTAGCGAAAGCTGGCTTCCCACTTTTAGAAATTTACTAGTTGTTTTTTTCTTGAATCACAGTCTTGAAGCAGCAACTTTTCTCCTTTTCTCCAAAGTCACCATCCAAGCCACCACCTTGAAAAACATATAATTAAGACAAAATTAAAGTTACAGCCTTCTGTACTAAAAGATACTGAATTCTCTGTCAGTCAGCTCTAACTAACAGGATAACAACTTCCTCTGCAGTCTCGCTGTGTTTTATGATGGATCATAATTGTTATTTTTCAGGGTTCAAGAGTGGGATCCCACTTAAGGTTTCTTTGGAAATAACAGAGAAAAATAGGCTGTTTGAAGACACAGCTGTTCAGTTTCAGATGTCTGATTTAGGATGAGAAGACCTACAACCTAGAAAAGTTCCTTACTTTCAAAGAGATCCTTTGCAGGGGTGTCAGACTCATTTTTGCTGCTACATTCATACAGTCCTAAAATCACATTTGGCCCTTTGAAGGCAACCATGAGGCTGATGTGCCCCTCCATGAAAATGAATATGACACTCCTGCTTTAAAGTGGCTTGCTCTGTGTTATAAACGTGTACATTTGGTAAGATGAAATCCACCCAAGAGGCAGAAATAGTCTTTGCAGCTGTTTACTCACTGATGCATTGTATTCTTTACTAATAGTTCAGAGGATAGAAGAACCTGCCATGTGTACTCATTAGCTCACTGCTGATTATTATATGCATTTTTTTCACAGATCTATGATTCTAAAATGAAAACCAATGTATTAATAACATAAAAGAGGAAAACAGTTTAAATGGTATTAAAATTCATATCTTGCTAACCCCTCATCTTAGGGGTTATCAAAGGCTGCAACTAGAACACCACAAGACAAAATTAAGATGATTTATTATACTAACTTCTTGAGTAACTTAGAAGAAAAGAAAAAGAGAGAGGAAGGGTTTTTTTTTTGGGGGGAGGGGCAAAGTTAGAGCTAAGTACGATTACTAGGTGTTGCTAAATGTGTATCCCATATTCACATGCATCTAAAATTTCAGCATCCTTATGCCTGACATTAAAGAATTCTTAGACTGTGAAAATAAAAAGAATACTAACTTTTATAGCAAGAAGAAGAGGTGAGAAGGAAAGGAAAATTTCAGTGGGATGCTCTGTTAAAAATACAGTACTGTATGCTATGTAAAGTAATAGGACTGTGAATAAAGAATGTGAATGAACAATGTTACATCATGTACTAATTTTGTGAGACTTATCTACAAAAGCCTAGCTTATTATAATTTTCTTGACATTGATAATCTTCAGGAAACAGAGAAACTCTTTTTCATCATGTTTGAAAAGAATTCAGGTAAATCGTTACACATCATCTCTTCTCCTAAAGTTAGTAAGGGTTTCTCCCTGTTTCAAACTCACATATTGAGTATGTGTTTTATTTAATTTGGGTTTGATTTTTCACATACCTGAACAGTTTCATTGGAAACTGCCTTCTGCAATGCCTTGCCTGGTATTTTAAATATATTCTCTCAAGTCTCTAGTATGATTATTAGGTCATGTAAGTGAACTGATTTTTAAAAAATCTTTTCAATGTGACATTTGTTGTTGCTGTGTGATGTCAATGGACAGATGGAAAGTAAAATTAACTGTCTGTGTGTATAATTTAGCAGTTAAAGTCTTTATCTGCATAGGCTTTTTGATGATATCTACTGCCATATACTTTTTCATCAGTCTTCTCTGTCTAGAAATAATTTGCTTTTAGCTATTACATATGGTTTAATTAAATATTTCAGAAGGGAAAGCTGTAGGAATTCTGAACTGAAGGATATTTTTAATTATTTTTGAAAATGAAGAGAACTACTAGTAGCAGTTTTGCTTTCTACTCAGTAGACTGCTTTCTACTCTTCTACAGGTGTTTACTGTCGAATTTGATTTTGTGTTGGTATGTGCCTACCATTAGCTGAAAAAAACTGTCAAGCAATTTTAGACAGTTTGAGGAATGGCTGGATGTATTTTGAACCCTGGATATATGCTGAAGTATGAAAACAATATGGTAATCTGAGATAAAATGTCTTTGCAGTGTTTGGCTTTTCTTTTTGGTGGGCTTACTGCTGTTGTTTGGAGGGTTTTTTTAAGAACACAATCCACTGGGAAATCCTTTCTCAAGAGCTGATAAACCTAGAATGTTTAGCATGTACTCTAGTATACAGAATTTGAGACACACTCTGAAAAATTAATTGATTTTAGAGAAATCTTTTAATTCAACAGAATTTTGACATTTAACTAAAAAAGTTAATAAATATATTTTATATATATATATAAATATAAAACCTATTGAACTCTACTATTCACCCTTAGTCATCTGCATGCAGCAGTTGAAAAAACACAGTTCTGTACATTAGCACTAAGTTTTTGCCAAAGACACTTTGGATTTCCGTGTAGAAAGCAAAAGAAGTGCTCTTATTTGATCTATGACTTCGATCTATTTCTGTGCTTGTTTTCTCTGCAAGATTTCTAGATTTACTCATTTCTGAGTGTCGTTCTCTATGGGTTGTTACTCACTCTGTTATTTGCCATTCCTATCTTCTTGTTAACTTCCACATTCAATCAGATCCCCAGTCACCTATCTAGGATGCTGTCAGACTGATCCATGACAATGAAGTGAATTTCTTTCACCTATTCTGTGGGAAAAGCTTTATGCAGGGACAACTAAATAAATTGTGAATGGCATAAAATACAAGTATCTCTTGACATTCCAAATTCTGTCTCGTTAAATTATTAGCCGACTAGGCGATACTTGTCACTACCTTTCAGTAAGGCTAGGATCCTTAATTAAATTCACTGAGCAATGTTGGTGGGTTAATATTAATAGCAGAGAATACAGCAGACTATGGTGAAGTGAAAAGAAATTTTGCTGGTTTTTTTTAAGAGGAATTGATATTGTTTTATTTTCTTGTAGTTTTTGGAAGAATATTTGACATTTGTACTTGTTTATCTGCTTAGTCCACTAAAATCAGAGGAGCTATTCTACCACACTGTCTGATTCAGGAAACAACTAAACAATCTATGCTATTTGAGGAATGATGATTGAACACTTAATACTTATATTGATTCCAGAATAGGAATTCAATTATCTGTATTGCCTATGAGGATATTTCATTTCTTTGGAAGTAAAATAAAATACACAAATTAAGCATATAAAGCCATGCAGGGAATAATCCAGTAAATCCATTAACTGGCAATAACATAATTTCCAGTAATGCACAGGCACATCAAAACACATCACATTAAGAATCTCATACTCATAAAAGTAAAACCCATGTAGATTATTTGTACAAACAATAAAACCCATGTAGATTATTTGTACAAACAAACCTGGCTTTCAGCTGTAAAGACCAACTGTTGTTAGTCATGTTACACTTATTTGCTAGCTTTGTGTAAAATAATTTGGTGATGCCTGTGCTTCTTCAGCAATTCCTTTGATTCTTACCTGCCAAGCATTGCTTCCCCTGCTATTTAGTCCTTTCTGTCTCAGTGCCAAGCGCTAACGTGCTGCCGTTACCTCAGCAGTCTCTCTGGTTGTCTTCCCCAATGTTATCTTCGTGTTCTCCAGCTCCTCCTTCATACTACAGCCACATTTCCTGACAGTTTCTGACTCCCACCATCCCCATATATTACTACATGGCCAAGCATCCAACTGAGAACACACATAACTATTCTTGTCTACTTGTGCCTTTCTCCTGGTCTTGTTTCTTTCTGTTCATGCACTTGACAAAGTCACTAACATTTGCTTGCCACAGCAGAAGAATTCAGCTGGTTTTGAAATAAGAGGGAAACCACTACTATTTTAGGTGAGAGAGTTGGGGAGATCTATATTTCTACAACTAACAAATTTTCATTAAGACTACTAAGTTTCTTTCTTCTGTAAACCGTCAAGTCCATAGATTCAGCTGTATGTTGTAAAGACTACCTTATGGGCTCTATATGAGGGATGAGGGGAAAACTTTTTGGCTTGCGTGACTACGATTTTAACACAATGAATGTGATGACAAGGTAAAGCTAACATTCTGCATGTTTGTAGCAGGAGATCTAGCATCAGGGAAAAAAAAAAAAAAGGAAAAATAAATAACATTGAGAAAAATACAAGTACTGTCCTTTAAAGTTTTTGCAGAAAACTCAGTAGAAATCTTGATATGTGTAGTGATATGACTTGATTTCCCCAAAATTTCTTAATTGTAAGATTAGCTTCAGAAGACATAAGTGAACTTTAAATGTTTTATGAGAGAGAAACATAAAACCAATATATTTTACACTGCTGTGGCTATCTCTACAGTTATGTATTTATTGGTAATTATGTATGGATCAGGTGCACACTTCTTAAGTGGACTTTCTAATTGTCCCTGTGTGCAACAATTTGGTTCATGCTGCCAAGCCATCCCTGAGAGTGTAAGCAATTTCTTTCTGATTAAACTAAGCTGGAAGATGCACTCCAGGAACACATGTAAAGTACTGTAACTGCTAATGAGCATTCAGTTCGCTAAAACATACACCTTTTGGTTTTGCTCTCGTCTAAATCTGTTTGGAGGTGCGTGTGTTGTTTTTTGAGCAAAGATGGGTGTGGTCACTACCTTAATTAGAAAGGGATCAGCTTCTACAATTGTGACTAAGTCAGTGTGCCTCTTTTTTTTACTATAGTTTGAACTGAGGTGCAAATTCAAAACACAGAGCTACAGCTCCGGGAAAGAATGTTCTACTTACCCAAACATACAGAAGAACAGTACATGAGCCAGAGGGTGAATGACACTAATTATAAACAAGGTCTAAAGACCAAAAAGGACTTCAGGGCACAGGAAACATGCATAGAGTAAAATGCAGAGAATTTTGAGAAGTGTTCCCTTGCAAGAGATCTACCAGGCCTAGCTAGTGTTCATTTACTTTACTGGAAGGAGAAATCCCATGGGAAAGATAAAAGACCATCTTAGGTCACAAAGTATGTTAGTTAAAGCATAGCACCCGATTTTCCTGGCTTTTAGACAATGTTGTTTTTTCATGTCTATTATATTTATTTCTTCTGCATGTCTCTCAGATCATAAATATATTACTTAAATGTCATTTTTGGTCACTTACTAGCTCAAAAGCACAAATAGTTTTTGAGTAGCAACTTGAGATATTATATCAACTAGATAGTTTTCACAGATGGAAAACTGGCCAAAAATTCTTGTCAGGATTCTGTGAAGTGTAAGACTCAGAATAAGAATTTTAAAAATGTTGCAGAGATGTGTTTTAGGTCACATATCAAACTGATTTGTTGCTCATACATTAGAATAAATGAGCAAAGTCTTGAATCATATGCTCAACATCAGTCATATTTTTTAAATTGACCTTTTTTTATTGTTTATGCCAAACACAGGAAACTTCCCAGCTGTGGCAATGAGTTTAATCTTTTTGACCTTTATTTGGTCCATAAAAAAAAAAAAAAGAAATCTGGAAAGCCTGAATGACTTAAAATATTTGTTTTGTTTCAATACCGCATTTTTTAAAGGTTGCTTAAAAGCTAACATTAAAATGTCTTTATTAAGGACACCTTTCCATGCTGACCCCTGCAAAAAAAGTAATTAGAATTTGGATGTATGTTTTCTATTGAGTTTATTCTACCATAAATCTCTTTATTTTTAATAAATACAAGATTGAAAAGGTACAAATGTTATAAGCACAGTACAGAAACTCAAGAATTGCTGTGTTCCAGTCTGACTTCTCACCTTAGTGCTCTCGAGAAGCCTCCTGAAGTCGTATTTTTGAAAGTGTTCAGGCACCAAAAAATCCAGTTGCTGTCAACAGTAATTTTCAAAGCAGCCACGGTGATTTAGGAATTTTAATTTCTTTTAAACCACCTTAATGTATCTATATTAGGTGCTTTTGTAACTGCCACCAAGAAGGAGTTAGAGGACAGAGCATTCGTGCCAAGACTGCCTTATATTTGGCTATTTTAGGAATCTGAAAGCCCAATTCTAGAGACTAATGTAGCAGCTTTAGTCCTGCTGGGGCAGAGATGATACTATCAATCCAAATAACCAGTGTGCACTTCATCTGTAGGTAGTAGTAAACAGAGTAGAAGTTCTGTCTGGCAAGTAAATAAATTCCTTTAAATTGCTGATAACTGTGGACTGCTACACTAGACTGGGAAATTCACTGACAAAGAGTTATAACTTGCATCATCTCATCTCAGCTTTATGTGCCTAAATATACTGGAAAATAGTGTCTTTCATCTCAAATTTCCTAATGCAATTGTTTACAACTAGACGTAGTAAACTATAAATCTTGGAACTACTTCAAGATGCATATACTTGAAAATTCTATCTACTTTCCTTACTGTGTGAGCTGTGTGAGTGTCTGTTAGGCAGCACCTATCTCTCACGATGCTGTTAATGAGTGTTGAAGCTGCTGAAGTTCGTATACAACATAAAGACTTCTGTGAGAAAAGTACCTTTCTCAAACATATGAAGGGTTTGTGCGTGCCTGTGCATATATGTGTATGTGGGTATTCCCATACTCAGTGGTGACTGCTATATATTCTTTTATATATATACTCATAAATACAAAAACATGTATACCTGCATATGTGTGCACACACATGAACCCTAAATAGAAGCATACTTCTGTAAATACTAATTCAAAAAAGTCTGACATAGGAAAATATTATTTCACCCAAAGACTGATGGGAAAAATATTAAATGAATTTTCCTGGAGTTGTTTGTGACAGTCAATTTGTATTCATGTGAGTGCATATGGTTAATGGCAAAAATACCCCACAACACTCATTAGTGCTACATGCTTTCAAATACTTAATAAACAGCTTTAAAAGGTCAGGATGTTATAATTGCATAGGAGCAAGTTTGTTTTGATTAGCAGTAGTTCGAACACTACTTCCTTTGAGTTTAAAACAGAGCAACACAAGTTATTATAGCAGCTTTGTATGTTAGCTCTGCCTAAACTCCCTCTGTCAAACAGACTGCAATGAAGTACAGTGGGGTTAAAATACATAAGTATTCTGGCAAATGATGGCCTGTGAGCTTTTTCACAGAAAGCACTTCATAATCTTTATTAATGCCTCATTTGTTAACCTTAGTCATGGATAAAACTTTAGATGAATTTTGTTCATTATGCATGCAGTGATTTCATGCTTCTGCTGCTACAGAATAGCATAGTATGTAATAAAATATGCATTTTACTTGCTGGGCAGAAAACCACATGTATCAAAGGAATACTCAGACCTTTTATTCTGAGATATACTAAAAAGTCAACTTGACAGCATTCCCAGTTCCAAAGAGGTAGACATCCATATCTAATGTATACAACTCACTGGATTTCTTATTTTGCACTAATGAAAGTAATTAAATTTATCTACTGGCTTCAGGGGTAGAGGATCAAGCTTTAAGGGATCCAGTCTACTTTAAGTAGTAGGTTAGCTTCACATCACAACTGAATTTGGGACCTGGTGGAAGAACATCCCAGCTTATTTCTGGTCCATGTGCCCAGTTTACAGAAGGTGGAAGGAGAGCAGGGTGGAGAAAAAGCCCTGAGGGACATTCGATTTTGCTTGATACTGAATGAGGACAAAGCCAGAGCTGCAGATCTGGGTCTAAGTCCTGAGGAGCACTTCCAGATTCATCAGCTCAGATATATATCCTAGTGCAGTTTAGTTTTGTGGTTAGATTCCCTGATGCTCTACAGGTCCCATTTAGGCACTCACATTTCGCATACAGTCCTATACAGACCACAAGAAAACACAGAAGGCTTAGGAAGTTGTTGCAGGAATGGGCACAGGGGGTGAGGAGCTAGCTAAAGGTACTTCTTCAGGATACATTTCCTCTCTACTGTTTTATCAGACTGTAGTTGTATTTCTAGATCTATCTTTAACCGTGCAATCTCGTATATTTTTAACAGTCCTGGCGTAGTTGCATCTACTAATTGACTACTGGTTAATTGAAAATGGTGTATTCCCAGCAGTAGATATTGAAGTGACTACAGAATTTAATAACTTTATTTACTTTGATGGTAGCTTAAGTGAGAAATTTGAAACATTTGAAATATCACTTTATTCCTCTAAAACTTCTGAAAAATACCAAAAATCTTTTATGTATCTATCTGTTGTCTGAAAAGACAAAAAGTCAGATTTTTCCTATGAATGCAATGGGAAAAAATCTATTAAGTCCAGTAATCTGCTTGATTAATAATAGTGAACATTCTGAAGCATTCAAAAGCCACTGGGTGTGGGTTTTTATTAGGAAAGGGTAGGTGATAGTAATGGTTTGGTTCTACTTAACTGTCAAGTTAAAGCAGCGAAGACCCAGCATGAAGGTTCAGTCTCTGTGTCCAGCAGTGTCCCTGATTTTACTTTTCAACATGAAAGGGAATGTTTCAGCCTGAATACTTAAAAAAATACATTGCAAAAAAAAAAAAATCATTTTTAAAATGTAAAGAAAATTGATTAAAAATAAAGAGCTTACATTTGGATTTTTTTTGTTTCTAACAGCATGTCTGAAAGCAACTTTTGGAAATATTTAAATTAAATACTATTACAGTAAATTGTTAAATTCCTTTCAGAAGAGTTAATGACTGTCTCAGTTTAAAACTAAGAAATTATTGCAGAATCAACTTCTGGTTTTATTTAATTGAAAAAGTACCAAGCCATCCATGTGTAATTACAGTTTTGGCACAATGACTAGTCACATCAATTTTTGTGGTTATGGTTTCTATGCTATTTCTCAATATAAGAATTCATAAATGTATTTTTCTAGTGTTTGTAATCTGTGTGCAATTTTTACATTTTTCTCTCGTGTCACCAGAATATTAACAACACACAAGGATATAATTTTCCAATTGAACATATTTTGAAGCACTATCATGTGGTTTCCTAGGAAGATAATGCTGAAAGAGATACACCTTGCATATGAATTTGCCTAGCCCTTGTGACTCCAAATCAGGTCCTGTGAATTCTGTGAATATGTATTTTGTTAGAAAGTCTGTCTGAAGCTCTGACTTACATGGCTCTACTGTTTAAGACACTGTATTGGCACAAGGCTGATCTAATAGTAAAGCTGTGATGAGTAGTCTTGACTGTGAAATCATATTGTTTCTGGTACATCTTCAGTTAAAAATCAGGTGGTAAAGGAATATACTATTCCCCAGACAAAAAATGATTATTTTGAAAAGTTTGGTTACTGCTGACCTAGATAATACCTGCAGCAGCTCTTTTTTAGCAGAAGATTGACATTTATTGTTCAAGAATGAAATATTGTCAATTGCCCTCAATGTTCCTTCTAAATTGTTTTCTCATATACATAAAATAATTTTCTGTTTCCGAAGTAAGACTATCCTCTTTCTTCCTGCCTCAAAAAATACTAATACTGAGTACTATTATTGCTAAATGGAGATGGCAAAATGAATTAAATAGGTAGCACCTTTCAACACTCAACTTTATAAACATCTCATTCAGTTTTCCCATTTTAATCTGGAGAACAGTGACACTGAAAGTAGCCAAGTTGCTTTTTGTAAAGACCTCACTCACAATGCAAGGAATTAAAAATTCATTGTGTTTTTAATGAGATATTCTACAATGGCAGTTAAGAATAGATCTTAATTCTCATGACTCACAGGCTCATCAACAGAAAGCAGCTGCTACACCATTGTAGTGACAGCAAGTTCCATAATGCACCCACCCTGAAAAACATGAATGCTATGGTCTGGCAACAATGTTGAAACCATCATGGGGTTTTTTGTAGTGAACCCAGAGGGTTGTCTTTAAATGGACTTTTGCTCACATTTGTCATTGAAGCCATGGAATCAAAGTCAAAGCCCCAGACAGTGCTTTCAAAGTATAGCTTTACAGTTCTGACATATTTAATTGTCTTACAAAAAGTGATCAACTGTGAGCGTCTTATATCTTAAAAAATATATCAGAGTTTCTTTTTGCGTCAAGCTTATTTTTGGTACCTTAGCGCTTCATTGTAGTACACAGTGATAGTAACAGACGAAGTAAAAGGTCTCTCTGGTGACCTGTGTTTCTGCTAGCTTGCCTTTGCAGCAAGAAAACACTTTCTGCTTGAGAACTTTTAATCTAGAAGGCTAGAGCTTACTCTAGGGAACTGAAGAGAGAACCACGTGATGTTAGTTTTATCCAGTTTCCTACACTGCCACTTTTCACAGACTGTATCAGAGAACAGTTAAATGAGTTACACCAAAATTAACCCGAGTTACTATTACCCGACGTATAAACATAAAAATAATGTGTTGCTGTGTGGTTTGCTCAAAGTAGGGAAAAGAAAAGTCGTAGTAGATTTAGGAGCTTTCCCTATGCCTTTCTATGTTTATTTTGGTTGCAGCTGAACAGCAGACATGAAAATGAGGCTGCTGTCCTTGCTCACACTGAGGACCAAAGAAGTTCATGATAGATTCAAACAGAGTTTTAAGAGGCAGTATTACAAAACCTAGTTTTTAGTCAACACTTTTCTTCCAAAAGAAAAATTAAGAAACTGACTAGGACTCTTTAGAGCCCATTGGGTAGACTCTAGAGTCCTATGAACAGTTGCCTACACAAAGAACTGCAGGTTAGGACCTGCCTTGTCATTACAATCTAAAGAGAAGTCTGCAACTGCACAAGAAAAATAGACCAGAATTCTTCCCAGTGGATTATTCTTTCTTTGGTTCATTGCCAAACGGTTGCTGTCTATATGGTGTATTGTCAACTATACAAAGACCACAACTCAATTCACTCCACAGTCTGGTGGTAAGACATTTCTTAGAGGGTCAATGGCTTCAAGATTGTATATCTAATCAAATGTAATTTGGCATAATATGCTCTTCAGGAACTGAGATAAAAGGTGCTAGAAAGCAGTAGAAACCTGCATGTCTCTCTTCTCAGTCCAGGACTCCCATTTCATCTGGAGGAAGTACAGCAGAATGATCGGACAAAAATCTTAAAAAGGCTTCTACGTGGCCTTACATATACCCATGCATAGAAAAAACGTGCACTGTCAAGATCTCTAGCTTATTGCTTTTTCGTGCCTCATTCCACTAATTAACATGATCAGTGATTGGAAACAGCCAAATGAATGGTCTCATTCTTAATAATGAAGCTTGTTTTGCATTTGTGAGCTTTTTGCCATTAGTCTCTCAGTATGATTCTCTAATTCATAATGTCTGCCTGGACCTGGTCCACACACAACATAAAACTGAATTCAAATGTCACTGCAAGTACTGGTTGGGGATTCTTATTTGATTAGGCTTCAGAGCTGGCAGTGTGGCTTTCCAGACATATTCTTTAAAACAAAAGATGAATAAGCTATAATAGTTTTGGATATATGTGGAGTCACACATATTTGGTGCCACAGACAAGACAGATACAATTAGAGGTTAATTCTGGATGTTTGGGGAGAGACTTGTCTAGGCTGATGGGTAAGCTAAAAGCTGGAATCTGTTCCAATTAACAGGGAAGAGGTAGTTTTGTCAGCTCCAAACTATTTTCTTCATAGCCCTATTCAGATACACATAAAATAATTCCTTAGTATAACAGTAAAAAAATATTTCCCCAAAAGAGTAATGAAAATTATTTTACAGCTTCTAGAAGTGGTGTCGTGTATTTTGTTTGGTTGGTTGGGTTTTTTTGTTTGTTTTTGTTGTTTTTTTTTAAAAAATTTTAATTTCATTTCTGTAGCCTATCCTTAATAAGTCTGCTAGCTTCAGAAGGTGTCATTGTATTTACATTTTACTGATTTTCTTGCTGCCAAAGAATTTTAAATACTGACATTGTATACTTTGTCTTTCCTCAAACTTTATAGTGAATTCTCTTTTTATCATATGATAACAGTAAATATCAAAAATAAGAACTTTGTTCCTACATGACAGCAGAAGAAAGTCTTCAATCTTGGTGCTTGATTTATCCTGTGATCAAGTAATCACAGAGGGAACCAGCGGTCAACAGCTGTGGAACTGGCTACAACTGTAATGTAAAGCATGAATGTGCTTTCAATTTATCTTCTTTCTTTCTGAAACTTTCAAAATTCTTCTGTATTGTGACTCCCTTATTCTCTCCTGTGAAATTATCAAGGTTTGTCAGGAATTAATTACATTAAAAGTTCAAGAGGACAGCCATTTTTCTATCTGTTGTGGTAACAAAACTCCATCAAGCACAGAAGTTACATGAGTGAAAACAAATTCTTCTACAGAAAAACGTGTTCAGTTACGATGATTCATCTCCTGTTGTACTTTCTTTCCTTGAATAAGATTCTTAAATGAACTTACTGAGTTAAACAGCAACATCTTCTTTACAACGTGGTTTTGTGTCATGCACTGTTGACTAATGTCACTGATAATTTGACATCTGCAGCACAGTAATACTTCTCGTAATGTGCTAATGTGCATTTATTCAACATTGAACATTAAGATTTACCATATGAAGGATGGAACAGATTGGGATCAAGAAGCAGAAGAAATTGACTTTTTATTTTAGTTCACCTTAGTTTATACAGTTTGAAATATCATCTCTCTGAAGATGCTCCAAAAGTGTTCTTTAAAATGAATTATTACAGAAACACTCAGGTGAGTACTTAATCTGAAAAGTCTTACAAATTCAATATTTTGCATATGTTGAGAATTCTTTGAGAAACAGCGAAACTTTCTTAACAAACTTGAGAAGATAAAGGTGGTCAATCTTGCCGAACTCCGTGTATTCATCTATAGTGCTTGCTACAAAAGTATATTGTTGACATTGTTCTTAAATAATACAAATAAAAACATATTCAAAATAAATATAATTTAATTAATATTAAGGTCAATGGAATGCATATTTTCCTTCACTGTGAAGTTTCAAAAATAATAATTTGCTCCTTAACTTTTGTATGTATAGAAGTCCTTCAGTGTCATATTTTCATATGTCTGTTCTGTCCCTAATGGATGCAAAAGAAACCTTGCTCTTTTGAATATTGTATAATACTTTTTCCTTAAGAAAAAAAAAGATATTTTTTCCAAGAAGAAAAACATTTTGTTTAGCTCAGTTTTTTGCTTTTCTGTTTCTTAAGAGTTGTTAGCCCTGTGAAATTTGTAGACCCACAGCTGTAATAAAGCCATACAGTTCTTGACTTATATGTGCCCAAAACTGATCACATGCAACATGTGAAAATATTGACACTGATTTTCTGGTATAGTCATAATTTGTAATCTTATTATCTTGCTCAGATTTTATATATTGAAAATGTGTTTGCTTGTTTGCCTAAATAGGTAGATGCTTTCAATCAGTATAATGTTGCTAATGATAATCAACAAATTTATTGTTACTCAGAAAAAAAAAGTCTTTGGAGGATGAAAATAAAGCTGAGATTTCAGCCTGCAGAGACTTGAAAAATCAGAGAAGTGATGTACCAGATTTAAAGATTAATTTTGTCCTATGTTAGCATGGAACTGGCAGTGGAAATCCTTGGTTTTGTTTGTGAACATAGTTTTTGGTTTACCTATTAAACTATCTCTGTCTCAACCCACGAGTTTTCTTACTTTTACCTTTCAATTTTCTCCCTGAACCACAGTGGGGGGAGTGAGCAAGCAGCTGTGTGGGGCTGAGCTGCCTACCAGGACTACACCACGACAACACGTTAAGCACTGTTCTTCTGACACATCTTTCTGCTTCATTTGTAAGACCTATTTTTTTCTGATAACAATAGAGTATACAGTGGTCATATTCTTTGCCCACTGCTGTAATGACAAAGTTAAAAAACATTCTGAAAACTCTAACTCTGAGATTTCCAGGAATATTCTGAATATGTGAAGCCTGGAATTACACAAACACATAAACTTCAGCAGATTGGAAGAGAGGGCTTGCCCTTACTTGCTTATCATTTCATGCTGCATGTATCTGTATATTTATAAAACAACATAAATTTCCCCATGTAAGTAAGTAAGATATAAAGATAAAAATAATTTCCTTTTAGGGGAAATTGTCTTTAACTGACAGATACAGTTTTTACTTTAGTAATTGCAAGATCAATTAAAAGGCAAAATGAAATGAGAGCAATAAGTAAGTGCAGCTAATATTAACAAAATCACTTAAAACACATTGTTGAAAAGTTCTCAGGGTTACAAAAAAGCCCCCTCTTTCAACTACATAAATAAAGGAATAATGGAAGTATGGTATTTGCATATATTACATTAGTTAAAGTCATGACACAGAACCAGGTCTAGCTCTGACTTCTTAGAGCTGAACATATGTTACTCTGAAAATATCTTTAAAAATCTAATAAAGCACCTAGCAGTACAGATGACTTCAGTTTAACCCTTTTTCCACAGTTTCACAAAGCTATATAATCCTAGTCTTGCACTGTAATTTGTGTTCGGCCCACAGTAGCTATTTCTGCTCTCTGAAACCTTCTCCATAGCTCTGTTATGACTTATCTGAGTCCTTTACAGGTGTATTTATATAAAGCCTATATTTAGTGGGCTTGGGTTTACTGAACCAACAAAAGCTTTTGCCTGTGGCTCACACTAGGTCAGTTTGTGATGCTCTTTCACAAAATAAAACTCAGAACTGCTAGATACTCTGAATGCTTTTGGGTCCACTGCAGATAGATTTTTTTAGCCAACAATTCCTGATTAGAGGATTCTAGAACAGGATGCATTTCTTTATGTGTCCAAATGGAGTGTGAGGTATGAACCTTGAAGAATTCAACACCTCTTTTGGAGGATTTAAAGAAAACCAGATTAGTTAGCAGCTGGTATGATTCCAGTCCCTGTTCAGAAGGATTTTAGACTGATAGAGTCTCTTCTCAGGCACATGTTTGCCATTTTTTGAACTTCAGACCTAGTAGCTGTGTTTAATTTCAGCTTTATGCACTTAGATGATATTCAGTATACATTTTGCTGCATGCTGGCTCATGTCAAAAAAAGACCATGGTGTGCATCTGATCTCCACTGGTGGTAGGCTGCAGGGTACATGGGCTGTAAAGCAGTGCTGAATGCACTTACCTGAAAAATAAAGCAGTTAAGAGTTACCAGATGAAATGTATTCCAGCAGTTTTACAGTCCTAGACTGATTCTTCTTTCTGTTTCCTGGGAACTTTTATAACTCTTCAGAACTGTTTTCCAAAGTAATGAATTTTGGGGCAAAGGTGAGTCTAGCTGAAATGAGTTACACTGGAGACCACACCTTGCATCAATAATATTGCTAGCCTGCTTTTCACTTCTTTTCACATTATTGTCATCATTGTCCCATACTTCCAGTAGCTCCAAGAGGCATGTACAATATTATTGACATACATGTAATTACTGTCAGTGTTTCAAGAAAACATAGATGTTTTATTTATGAATAAGATAATATGACCTAAAAGGATAAACAGTTGTTATTACTTAAAATAATACAAGAAATAATCACTCTAATTGACCTGAATCAGAAACAGTCTGGATAGATATTCTGGTTTTTGTTTATATCTTTTCAATTACTGTGGTATCTGTATGCCATCAAGTAGTTAGCTGAGAAAATAACAAATATTTGTCACATTCACTTCTTTTTTATCTAGAAAACTAGACAAAAATTATTTTAATAATAATTTTAATCAATTTACACCTAGTTCTGTGCTAGGACATAGCAAATATAGGGAAAAGAGATGCGGGAAGCTAAGAACAGTGAAACTTAATAGAAGTAAAATCAGAGAGGCTAAATACATCAAAATATCACTGTTTTTTCTCTGAAATGGCAGAGAATTCACACACTATGAGTTGAGTGACCAACATTCTAAAGTTTTGTATTACGGAAAACCTGGGTTATGTAAAGTTATTGTGTGGCAACCTATTAAATTAAATTTAAACTAATATTTTTTTACCATTCTGAAAGGGAGTCATCTAGACATGGAGTCAATTTTCTAGCTCAGACTGCCAGAAATACACTGCTAAACTGGAAGGTTTATGTGGTATATTTGACTTTCGTACATTGTGAAAGAGAAATTGTCCTGAGGTTTTCTTCAGTAGAAAGATTAGTCTTCAGGTCTGTCAGTAACCTATTTCTTTCAGTCACTTTTAATTTTTTTACACCACAATTAATCAGTTAATATTCTGGCAATATACTCACTTGATACATTCTGATTCAGTCTTGACAGCAGACATGCGAACTTTTGATATTTGTTGCTCTTTTACAGTGCTTTTCTTGTATTCTCCTTGTCTTCCATAGACTATTTTTTTTTTCTTCATATTCTACAGTCATCTTTTTTACTTCCAGGCATATAAAGAAGGTCTATAAGAGTTTTAATTCTACTATTTGGGCAGTTTATGTTTTGTTGGTATGGCTTCATATTGAGATAACTTATTTGATAGTTGAATGGGTACCGATTATAATTAAAATAAACAAGCATGAAGACAGGACATTAGCCCAGGTGGTACAATTCTGGGTACAATCCAGACATTCACATTTTAAAGTCAGATTTCTATGGCAGCTAAGTTTGGTAGTTTTTTTCTAAATTTCTGCTTCTATATTTCTGTGAATTTCAGCTTATTCGGCCTCAAGGAGTTATTTAACATAATGCTAGAATCCACAGGTTTGCCAGCCCAATAACACTGTTTGTAAATGGCTGCACTCACCAGTGTGACTTGTGAATATCAGAGCTGACTTGTTAAAAAATGAACAGAAAATAGAATATATTATACGTAATAAATTGGTTAGTCCAAAAGCAATACTCCAAGATTTTCAGTAAACGTTATTTATATTCATAGGCCTATGTTCATATTTTCTGCTGTGGGAGTGGATTTGTGTTGCTTTATTAGCTCCATCTAAAATTAGTTACATCTTTTAGGGAAATCAGGCTTCAATGAGTGTCACTCCAACTGACAATTCGTCCTTGCTACCTTGGACATGTATTGTTAGATAGGGTGAATCACCTTCTTTAAGTGCTGAGAGAGATACTAGATGATGATATGGATTATTCACCTGATTTTAGACAGTTACAGCTAGATAAAGTTAAGTCTCATGCACGATGGCTAATGTAGTTACTGCAGTACTCTTCTCTATGAGCACGAAGGGCAAAACGTTTTGTCAGCTGAAGATAACGTATGGTCTGATCTGTTTATCAGTTCCTTGACCGGGGGTGCAATAACCAGCATGATTCCTGCATTGAGGAGGTGGATGGCATAGTTCCCATAGTGACTGATGTCTGGCAGCTCACTGTGATAAAAGCAAAAAAAAAAAGATGTTTTCTGTGGCTTGTCTTGTAAAAGAAAACAAGCAGAGTGTACAAGTTTTGTCCTCCAGTGCTGGCAAAGAAGTCCAGTCATTTTGAGACTGAGAGGTATTGACATGAACATGCTTCTCTGTAGGTGCCAATCACATATGCCCAGGGAATAAGCATCTGTTAAAAAGTTCCTTCTTGCACAGGTACATTTAACACATTCCAGTATTGGAATATATTCGCAGTTTTACATTTTGAATACAGGGTAAAGCCCTAGAATATTAGATTAAAGGGTAAACAGTTTTCCTTTTGGAACAAGGGGAAACTCACAAGAAAGTTCATTCTGAAATATTAAGCCTGGGAAAATATATATATATATATATATATATAAATATTTGGAAGGAAAACTCAAAATATTTCCAGGATTTTTTTTTTTTTTTTTTTCTCTTATAAGAAGATCTACACAACAACCACAGCTTCCCCTAGCACATTAATTACTTGNAACATGAAACAACAGTGAATTTAGAAGATTTTGATCAGTGTGTGCTTATAAGAAGTTTATGAGGTCTTTTTTTTCCCCCTCCTCTTCCCCTCTTCCCTTCTACTAATTTCATACTGCATGATTCAAACAGATTTCATATATAGGTGTGTATATATATATATATAAAATGTAATAAGTATAGGAACAAGTTTTCTGAAACCGTTACACACAACTTCCATTAATTCTTTACTTCTGTGTTGTATTCATTCACAGACAGATGGGGAAACCCTTCAAGTAGGTAAATACTTCTTTATTTTCCATAAATGTTGTTGTTGGCTTCTTGGGTAGCATGTTGGCAATATAGAGAAATGGAATAAGTTTAGACTTTGTTGTTGTTTTGTTAAAAAAAATCTATTTGTTTCTATGGAAAAAAAATAACTAGATAAAATATTACTATTTCTTTAAGAAGTATAAGTAAAAGAATCCATTATCCTAGAAATGAGAAATTAAATGAGAAAATATAAAGATAAAATTATTTAGTAAAAGAGAGCAACCTAAGGAAAAATAATTATTAAATATAAAAGGAGTAAATAGTGGGAGAAAAAACCCAAAACTGAAGAAGAAAAAAAAATATTTTCTGCATAATAAACCAAACCAAGCCCACAAAAAACAAAATCAAAGAAACCAAAACCAAACCAAAAACAACCCCACAAAAACTACAAAAGTTTTGTATTTTTCAGTATGCTTTATTGCTTCCTTATGAAAGTATTCTGTGTTATAACTAACTATGTTTATCTGATTGAACTACATCTAGTTACAAAACCAAATTTTCTCCAAGGAAGAACTTCTTATAGTCTTGCAGCTGTGTTTTAATTTAGACAAAGCTGAAGTAGTGGTGTGCTGTGGAGAAAAAGTCAGATCCTTTTACCTACGGCTCTCCACTATCTCCTTGCTGGAGGTTTTATGAGGATGTCTCCTGTCAGTAACAGCTTCTAGAATTATCTTCACAAGTTCTTTAAATATTGTTTAGGTTTCAAAGATTTTAAACCTAAGAACTGGTCCTACAAGCATGATGGATGGATGAGTAAAATTGAGGCTTACACACACACACAAATGCACACACACACACACACACACTCCAGTTCTGTGAGCTAAGTGGGTTCGGGTTCACTGAGGTCAAAAGAGTAAGGCTATTTTTTCCCATTTTCTTTTGCATAAGTTTTTCGATGCAACTCTACTTTCACTAAACTAGATCAAATGATCAAGCTTGTGCTCAACTTTTAAATTAGTGAAATTAATGTAACTAATCTGGTACCTTGGAAAGGACCGATATAGAAGGCTTTTTCTGTTGTAAGAGGTAAGGTATATGTTTGGAAGTTGAAGGTGATGATGACCAACACAATGGCAGAAAAAATACCTGGTAGATAACAAAAACAGAATAGTGACTTTGTGGATTGCTGACTGAGGAGGCATTACCGTAATACTATCATAAATACTAAAAGAGGGGTATCATGACAGCAAACTGGGGCTAATGGTTCAGGAACAAACAGAAGCAGATTTTTTATTTGGGAGGGGCAAAGAACCATAACTGGAGAACCTGTGAGGGAAAAGCGAGAGAAAGGAAGGAATACAGTGAAGCAAAGGATGTAGTCAGTGTGGTTCAGGGATACTTGTAGAGTAGTTCTGTGCTTGATCACCATAATTTGGACATTTCTTCTGCTTTGTCTGACTTGTTGCTGTGACCAAGAAGGACCTGTTGTGACCTCCCTGGCACTGGTGAGGGAATACTTGCAGTTCTCTTTCTAGGCTGGACAGTGAAACCTGGAGGACACAACCTAACATTCCTTCATAACCTCCTTAACAGTCCACATATTCAGGATTGTGTTAATTGTTTGGTAACCAGAAGAGCCAAAATTAAAAAGAAATACTGATTGGGTTTTATTTGTTGCTTTGTTTACTTTTTTGTCCAGACAGTCACTTGAGTTTTTTAACAGCTTTAGAAAGTGTGAATGTTGAAATAAATGAAAACATTTTTAGAGGGTTAATAGTAAAATATACATCTGTTTTTCTTCCTTCCTCTTCTCCGCCCCCTCCCATCCCTGAAGCTACCGATCTAACTTATTTAGCACACAGTGCATCAATATGAATACGCATCATTCCTTCCATGACTCTTAATCTAGATTAAGTAGTCCTGCTACTACACCAGCACCCCAAATTCCCCATAAAAGTATTATATAGAGCCACATTGGTTTGTGATACAACAGAGGGAAAACAATTTCTTCAACAAATCCTTTATTTGTTTTCACCAGGGAAACCTATCATAGCTATTTCAGCTATAATAAATGAATACTAATCTCATTGTCAGCAGGAATTCAGCCTTTCATTATTTCAATAAATGTACCATTGTGTTATGTGTATAACTCGATGATGTCATGAACCAAAAATGATGAAAAGCTGGATCTTTTTCAAACATATAAAAGCAATATCATATAGCAGGCACAAAGCACTTCTACCTGTGGAGTCTACTAATGGCTTCTAGATGAAATGAGAGCAAATTGGCTATGAAGAATCTGGGTTAAAAGTCTAGAAATTCATAAACTTGCAAATCAGAACAGCTCTGGTATGTAAGTTAAAGGAAAAATTAACAGCCTGTTCTAATTATCACCTTTATTCTAATTCTCTCTGGTTTCTTCATTTTAATCACTCCTGTTTAGAAATACATCTTTTGATCATCTAAGCAATATTTTTGCCCTCTGATTTCACTTCTATCCCTTCCATGGCTAATTCTGTACAGATTCTATTCATGTATTAGAGGTTTTTGTTTCCTGTCTAACACATACACCCACAGATTCCTTTTGTTTTATTCTATGCATTGACTCTTCAGTTTCTTTTCTGGTAAAAAGAAAGCTTCACAAGAAAAAAAGATCTCATCCATGTAGAGGAATCTCTAAGCATTATTTGATTAGTCCTCTTGCTTTTATTCTGTGGTCTGTACCCTTTTTTTTTGGCAAAATTTGGGTTAAATTTAAGCCTTATCATCCACAAATAAAACACTGCTGAAATATAGGTGGGGCAATGAGGTGTTGTCAAATGCAATGAAATTTTTCTTAACTTCCTCCATAAGTCAGTATTTTCGTGAACACCCTTCCTCATACACTGTGGGTATTGAATACCAGAGACTTGCTAGTAGTCAGATTAAGTGGTAGGAAAATTTCATGGGAATTACTTGACTAAATTTTAATTCTAACGGTTGAAGATATGTTTTGGGGTTAGGGGAGTAGGAGTGGGTGTATGTTTTTCTGTTTGGTTTGGTTTGATTTGGTTTTGCAAGTAAATTATGACCTTAACCATAAAAGCTCAAATTATTATGCAAAGCTTAGTGACTCACACAAAAAAAATTATGATCTCTGCCTTCAGCAGTAGGACTAAACCAGAATGAAGAATGAAGAAGAACACAGAGCATCTGGGTGTAATCTCCCTTAGCTGGCAATAAAATCTCTAGCAGATACAACTCAATGCTTTAGAGGTTGTTCTCAGTGTCATTCTCAAGCCATGCCTTTAAAAAAGTTCTGAACAGTGACTATATGATCAGTGGGTTTAAACAGCTACTTTACTGCCTAATAACATAGTTAAAAAAAAAAACAAAAACACAAAACCAACAAAAAAAACCCAAACCAAAAGCAACAACAAGAAAAATCTGTCTTTAAAGATGGAAAAAAGGTTTGGCTAAAAGAGTATAGTTTAGAAAAAAAACAAGGTATCTGCTAATTATTAATGTTGTCATTTTATACATTTGTTGTCATTTCACAGTCAAGTGTCAGAATCCTGTTGTACAAGCACCACAGAAAAGTACAATCAAAAATATTTATTTCCCTTAATCCTTCATAAATTGGTGCAGGTTTCACCCTACCCCACCCTTTCTAAGCACATAAAATTAATGGCAGAATTCAGTATTTCAAAGGCCAAGTAACCTTATGGTTGGCCATGATGCTAATGAGCTAGAAACAACGCATATAGAGACAAAAGGTATTATCTCTTCTTCCTAAGAATAGCATCTTGCCTTTCAGAGACTGGGAACCATCTTTATTCAGTATTCAAACTGATAGTAAGGATAGGTAGATAGCTTATGTGAGTACATTCCTAAGTCAACTTGTTTTCTTGCATTTCATTTAAGTTACTAGCTGTTCAGAAGTACAGAATTTACTTATCTCTTCAGTAGTGAACGAATATTGTTTTAAGGCCTCTAACCTATTATATTGAATAAGATTTGCATCTTTCCAGAAAAAAAAAAAAATTCTAAGTGTTCCTCATAAGTGATAGTTTATAACGCAATGTGAATGTAAGAATATATCTTAACTCTGTCTTAAGTAATTTATTAAGATTCCACTTAAAATCTGAATAATTCCAAAATTAATTTGTTGCTGTTGATCTGAAAATGTCTTTTTTATTGTGTTTACCTTGCACAGAGCACAGATATACAAGAATGAGACCTGTACTTCTAGTCAACGAGTCTCAGCTTTTTTTCCCAGGATCATCAATTAGTTTTTGTTGTTTGTTTTCACTTGACTCCTGTATCCAGATCCATCACCTTCTGGCAAAGAAGTGGGTGATATCATATGTTGGATGAGGTTACTGGAATAGTTCAATTATGTGAAGACTGACCATTATTTCTAAGTTCTAACAGATAATTTTATTGACAATGTAGTGAAAGAGTGTAATAAAATTAGTTTCAGACATTTCCAAGGTCTTACGTCTGGTTTAGGCTGTTTCTTTTGGGATGCAGCAAACTAACATCAGTAGTCACAAACTACAAAGGTCACAAACTAAAAAAGTCATTTTCTCACTTTTCTGCAGTTAAGTTGCTAGAAAAAATACTGTACATAGTACCGCTTTTAATGTGCCAAATTTGCCTCAGCTATGTTCCACTAGCTGCTTTGCTAAGTCAGGTTCTTAATAGATGGAAAGTAAAATGAAAAAGACTCAAGACAGATGAGAAGAAAAAGAACAACAGAAATCAACACCAAGGGGAGGAAAGAGCAGAAAACTTATGTTCACATTTCAAGAAGATCTCCAGGTGCAGCCATAGAGATGATGATGGCTAGTCCCTTCCCTTATTTATTCTCCTGAAGACACCTCAGAAGATCAAGGAAAAAGCCGAGACATTAAAAAAGCTGCTGGTTTCAAAATTCTGAGGCTTCTGTTAAAGCCTGTGATTAAGTAGTGCTGTAATATATATACTTTCACCAGAAAGGTATTCTGATTAATGAATTTTAGTGGTGTTCTAAATGAATGGCTCTAACTGGAGGCTCTTTGGAACTTTTTATCAAAGTGCCTTCACCTGCAAATTCTCATTTGTGAGAGATCAAATGTTCCATTGCACAGGATTCATTTGGGAAGCACAAAAATATGGAAATGCTAGTAAATAGTTCATTATCTAAAAAAGAGAAAAATACCGGGGCACCTATAGGGCAATAAAGGGAGCCAGGCACCCTGTCTTTCTAAATTATAAATTTCTTCAGATCTGAAGCAGCTCTGAATCAGAGGACAACAAAAGATTTTTAAATCATTTAAAGGGATAAGGGACAGAACTTAATTCTAGGATTTTTTTGTCTGACTGTTTGTTGGGATGTGGGGACTTTTTGTGCTCTGACTCTGATAAGGTTGTGATTTAAAAATACTTAAATAGTTAGTAATACAAAACTAATAAATAAACCAAAGCCAAAATGCTGTGTAGGTATTTTTAGAATACAACCTTTATCGTCTAGTTAAAAAACAAAAAAATCTCACTTTCCTTGACAAATAAACATGCAATATTATTTCTTACTGGATACCTACCAGAAAAAAAAAAAAAAAAAGGCATTTTATTTCCTTAAGAAAATAACAGATATATAATATTCAGATGTGGTGTAGCGAATAAATTCCTTTTTTTTTTTTTTTGGTGTAGATTTAAGGGCCTGTTATAACACGATTAGTGAAAATAAACATAACCATGTTTTCATGGTTCTTCCATGTTTCTTTTTGCTTCTACTGAACAAGGAAATAATTCTGTTTTAACTCCAGAGCCCACATATAATTATTTCTTGCACTGGACATCTTTGATTATGCCGTTATTTTTACTCAAGCATAGAGTTAATTAGAGCTGGACCAAATTGTTAAAAATAATTTGAATGAACATCAATAAAGAAGGTACTGACAAGTCCAAATCTTTTTTTTTTTTTAATATTATTTTTAATTTGACACATCCTGTCACGCCACGAAGTGAAAAAGCACACTTCACCTTCATTTACTTTTCAGACTGAGCAGTCAAAGTTAATTCGTGAGAGCTGAGGGAGTTTGAATCATGTTTCACAAAATAGCCCCATACCTAATGATTTGTAGTGAGGAAGGCAAAGAGGACAGGATAATATTTTCCCTGGAATTAATAATCCAAATCTTTTTATTTGAAACATATTTGAGACATAAAAATTCCACTTAGCATTGGCTAAATTATTTCCTGATATTGAAAAATATATAATTATTTTAGCTCCATGAACAAATTTTACCCTATGGTAGAATTTTATTCTTTGACTTCACAATTTTTACTACTATTATTCCAGAGAATCCTAAAGCAACTTGCAGACCAAACACATGGAAATTTAATAATCCCTTCTACTGAAGTGTAACCACTTAGAATGTGCTGATTTATAGCAATGTAGAAGTGGTGAAGAAGACTGCAACTGTCTAACCAGAATTGGAGAGTAAACTGATTTACCCAAAATATAATTTAACAAAGGCAGTGGAATTAACCACTTTAAGATTTTTAAAAGTTTTGCAAGAGCCTTGATTACTATAGCTGATGACAACATTAATTTTGCATTTTATATGAATAGTGCAAGCTCTAACTACACTGATTCCCATTTTTTTCTGAAAATATTATTTTCCTAAAGTATAACAGTGTCATGGAATTAATTAATTAATGTTATCTTTAATTCCACTCTCTTAAAACATTACAGAATCACAGGCTCATAGAACAGTTTGGGCTGGAAGGGACCTTCAAAGGTCATCTAGTTCAACCCCTCTGCAATGAGCAGGAACATCTTCAACTAGATCAGGTTGCTCGGAGTCCTATTCAGCCTGGCCTCAAATGTTTCCAGGGATGTTGCAGAGGAATAAACAAACAAACAAATAAAACCCACCCAACCAACCAACAAAAAAAAATTCCCAACAAGAAGAAAATCAAAACCAAAAAACTTTAACATGCTCTTAAAACAATTTTCATCCAATCCAGACCTACACACAGTTTTACACAGTAAGTATATTTGTATGGTTGTTATAACAAAGGAGCTTTAAAATAAAATCTGAAGATCTCTATGTCCCTATTGTATGCTTACCTGTGTAAATGGTTTCTGTTTGAATTTCTGTTTTGAAGTGAAGTCAGAAACCTAAATTTTACAGAGTATTTGCAGTACTGGCCTTTCTGTGACTGTTTTTTGTTGTCTTTCTGTTCCTTGATTAGACGCTTGATATAATTGGCTAATAGCAAGTGTGAGTTGCATAAATATTATTATTGTTGCACTTTTATTTGCCCATGAATTTGGCTTTGCTGAGAAGAGAAATGGTGAGGAAAGTATTAAGTTCACATTGAGACTGGGCATTGAGACTGGACATTACAGTGTCACAGTATGTCTTTAAAATACATTAACTAGGATGAAACTTTTTAATAGAAAAATGTTTAAAAACGTATACATAATCACATAGTGAAGGAGTGCTATAGAACAGAAACACTAATTTTGCAGAGGAGATATTATCTTTTTGGGGTCAGGAAAGCTCTGTGGAACTGATTCCTGGGAATGTCACAGATCATACTACTATAGCAGAAGGCTTTCAAGATCTACACTTGCCAGTGTCTTACAACCTTAGAGCTCCCAGTTTCTCAGTGCTGGCAATGCATTTTTCAGATAGACTGCTTTCAAACTCTAAATTTACTTCTTATTCAGCTTTTCTTCATGCTAGGTTACGTTCAAACACAAAGTCTGGGACAAAAGAGTACACACATCTCTATTTGCAGGGGTGGGCAAGAATCAGATGCACTGAGTTTGTTCTTAGCCTTTTAGCATTCATATCTTCTAAAACTGGTCTCAACTTTGCCTATAAGTAGAGATATAACTTTCTTGAGGTTTCACTGGCAGGCTGAAGCCACCATTCCCTACAGCCAGGGCTATGAATCTGTGATGCTTAGGTGACAAAGGGTGTCTCATATTATCTTGAACAGTTTCCTGTTGCCCCAGCCATGTGGATGAGTCTTCAGAAGTCATTTCTCAGGATTCAAAGGTTTCCTGCTAGATCCCTGCGGTGCAAGCCCTGCTGAACTGCCCATAGAGCCCGTCATGCTTTCAGATTTTCAGCATGAAGGGCAAATGCCTCTCATGTGGCTGTTTCCTGCAGTCAAGCAAAATCTGAAAAAGCTAGTGTTATCAGCAGAATAGCAGCCTACTCTGCGGCCCACCCTAGGGCAGAACAATGTTCAACATACTGATTTTGGATGCTTCTAGAATAAACCCATCAAATTGACCTAAGGTGGTGAACTGATGTTTCAGCAGTTCTCAGCTCAGCTTTGCTACCCAGCACATGGATCCTAGGGTGCTACTACGGAGATTGCCACAGAGACATTCCTGGGAAAGATTTGTGAGGAACAGGTTCGAGGTTATGGGTCTTGTAACTCCATATCTAAATAACCACTAAGGTGGGTCTAGCAACATTTTATATAACTAAGAATAACAATTTAGTGAGGACAGAGTGCAGATTCTTCTTCATCCACACTTGCGCAACTTCAATTTAAACCTAAAACATCTGTTATTCAGGTGGCATCTATTGACATAAGTACCCTGAAATTATTTTATGTTGTTTAGGGACTAGATCACTGTCCTTAAACTGTCTTTTTTTCCTTAAATTTGTTGATATGTTTTGTCCTTACAAGGACTTAATAGAAAAATAAAATTATTTTTGCATCTTTTACTAAATGTAATACGTGTGTATTTATTGTAAAAATAATTAATCCATACACTTCCTTGTAGGACTCCTTCTACTCTGTCTACTGAGAAATGAAAAATCTGATATACACTGTGCTGCCCCGCTTAGTATTCTGACCAAGCTTCCCCTATAACTTCTGGAGTACAACATTCTTGTTCTGTTGTGCTGTTTTTGTTATAAAGAGCTTAGGCCCGCGTCTTTAAGTTTGTTCTCTAAGTGTATTTCAACTCAAAGAACGCGACTGTTGTTTTTTTCCCTGTATCAATTTTGGCAGCTTCAATTAAACATGCTTTCCTCATGTAAGAATCCCCTCAAGGAAATTCTATCAAGTCGTAAATTGTTCCTTTTCAACTGTCACTAATGAGAATATTAGCTGCTCTTCCCCATTCCATGTATTACATATTTTAAAGGTTTTTTAAATTTTGAATATGATTAAGATATCGGTTTACTATCTTTATCTCTGAGATATCCTTACTGTCAAGTGTATTACATTTGTGGTTTATTCTTTTAAAAAGCAGGTAGAATTTTCAACTATCCTAATTACTGTTTTGCAAGAATGAGAAGAAAAAGACGCTATCTGTGGATTCATCATAATTATCCTAGTGATAAAACATATAACAATTAGTTTGTCTGCAAAGATGTGTTGTGAATAAGGCTTTAATTTTTAGAACATGAAATTATAATAACGTCTATGGCATGAACAACTTGCTGAAATCAGCAAAGAAATACTGAAATTTATGGGCTGACTGAAATCAGTTCCAAGTCCACAAAATAGTGAGGATTTTCATGTTCTTGACATTCCTAGTAGGTGTTTAGGAATAAGTTACTTCAACTGCACTTGCACTTCCTTCAAGTGGTCTACCTGCCAGATTCACTGCCTCCATGGAGGCCTCACATTTAGCCTGCATAAACATCAGACTGATGGAAAAAAAGTGTCTACAGATGGACTGAGGGGGTGTCAAGTCACTGGGTGCCATAGTAGCGAGGTGCTAAACCAGGTTTACTTTGGCAGCTGGATCTTTCATGCTCTGGAAGGGTACTTCTTACTGACCACCACGGATCTGCACTTCCATGTTTTCCAGCCAAATGGATACTACAGGCGACCTTGTGAATTTATCCCAAAGGACAATGGTGTTGATATCTTCTGAGGGGCTGTTCTCTTTCGCCTCTTCTATCTCATCTGCCTGTATGACAGAGCAGAAATAGTCCTATGCAGCATACTTTGATAACTGAGAGTTTTCTGATCTTTTTTTTGAACTCTTAAACCCAAATGCCCACCTTTGTGTTACCTCATTTCCCAAGTACTGAGTCACAGCCTGATGTCTCCTTGCCATATCTGCAGTGCTAAGACTAATGCAACCATGGCTTCGCATAGGTGAAGTTTCTGGCTTCATAGGGTGCTCAATGATAGAAAATCGGAACCATGCGAATGCTCTTTTGTCTCAGATACCCTGGTCACACAATTTTTTCTTCCTTTGACTCTTTTCCCATTGCTTCATTTTATACAACTAGCATTTAAATACTTTTTTTTTTGGAGGTATCAACTTCTTGCACTTTTTAATAACTGTCTGAAGTGCCTATGAATACTTTTTTAGTGTAGTTGCTGACAGCACAGCTGTAGCTGCAAATGGAGGCATTCCCATACAAGTAGAAATGAAGCGAGGTGCAAACTGATGTTTCAGTCTAAAAAACTGCAGCTTTTTTATTTGATTAGATGTAAGTCAGATGACTTGAAATATTTAGGTGATGAGAATATATTATTACTTGAATGACAAGTTAAACCCCACTAGATTATTTATTAATGTGAGAAAAGCAATTAGAGTTTCAACTTAAATGTATAATGTTTCAGGTTTCCTCGGAACTACACTTGCTTGTGAATTAGAGGTTGTACTTTCAAAGCAAGTTTAATTTACACAAACTTTATAAATGCCAGAAAAAGCTGGGAGTGGAGGTCATACACCTTCCCACTCTTCATACAAGGCAGATTTCAGAATACAATGAAGTAGATGAGGACTTTTCTCACACTCATTTCTCTCTTTCTGTCTGTCAGGGTGCCAAATGCAGTAATGCTTTAATCCATCATACCATCACATTCACTAAAACTGTAAGTCAGTGCTGAGCTGCCCACCCACTGTTTTCTTGCAGTGCTATCCCTATAGGTGCAGAGCAACAACAATTAAATAGACCTGATTGGCTCCGGATCCCTGTGAAGAAAGACTGAGAGAGAGGACATTCCCAGGAATAGAAGCAGATTGTTGATAACTGTGACTGGCTGGATTTCATCAGAATTTATGAATGCTTCTCAGGAGGAATGCCATATGCAGAATTTTTTTTTTTTTTTTTTTTTTAAAAGGATGTTTGAGGTTTCACATTTATCTTTCAGAAATAATTATAGCTGGTCTCTTTCAAGCAAGGAAGAGCCAAGTGGAAAAAGATACTGGAAAGAGTTTCAAGATGTTCTTCAACTACTCAGATAGCAACAATAAAGGTGATGGAAGAGTTAAAGTTATGTTCAGTTTTTAAACATATTGATTTTCTTAATCGCTCAGAATGGAACCATGAAGTAATGAAATGG
Organism: Pampusana beccarii; assembly: GCA_013399365.1. Taxonomy (NCBI): domain Eukaryota; kingdom Metazoa; phylum Chordata; class Aves; order Columbiformes; family Columbidae; genus Pampusana; species Pampusana beccarii. The sequence goes on from VWYH01000023.1 coordinate 160,074, forward strand.
TTTGTGAGTGGTGGTCCGTGAGGACTTTGGAGAAAGGATAAGTATAACTAACACCTGTAGTGAAGAGGAGTTTCTTATTCCACATTACACTGTTTTCTGAGTTCAGAGATTTCTGTTGATAAATTACATGCTTTAGAAAAGACTGAAGACTGGCACATGTTTGTTTTCTGGGATGAGTTTATGTCTGAGATGCTTGAAAATATATATAACATTAAAATAAGGAGGCATCCCATGAAGTCCACCTGAAGGAACAGATATCTGTTTGAACTGTAAGTTTATATATGTTCATAATAAATATATATATATATTTGTATATGTTAATAAAACACACATATTTATATAGCAGGAGTTTCCACATCTATATATTATATTTTCAATTTATTTTATTTCTGCAGCATTCCTAAGGAATTCTTTTTTTAATCTCTGAGAGAGAACTGTGGGATGTTTGTATGGAAATCTTTCATCCAAATGGCAGTACTAGGCAAAGCATAAAATATTTGAGAACAAGTGCTTGTCAAAGGCTGACCAGTTGATTTTTAAAACCTACAGTTTTTAAATAAATGAAATGGGGGCAGAGAATGATCTGGAGCACTGGTGTAGTGTCTGATTATTATCACACTTCCAGGCTTGATTTGTGTTTGTGCCAAACAGTTGATGTCTAGACACTTGCCAGATATTGTGCCTAACACACTTTCTAAATGAGTGGAATAGAGTTCAGGTGTATGAAATATATGAACTGACATGTTACTTGTTGATCTCTAAGCATGGTCGCTTTCCTTTATCAGAATTAAATGTGTTTTAAAAGTACAAAAGGAAAACAAATAAGCCAACAAAACCGAACAGAACTCTGCAAAACAGGTAAAACACAAAAACCCATACCATACTTCTGCTGAAAATTAACCTTTAAATTTGAGAATTTATCCTGAGATCGAAGAAATACATCTTCCACATGTATTATACAAAGAATGGTAGAGACAATGTAAGGTTATTCCTATTTCCTTAGCAAATGAGCTCCTTCTGCTGTGTAAGTGGGCAAACTATCAATATAATACTTATCAAATGCCACAATTATATCAGATAAGCCTTTTTTACTTCTAGAGAAGATGGGTCACACATCAAATGCCTTGTAAATGGTAGTCTTTGGAGTAACTTTTAAACTTTGCTCTCTGAGGAATATGAGTGGTAACAGAGAGACACCAAATATTAGTATCAGTATTGACACAAAATTTCATTAGCAAAAATAGTACTGGCAGAAATTTTCTCAAAATGCCATTGCTTAAAAACAAGTAAAATAAAATTCCTGTTTTAAGGAAAACTGAAGCTAAAACTACATGCCTTTTTTCCACCTATCTGCTAATTCCATGTACTTGCACATTAATTCCATGTACTTGCAAACTCTTGAACTTGCAAACCTATAAAATGCATTTGTGATTTCAACTTCAGAAATTACTGGGATGGATGTGGATATTGTCTGAAAAAAAAGGATGAGAAATCATACCTTGCCAAGAGTAACTTTACCTTAATCAGTCTGCTGAATAAGTTCTCTTTCTTATCCTTCTGGAATTTCAAAGAAAAATTTGAAGAGGAACTTCCATTTAAACAAGTAAAAGGATGTATACGTATCTCAGCATTTCTGTGTGTATGAATGGTTATATGGTCCTAATTACATTATGGAAAAATAAACTATTTTGTACTTACAGTCATACACATACACACATGAAAATGTAGAGAATAATTGAGCAGACGAAATTTTTGGTGTAAAACCTTTCATATCCCTACATCAGGAAGGAACCTAATCTAGGCTAGCACCCCTGTACTCAAAATAAATCCTCCATCAGAAATGTATGAATAGCTCAAATATGCATAAAACCCCTCAGATTAATTGGCAAGCAGAAATGGGGTCACATACAGTCAAAAATGTATCCCTCACTGTTTCTGAGTAGCCACAAGGCTCCATTGCAATCTCTGAATGCCTCAGGTACAGAAATAAGGCTCTGCTGTGCTGCACATCTTTAATTCTGGTCACATATTTTACATATCTCAGCAGTAAAAAAGTGACTACTTATTTTTGTTTTAAAATTAACTTTATTAAGTGATGGTCCCTGTCAGCTTTGTCACTCCTCTCTGAAAGATCAAGAGCTAGAACAAGCAATACTAAGGGAAGATTAAAAGAGACTCAAGCAATGGAGAGAATTTAAAAGACTGAAAGCTAAACAAAATCAGATAGCCAGATAAAAAGATAACCAGTAGAGAGACATCAGAAATATGACAACAAAGATATAGGCAGCAGCATAGACAGGGATTAAATGAAAATGAAGGTGAATGAGTATTAGAAGAGCAAAGCACAAGGATGGGGGAAGCAAAAGAACAAAGAAAATATCAGCAAAGAGGAAGAAAGAAGGATCAAAAGGACTAAAATTAGGTATATAAGACATAAAAGAGAGAAGTTACAGATGAAGCCTAATATTGCAGTACACAGGCAAGTCATCAAACACCTCGAATTTTGAAATTATCCTGGAGAAAAAAAGATCTGTCTTCCTGGAAACTTTAGCAGAAATTGGCATTAACACTTTAAGGGGGAAACTGTGCTTCCACATACAGCTTTCCACAATTTTGGAATATAAAAATATGTATCACTTTAAGGCGTACTAAAGAATCAAGAGGCAGCTCCCCTTGGTACATTATCAGTAAGATTTACTACAGAAACAGAAGATCTGCTACAGAAACAGAAAGGACAGAAGGAAGGACATGGTAACAAAAGCTTTTTATATCTGTGCTTAGCAGACACGAGGAGTTCTGCACAGTGTAAGTGCTCTTCAAACAGCAGTCACTTTAAAGGCAAAATTATAACAATGTCAGTATATGTAAAGAAGCAAATTCTTGTTAACATATAACAACAGGGAAAATTCCATTCTCTTCTTGCTCCATTGAAAACAAATTGAGAACATCCAAAGGGAAAATAACTTTTTAACTACATTCCATTAGATTTCCCATAGGAGGGGAAACAACATTCTGCAAAAGAGAAACGAGAACAATTCCTCATATAAACCAAGCACAGCTAAGAAAATAAAACCAGTTTCTTTCTCATACTAATGACAGTAGGTTTGTGGGGGTTTTCAGGTTTTTTGGTTTTTGCTTTTTAAAACTTGATAGCTTTACATATGGAAGTGGTTAAAAAATGAAAACACTGTTTTCCTGAACATTTGGATATGTTTTGCAATTAACACTTATAGTACATGAAAAAGAACCATCACCACCACCACCAACAAAAACAACAAAACCAAACCAAAACAAAACAAAAAGCCCCAAGCAAACAAACAAACAATCTATTCCAAACAGAACAGGAGAAACTTCTCAAGGTTTTCACCGTGTATTTTTCTGTTTTATCAAGTATTTATTGTTAGTGTTAGTCGTTAGAAGATATCTTTCCATCACTGACTCTATTGTGAGAATTATAAAATTGTGTTGTTTATGCAGTTTGATAAACACCCTGCTACTTTTCAGGCACCCATGAAAATTATTTCACATTACTGGTTAGTCCTGAGATTGCTCTTAATTAATCAGAATATATATTGTCAGAAGAATAGCACACCTTGCTTTTCAGCTATCACTCTGAACTACTTACTCTTAACATCAGAGAACATCTAGAGTTCAAGAATGCATCTATGAGAATCCAGTAACAGGTAATACAAATACAAAAATAGATTAAAAAATACTTTCTTTTTTTTTTTCTATTTATGCTTTAAATAAGATACATGACAGTATCCTTCACAGAATCCATCCTAGGGCTGGAAGGGGCTTTACGAAGTCCTCAGGTCCATCTCCCACTACAAGGTCATACCCTGTACTCTACTCTTTTTGTATGCTTTCAGACTCCTGTTTGTCAAGCTTGTTAGCAAGGATCTCCAAAGGAGGTGTGACAAACACCTTAGCTATGTATGGAGTTCTGGTGAGCTCCTCGCTACCATGAATTCAGCCAAAGATTGCACTGGATAACATTTCTTACTCCCCTGATGCCTGATTTTACTGTTTTTTAAAACTGGAAATACTATCTGTGGGCTGACACTTTGCTGGATGTTCTAGAGAATGCCTTGGAGAGCTAAAGAACTCTCAAAAGGGTCCTAGTTCTACACTTCATAGATTTACTACAACCTTAGAGGAAGAAAACACGTTCATTTTGAAAATATCCTTAGCCTAAATCAAGTTATGATAAATGCAAATATAAACTTCTATTTGCATCAGTTATATCAGGCGACAATGAGAGTGGTAGAAAAGACATGGGTGAAGAAAGAAAAATAGCAACCAAAAAATCTACAACTGCTTAATCCAAGATTGCATATGGCAAGTGTTTTTTTAACTCTCTGTGTTTCCCCTTTGTTCCTTGTTTACTTGTTTTGCACAAGGAAGTGATGGTCTATTCTGATGCCAGCAAGAAGGGCACTCTGTAAGGTGTCCTTTAAAATGCCTTTTTTTTTTTTTTTTTGTTTTTTTTTTTTTTTTTTTTTCTTTTTTTTATTTTTTTTTTTTTTTTTTTTTACAGCTAACACTGTAAGGAGAAAATACCATAGATAATCTTACATCCCTTTAGATATTCGGAAACCTGGGAACCACAGCACGTAGCACCGAGTAGACCACATGAAGCATGTTGGGCAGAACTGATCCATAGAAGAGATTCTCCAATTTCAGTCATTCAAGCTGTTACAGGATTTTCACTCCATCCATAATTTCTACAGTCAAACAGAAGTGTTGCTTGCATAAGCATTCCTTTTTGCACTTCTAGTTAGAAGCGAGGAAGTGAAGGTGGCATAATCACTTGTGCCTGCATCCAAGGGATTTGAGCAGCACAATACAGCCTGATGGCCACGCTGGACATGCAGCACAGCAGAGACTCCTTGATGTACAAAGGTCTTACAGTTAGGAACACTACATTTGCCTTGCAAGTCTTCCTGATACACTTCTCATGAAAGAGTTGTAGTTTCCTTCCTAACTTACACATCAAGCTGCTTCTAAAAGAAGGGATGCTCCGGTGATGAAAACTGCTAATTTTGATAAGCATTCTTATTTTCTGAGTTTCCAGGATCAGAACAGACCTAAATCTTTTTTTTTTTTTTT
>VWYH01000023.1:165211-292115 GCA_013399365.1 Pampusana beccarii
TTTTTTTTTTGGTGTGTGTGAAACTTACAGATTCAGGTTATCTTAATTTCTAGATCAGCAATGTCTATTTCCTTACTTGTTTTTGATAGGTCATGTTCTTATGTTACTGATCTAAAAGGTAAAATAACTATTAGATAATAAAAATGTTATTATTTATACCTTACTGTTTGCAGTAGTCGGATATTTTCTAGCTTATTACTAGAAAATGTCAAACTAAGCAATATCAGGTTTAACTTTTAGTTCCATAACATAAACCTCAGCTGTTGTGTGACTAGCCTGCTACTGGAGGGAGTCCAGCGGAGAGCTACAAACATAGTTAGGGGTCTGGAGCATCCTTCTTGTGAGGAGAGACTGAGAGAGCTGGGTCTGTTCAGCTTGGAGAAGTGAAGGCTGAGAGGGGATCTTATAAGTGTTATAAATACCTGAAGGGTGGATGTCAAGAGGATGGGACCAGACTCTTTTCAGTGACGCCCAACGGTAACATGAGGGGCAGCAGGCACAGACTGAAGCATAGGAGGTTCCATCTAAACATGAGGAGAAACTTCTTTACTTTGAGGGTGACAGAGCACTGGAACAGGCTGCCCAGAGAGGTTGTGGAGTCTCCTTCTCTGGAGACATTCAAAACCTGCCTGGACATGTTCTTGTGTGATCTTCTCTGGATGAACCTGCTTTAGCAGGTGAATTAGACTAGATGATCTCTAGAGGTCACTTCCAACCCCAACCATTCTGCGATTCTGTATATGCAACCTGCTCAAGCTGTGTTAGAAAGCAACAGGAATTTGCTAGATACATAGATGCAAGCAGAGTTTTTGAGTACTTCTTACAAAGGAGAAGAGCTGTTCGTAGAACTCAAAATTTAAATTTCACGGAAATAGAGGAGATAAACCTGTCATATTTTGATTCAGTTTCATTTGGTTTGGTTTGGATTGGTGGTCTGTTTTAAATGCCTTTGAAAGAATCACATTTCCTCTACTCCAATGAAATATAAGAAAGGGACTATAAAATTATAATAAAAACTACCTTAGTGTCATAATTTTGCCTTGAAACTACAGATTAAATCAATATTATACAAACACTTAAGAGGACATTCAATTCCAAGTCTTAAGTCAATATCTATAGTGAATAACAAAAGGATGGCAGGTGTGGAACATTAGTAAGTATGTTATTACTCGGGCTGTCTGAAACTTGACATTTACACATGATCATGGATTATTCATTATAAATAATTCTCCTTGTTGACTACTTATTTATGCAGAACTGCATGTTGATTTTCTGAAGATACCGCAACAGAAACCATACTTGAGAGCCCATGGAGAGAGACTTTTCCTAAAACTGCTAGAAGACAGTATTGTGTAAATGAAGGGTAGCACATAAGAGCTTTAGTGGATGAAGCAGACAAGTGCACAGAGAAGTGCTAGGGAAATGGATCTTGGTATCCTATATGAAGAGAATGACAACAGCAGATAATCTTGTAAACTCTACCAGTAGGTGAATAAAAAAGAAAGATTTATGAAAAAATATTTAAATGAATAAAAAAATTATGAGATTTTATGCAGACATGAGGAGTTTCAGGGAAAGCGTTACAGAAAAAGGAACGAAAATATTGCCATCATCAGGGATTCTTTTTTGTTTGGTTGGGTTTGGGGTGTTTTGTGGATGATTAGACGAGATGGGTGAAATAATGTCACACGAATAAAAAAAGCACTTTGTGTTTTTGATATGGAACAGAGTGTTTTAATTATGTAGAGATAAACTACTGTGAATGAACACCATTAAGACTTGGATATGTGGACTAAGGGACTGAGAAGAATAATGTTGCAAACTTCTTTCATATGTTATGATAAACATGCTTGGATCAAGAAGATCAGGTTTCAAATTGAATAGTTTGGTGTGACACCAGAACAGTATTTGACCTGTATTTCCTAAAAACAGTGGCTGCTTACTGTTTCTGTTTCTGATTGGAGACACACAAAGGGAATTATAGATTCAAACTCAATGTTCCTATAGCAAACAAGAAAGGAGTTTGTCCATCAGAATCAAAAGGGAGTGGATAAAGAAGAATAGAACAAATTTTCTTTGTGTTTGTTCAGTTAGGCTATGTTACACTTAAGTAGATGCCAAGGAAAACAACAACATTAGAAAGAAAAGAAGTGAAGGAGTAGAGACCAGGAAGGAGTAGACAAATTTCATCATTACAAAGAGCAATAGTACCTAAGGAAAGAAAACAGATGGGAAGAAAAAGGAATGTAAGCTGCAGAAACTTATTGTGAAAAAGGTTGAGTGGGAGAAGTATGCCTAGAACAGATATTAAAGGAATGACCTCGGTGAAGGTTAAATCAGAAAGCAAAATTATTATACTCTTGGCATAACAACAAGATGAGGACATCTGAGTTCTGAGAAGATAAGGCTGAATTAGGAATCAACAGATACGGACAGGAAACAATTACTTGAGCAGAGAATAGGGCAAAGTAGCAAAGAAAGAGTGAAAGACTGGAAAATATCTGGAGGAGGGAGAAAGTAAAATATCTATAAATAGCATAATTATAAAATAGATTTTTCTGTTACTTTTTTGCATTAATTCAAGAACAAACTTACTTTGTCCTCAGCTATGTGTATCTTGAAAGGAATTTGTATTGGCACTTACAACAAGATTTTCGTGCACTGTTCTCTAAATGACTTAGATAACTTTTTGCTTGCCACTGGAGTGCTAAATAACTCTAGAACAATATTTATGCAGGGAGCGGTTTCCAAGCCTCATCAAATATTCTGTTAATAAGGGATGGACAGAGTAATTTCTTCTCCATATCATCTGCTTTAGTAGGTAATTCTTAGTAGGGGTACTGGGTGTACAGTAATGTATCTTAAAGGGGGGAAACAGGAATCCAATCTCTTCCTTGTGATATATTTTTTTACAGAGATGTCTTTTTTAAATGCATAAATCATATGACAAAAGCTACATTAAAATGATGTCACCATTTAAGACACCGAAATAGCTGTCAGTAATTTTTAATACATAGATTTCAATATTATCTACTTTCTGACAAATAGATTTTTTTGTTGTTTTTTCATCAGTTGGCTGTTGGGTAAAATGTTTAAGTTTGAACAGTGGGCAACATTCTAAGCTGACATTAACAAAATTAAGTGAAACAAATACACAATCTATCACAATCACTTAAAGAAAGCAAGGCTGAGAAAGTCTGCCTGAACAAAATTTTGATTCTGACGATCTTTCAAGTTTTTATTAACAGCAGAGTTTTCTATTAGAAGAAGTCTGCCCTTACTAGCAGAATATTCTACTAACTATATTCTGTTCTGGGCTCAGGAAACATGCAAACAAGTTAGTAAGATGGTCTTCAAATCATATTCTCATCTTAGGATACCAAAAAGATTCTCAGTCAATACTAAAAACCCTCTAAAAAGCCATCTTCCTTTGGATTAGAAGGAATTATTGGCAACTTCATTGAAATCCAGCTAGAAATACCTGTAAATTTCCTGATAGCTTCATGGAATGCATTTTCTTGTATTCATCAACATACACTTACTTCCAATAAACTTCCACTGAAATACTGAAGAACAGAATATCTCATTGTCTTTGAAATAATGAACTAGCAAAAAAGGTGTATTCACTTTTTTCCTGCAAAATAATGCAAATGATTAAAAAAAAAAAATCTCAAATAGTCTTCTGTGACTCAAGCTTTTATTTTTAAAATGATCTTTTTTCTTGAATTTTTAATGGTGTGCAAGTATTCTTAGGACATTCATGATAGATATTAGCACCAAATGGAGAAAAAATAATTCACTTTCCTACACACTTTCGTGCTGGCACAGTGATTGGAAATGAATGAATAATTTGCATAGAAAAAGGATGCAAAAACCGTTCACCCATACAAAGATGTTATTGAAAATATATGAAACTATAACCATTCAATTTGAGTCTACATGGTGTGCTGCCCAGCCATTTCATATCTCCCTGTTTTTCTGAAGACACTTTATTTTCTCTTCATATCACAGCTGAAGTATATAAACACATATTTTGCAGTTTAAAATACATAGGCATTTAGAAATATCTCAGAAATATCTTCAGCAGAAATGCATTTTCTTTCATGTTATATTTTACCTGAGTATTTTTAAATAAATGAAGAAAAACTAGACACAGTGTCCTGAGGAATAAGTTATTTATCTGTTTTCTATGGAGCATATAAACTGCTTGTAGGCAGTACAGAGATCCTGTTAAAAATAAATCATTAGCACAGATCTCTGTATATTAAAGTTATGCAGAGCTAAAGAAGGATTATTTTGAATATCAGTTCGGTGTCTCATTTTGTAAGAAAAGTATTTTAGTAGAATGGAATCAGTCTGGAATTAATTTAGACCATCTGAATTTGGAGCAAGAGGAAGTAAGACAGTAATGAGAGGAGGAAAGTGACATTTTAGGGAAGACTTCAGAATGTGCATACCTCCATGTGTGTGTGGAATGTCAGTACCTGTAGGAAGACTGAAGCTAAAAAGGCAGGAAACTATGACTATATAGTGGAATAAGAACAAAATCCATTAAGAGATTGCATGTGTCAAAATAGAATGATACATATACAGGATCTAGGACAGCGAAAAGAGGGAAAAATGAGATTGGGAGCTGGAGAAGTTTGAAAGAGTGCATTAAGCTTGGACAAAGGGCAATAACCCAGCAGGGGAGGAGAAGGAGAGAAACCAAATCAGCAGGTAGGATGTGGGTAAGTGAAGGTCAAAGTGGGAGCTGGATATGAAGATTGTCAAAAGGTATAAAAATAACAAGAGATGACTGGATAAAAAGGTCTGAGATAGAAAAATAAAAATAGTCTACATAAGTACAGTACTAGAAAACGAGGCAGATATGAAGGAGAAACATGGCTAAACTAGGTTTAAAGGAATGAGTCAAACATGATAGGGCTGAGAGGGAAGGGAAAAGTTAATCTGGCTGAGGCATCTTATTTCACACAGACCCAGGCATAATCCAGACTTTACAGTGTGAATAGATTTTACAGCTGTTATTCTCTCAGCATTTCTTGCTCAACCCTTTAGCATACCTCTGAGTCATTATCTCATGTGGTAGTGTTGTGTCATGGGTCTAGACAGCCTAGTTTTGCCATAAATTGCCATACAGTGACAAATATGATGTAAAATCCATCCATTTCCACAAACATGCTTATTAAGACTCTTTAACACAATTTCTTTTATTTATGAAAGACATAGCTTGTTTATACGAGTTGTAGAAATTTATTAAAAAATCTTTGAAAACAATATTTTAAAGGCTTGGGGAGTTAGAAACTTGGCTGTTTGATACAGAAAAGAGTGACATATAAATAAGTTTATCTTTGACAGAGAAGCACTTGGTTTTGCTTGTTATATGTGCCAATTTCTTGACTAATTTAGAAAGTGCTCATGAAACCAAGATTTGAAATGGCCAGACACACAGGTCCAATACAGTAATGTTTACATGTATTTAGATACATCTTCTTGTTGTCCACCACTGCCAGCAAATGGGCCCACCAGTTGAAGGAATTCTTCCAGTTTGCTCATGAGCTGGTTCCCAGGAAGCAGGCAAGGAAATCCCTGCAGTAATTATGAGTAATGATTCTCATTTATGATTAAATTTCAAAATCCAAATACAGGAGAACAGATATTGGCCTCTTGAAAGATCTACTTCCAAGAGTCCCATGGGATAAAGCCCTGGAGGGAAGGGAAGCCCAAGAAAGTTGGTTAATATTCAAGGCTCACCTCTTCCAAGTTCAAGAGTTTCATCCAAATGAATATAAAGTGAGGCGAAAGTGCCAGGAGGCCTGCATGGATAAACAAGGATATCCTGGCAAGGCTCAGGAACAAAAAGGAAGCATACAGTGGGTAGAAGAAAAGATGTGTAACCCAGGAGGAATACAGAGGCACTGTCTGAGCATCTGGGGATGAGACTGGGAAGGCCGAAGTTCAAATGAAATTGAATCTGACCAAGGATATCAAAGACAACAAGAACGGCTTCTATAAGTACATAAGTGATAAAAAGAAGACTAGGGAAAATGGAAGCCTGCTGCTGAATGAGGTGGGAGACCTGGTTCCCAAAGACATGTAAAAGTTTGAGGTACTGAATGCCATCTTTGCCTCAGTCTTTACTATAACAACCGTCCCTCAGGAAAACCAGGCCCTGGAGACCAGGGGGAAAGACTGGAGCAAGGAAGCCTACTTTTGGTAAAAGATGATCAAGTCAGGAAATGGGACAGACATAAGTCCATGGACCCTGATGGGATACATCCAGAAGTACTGAGGCAGCTGGCTGATGTCATTCCAAGACCACTCTCAATAATCTTTGGTCAATCATGGCAAGTGAGAGAAGTACCTGAAGACTGAAAGAAAACACATCATTCCCATCTTTAGGAAAGGCAAGAAGGAAGACCCAGGGAACCCCAGGCTGGTCAGTCTCTCCTCAGTCACTGGCAATGTGATGTAGCAGATAATCCTGGAAGTCATTTCCAGGCACATGAAAGACCAGGAAGTCACCAGGAGCAGTCAGCATGGACTGACCAAGGGAGAGTCATGCTTGCCCAACCCAATAACCTTTTACAATGAAATAACTGGCTTGGTGGATGAGGAATGCCTTTGTTGCATTGATTGCACAGAGTATTGCCAACATGTAGAGATAGGTGACCGTTCCCTTCTACTAAGCCCTGCTGAGGCTACATCTGGAGTACTGTGTCCAGTTCTGGACTCCCCAGTATAAGAGAGATGTGGACACACTGTAGAGAGTCCAGGGAAGGGCCGCTAAGATCATTAAGGGATTGGAACATCTCTCATATGAGGAAAGGCTGAGATAGCCAAGACTGCTTAGCTTAGAGAGGACTAGGCTAAGGGGGATTTCATGAATGCATATAAATACCTGGGCAGGCACACAAAGACGAAAGAACCAAACTCTTTTCAGAAGTACTCAGTGACAGGACCAGAGGCAATAGGCACAAACTGCAACACAAGAGGGTCCCTTTTAACAGCAGGAACTATCATTTACTGTGAAGGTGACTGAGCACTGGAACAGGTTGCCCAGATTGTAGTGTCTTTCACCTTGGTGATATTCAAAAGCTGTCTGGACATGGCCCTGGGCAAACAACTCCAGGTGGGGTTAGAGTGGGTGACCTCCAGAGAACTTTTCCAACCTCAACTATTCTGTGATTCTGTGATACAGTGACACGTTACATCATTTGAAGTGTAACTTTGTTGCTGACAGCTATAGTATAGATCAAATTATTTCTGTTACTACAACATATAAGAAAGCTACAGTCAAGAAAGGATTAATGAGATTTCACACATAACTTCAGGGAATCTGTTTTTGCATTTTGTTTCTCAAGTCGCATTGCTATTCCGTGGTAATATTAGGCTATGAACATTTCCACTGTTTTTTCCTTTATGCCCTTCTATCCCATCAGGCACTCCTGAAGAGTTTTGCTATGTAAAACTAATTTATGTCTGGTCAGAAGATTTGACACACCCACCATTAACAATAGGCTCCCACTTTGTGTTTCTTCCTAAGTGTGATAGTTTTCAGAACTTCTTGTAGCTTGTATTATCATTATGTTATGCTTGAGAGGAGTAACACACTTCTTATAAAAAGATCATTTCTTCACCAGTTGTCCCTTTGTCGTTGTTGTTGTTTCTGGTTTTTGTTTAGGACCCTTCAACACTATCTGGATGACAATGCATCCTTGCAGATAAGGTAAAGGCTATTTTAAGTTATGAAGCACCATTTACTCCTTACATAGCAAGAATTTAGCTTGCCTTCTGTTTATCTAAACCATTGCTGAAATTTACCCAGTTTGCAGGTAGACTAAGGATTAGAAATTAGTGTAAACAAATTATCTCTGTGCAGATCTCTGCAAGTCTGCTTATGCTTATGACCTCAGTTACAGAGCTATGCAAAGGAGTTTATTTAACTCACAGAATCAGTTCAAATCAAACCCAGCTTACTAGGTCATGCTCAATATAATTTATAGCAGATACGGCATACAACCACCCAGAACAACTTCAAATTTCTATGTGCAGTGTTCTTAAGTGTCTTAGTCTCAAAAGACATCTCCAGTTAATGTGCAGAAATACATGAACAGAACTAGGCGCACTGGAATACTTTCTACTAAAGAGGCTAATAAGCCACTTGTTGTAGAATAACATTTGCAAGGAGATCTAAGTTCAGATTCTTACATCATATCAGCTAGAAGAGAAAAGGGACAAAGAGATTTGGTATTACACTTGGACTATTGCTCATGTATGACAATAACACTAGCATGGACACTATGTTTCTTCATTGCATTTAAAGGTATGCCTATCATTTTGGATTTGAGAAAATATTTGATTTAGACTGTTTCTCATAATAAAAATATCTGAAAATATTTCAGGTTTGACAACTCTGTCACGTTTTACTCTGAGGCTGGCCTTTGAATGCAGTGAGCTGTGTCAGAATTTGGATGAAGATAGGCCAACTAAAAGCAGAATTAAAGTGTCCTAAAGAAGAGACATTAATATATTGCACATATATATGTTCAAGGCAAATGCATCAGCAGAGGTAATTTGGATACATAAGGTTTTTTCTGTGACTGCAGTTTCCAAAACATATTTTTCACATATGATCACCAAATGTGGGCATTCAGTTTTTCCCAGATGATTAACTCAAAACAGAACCTAGATTCTTGTTCATGTTAGTTTTGAAATTTTTCAACTACAAGTGAAATCACTGGGAGCCATTTGGAACACACAAACTCCCACTAGTATTCAGTAATTTTAAACCCAGTAAATGTCAATTCATATTAAAAACCAAGTACCAAGAGACAAGATATCTCAGCTTGACACCTACATTTGGTAGATAATTTTGATTATTATTTCTCTATAATTGCATCACAATTATCACAATACCTATGTACATGGAGGGAATTGAGGTACAGTAAGTTTTTAAAAAACTTCTGTCTTAAGGATTTTACTTCAATCATATAAATCACATGCTGGAAACCTTTATTACATTAGTCATGACTTTCACTTCAATGTTACTTTGTATGACAATCAAAACTACACTGAAAAAATAGGGTACATAGGCCAAATAAAACTAATTACAATCTAATTATAATGTGTGTTTCTCCATACATTTTATAATAATGGTACTATGCATAAATGAATCTTTAATAATAGAAACTAATTTAATAAATTATCTTTGACGTGCATGATTTGCAATATTTTTTCAGCTTTCTCCTTTTATTCTTTTGAAATCTCCAAAACAATTCTAAATTGTAATATTCAAAATATTAAAACAGAAAAATACAGCCTCTGGATCTATCCTTCATTTTATCTTCTCTTCTAGATTATATAGTCTATACATTTAGAGGAATACATCCTTTCCTGTTGTTGATGGAGGGAGTTTTTGTTTCTCTGTTTTAATTTCCCCTATTTATTACAGAAGATAACCTCCTACATACGTTACATACACCTTTATACTATACTTTAATTAATCAGGCTTCCTTAGTTTATGATAATTGTGAAACATACGATGGAATTGCTGTCATTGAAAGTAAACGTGTTTTTCTTTTTTTTCTTTTTCCTTAATCTGTCACATGCACATAGAGCAAGGTATATTAAACAAACTAAAAGGAAGAGAATACTTTTAAGGTTCTGAATCAAACATGAAAAACTAGATTCTGATAACAAAAAGAAAGGAAGAATAACAAACAATAGTATTATGTGCAAAATAACTTTTGTACAGATGGATACCACCAAATTAATCACATTTTAAAAGCAAATTAATGCAAAACATTACCTTCCACTGAAAAAACCCACATAAATATTTGTGCAGCTAAGAAATTTACTTGACAATATTCTGTTACTGTGTACCATAATTTTCCTTGGTCTTGTAAAGCAAATGTCTGTCAGTATGTTTTCCAATTGCCGAAGATTAATTTCTGCAACTGTTGACCAGCTCAGATGTGGGTAAATGAAGAGATGGTCATAAAAACTTTCTAGTACTTTGATATGAGGCATAAATGTCATGGCCAGATTTTTGTTTTATCAGTGGCTGTGGGGTACAGAAAATTTCAATATGACAGTGCTCAACAGTTGTTAAAAAGAAAAGTATTGTGTAATCTCTGTCATAATTATGGATTAGTTTTACTCCTGGATGAACACAAGGGTATAGTCTTGACTCTAATTAAGCATGTTTCTTCCATGACAATTAGAGTGGGACAAGGAGTGTATATAAAGCTGCCTCTGAACACACTCAGAACCAGCTGAAAACAGTTCCTCACTTAGTCCAAACTGATAAACTCTGGCTTCTGTCTGGCTTTTAGTTGATGCAGAGTGAGCTGCCATCTGCGTCAATTGCTTTTCCCAAAAAACAGTGTTTGCCTTGTCAGCAGTGCACAGTTTCCTCTGGGCTAAATCAATTAGAAGACTTCAGTTACATGTAAGCTTCTCAGCTCAAAATTGCAATCTGAAGAGCTTCATGCTGCCCTTTTCCCAGGAAAGTGCTCTATTTGCCAGCCTATGAACTGTTCCAGAAAGGGAATTCTGACTCTAGAGTGCTGGTGAGAGCATTCATCTGAGAGATGACAATCCTGCAGCTGTACCTTTTTTATTTCGTGGCCTGAACATTCATTATTAAATTACTAATTGAAAAACAGTATAGAGAATCCTGCTTGATATTTTCAATCTGGTTCTTTTAACAATATCACAAAAGGACACCTTGGTGTTGTTTCCAGCTCTTTCCTGAAATACGAAGATGACTCTAAGGAGCTCAATTAATCTGGCTTATTGACATTTGTATCTGCAATGTAAAAATTTATATCTGAGCTGATTGTCTAAACTCTTTCAATAGTTGCAGTATAACATGTAGCTATGAAAAAAAAATTTGTTGTGATGCATTTGACTTACATTTTAGACAGCTAAATTAGGTTGAGATTATTCGTGTTCTAGTTATATCTATTTCCATTGTCTATGGAACTTGTTTGTATGATTTTCTGACCAAAAAAAGTGTCTCAATGAGAAGAATTAGACTCTCGTGATTCCTGTGATTTGTCTGGCTTGGAAGTGTAATTTTTTTTTTTCCCTATAAGATCAATCATATCGGAGAAAATCACATGGGAATTTGAGCTAGTAAGTAGTTTTGGTTATTATAGAATTTTTACTTTCTATGCTATCAGTAGACACCCATAGGTGAGCAAGCATCATGTGGTATTGTTACTTTGACTATACTTTGTAACCCTGTCTCAGAATGTTTGTGTTTGGCTACTGTCATAAGAAATATTTTTTTGTAGTTGAATTAAACCTTTTGAAAATTCTGAATTAGCACAATGAAAAAAAAAAATAAGTGTCTGCTGTTGTCACTAGAAAACTGATATCATGATACCATGAGAACTTTCTTGGGCAGGAAGGGCTGTGTTGGAGCAAAAATAATTGCACAATTTTATGTGAGGGACACAATTCTATAGAGGTAAGAACAAGAGAGGTAGAACACTAGATATGGCTCTAGATTCCTAAAATATTATTTCCCTGTATTCAATAAAATTTAGATAATTTAATGGTTAAAACACATATTTTTAAATGTTCATTTTTAACTTTGATCTTTTGGTACCCCAGTGGAGAAAAATTTTATGGCTGAAGGCAAAGACTGAGCTTAAGAAGATGAATGTTGTAGAAGATTTACTTGTTGCAGTTCTTCATGTCTCCTTTTGTGGATGATCAGCTTTGGTGGTCTGCAATGGGCAAGCAAAAAATGAACGAAAGGAATAGCAAACAAGTAAACATATAATTTCCCTTAAAAACATTCTTTCTCCTACACATACCTTCCCTTGAAATAAGGACTGTTAACATAGAAAAAAGCCGCAACCTGGAAACTAGTGTAGCTATTATCTAAGAATAAATATGAATGATAAGCAAATACAGATTTATTTACTTCAGTGCCTTCAAGACACAAATAATTTATTTCAGTCCTGAAACCAAATTATTCTGAGAAGAAGGTACTGCTGATCCAGAGTAAGCACAACTTGCCTCCTCAAGGCATTCTTACTTCATTTTTTTTCTGAAGGCATTTAAATATACAATTTTAATCTAATAAACAGAAATGTTACATTTATTTGAAATGCAGTTAATGATGGCAATGCTGTTGAAAGCTAGAGATCTGAGTTCAAATGCAATGTTATAGATATACTTTCTATGGGTCAGGAGGAATACATTATCAAGAGAAAAGCATTAATGTTTCTTCATCCTTCTTCCTTGGTCCCTTCATGATTCTAAACACTACCACACATCTCCTGTAATTGCTTTAACTGATCCAAACTGTCCTTCCAAGTTGCCATCAGTGAAAACCCATGTTATGGGTATGCCTAGCACATCAGCAGTCTCCAAGAAAACTGGATAAATTTCATAGAATAAGATGCTATTTGAAATAAACCTTCTAAAGTTAAACTATATATTCCTTTACCCTTGTGCAGGTGAGCATAATTCACACCTTATTTTAGCCTTGAACCTTAAAAGTTCCCTCTTGAGCAAATATCTACCTACACTTTTCCTACACTTTTTCATTTTCAATTGCCCTTTATCTCTTGGTGCTATCAGTAAAGGATGCCATTGAAACCTTTCCTCACAATTATTTATGTTCTCTGTAATCTATATAGTTGAAGTAGTGGGATTTTTGTATGATAACATAGCTCCCCAGGCACATATAATCCAAGAAATACAGATTTTTCATCAGCAACTCGAAAACTGGAAAGGAATAATATTATACAACAATAATAAACATTTCTTTGCTACTCTTTGCTTCCTACTAGATTAACAGAAAGAGGTAAAACAGGAAACTAAGACATCACTTATATTAAAACCAGAAAACACTTTTTTCAAGTCCTAACATAAGACACTTAGAAGGAAAAGAAATTTAAAGGACTTCAGAGTACATAACTTGTAATTCAAATCTTTCTACCTGAAGACTTATCAAGTATTTTTGAAAATATTCTAGAAGATCTGGATAATGTGATAGTTTTTGATACCTGATATTATGATACATAAAACCAGAAATGCTGCATCAGAAGTTTTTGGCAAGTAAGAGCTCTTTAAGGCAAAAAAAAAAGTGATTTTCCAGAAGTGATAATATTGCTTCACAGAGTTTACTGGTAAAAAAAACTGTAGAATGCTAAGCTCTGGTTTATCCTTTGATCCCAGTAAAGTTATGTAAACACAATGATTGATGCTGGGAATGAAGATTTATATACATATTGCAAACCAAATAGATTATGTCCGCTTCTTAGGTTCAGGGAACTCATTGCAGAAGTTGAACTTGATTGTTAGCTTTTTTCTTCCAGTTCTCTGCTGTATATCCACAGTATCTGAAAGAGTAAACTAAGCAATGCCATCTATCTGGGTTGTTCTGGCATACTCCACTTCTGCTGTAGCTTAAATGAACTGCAATTTCTATTCCTATACACTTACTTTCCATTAATTATAATGAATACAGATCTAGATTCTTCTCTACTTTTTTGAAACCCTTTGATGATCTGCTTTTTCTCTCAAAAGAAGAGTACCTAAAGAGAGAAAAAAATGTATTCCCTTCCACCTCTCTTTCCTCACATACATTGTGCCACTTGTGTTGAAAGAAAAAAAAGTTCAATTTCTATATTAAATTTATTTTAAAAGTATATTCTGGCCTCTAACGTGCTAGAGAGCAATCATAGATTGCGATCTGTTAACTACAAAATAAGAGGTAGGAAGTAGAGTTCTGGCCATAATTTCTTGTCAACATAATCCCTTCTACAACAGAAAATATTTTAGTAATTTCAAAGAATGGTCTTCCTATAGACAAAATCAATATCTTCTGAAGAATCAAATGAAATTAAAAGACCCAGTAACTAACAGATCCTTGATGGAAATATTCTGTTCTAGATCAGTACACATACTTAACCAACCTGATACCAAGTGTCTAGTTTCAGGTTGGCTTAAAATTGTTCTGGTGATTGTATTTGTGTTCATTGTTTTGACACTATTCTGCTGGGCCTCATTGCACTGGTCGGGGATATGAAGGTTGGGGGCAGCCCTGGCTGCAGTGATCATGAGATGGAGTTCAGAATCCTGAAAGGAAAGAACAAGGTAAAAAATAGGATCGTAGGAGACTGCTTCATCAAATTCCATTGGAGATGGTCATGGAGATTAGAGGGGTCCTTAATCTCTACTTCAATGCTGCCTATGGTCTCTGTTGTGGAACTCCATCCAAGTTACTCTTGTAAAGGTACCAGCCACTTGCATACAGAGTTACCATTTTGTTTGTTTGAAACTGCATTGACTGATCACATCTCATACTTACATCAATCTTCATTTCTTTTATACCTTTCAGTTTCATAAGCCTTTAACTAACCAGTTTAATTTTATATTTTTTAAATTTTTATTTCAAAATATTGAAAACTAATATTTCAACATTCATGTGAAATATCTTTTGAGGTGCTGTGTGCTCATTATCTGTGTAATATCCAACAACGAATTTCTGAAAAGGAAGTAATTCATTATTATTTTTTTGCCAATGTAAACGGTAAACTTAGCACTTTCTTAAGAACAGATGGAACGCCAGTCGTCAGCCAGTTGACATTCTTGTTCTGACAACGTTTGTACCAGTGGCTTAGCACAGCACACTTTATTTACCACTGTTTTTACTTCAAATCTGCCTATACATAAATAACAACAGAACACATTATATTCACACGTCATTCATGTGTTGTGCATTAATAAAGGATCATGTCCAAAACATTGTGCCAAAACCAGTTAATCCAGACACAGGAGATGACACAGAGAGGGTGAACTACAATTTCCATATCAACGACAAGCTAATGAGGCACAGCCCAGGCCGGCTAGCAGATACCGGAGGTGGGGGATGTGCTGGAGGGCACATAGCTCCATCTTCTGATATGCCCAGCTTGGCACACAAAGGGGAAAAGCCAAGACCCTTCAGTGTGGCCTGGGACTTGTCCAGACTTGTCAATCTTTCGCAATCACTCCTTCCCCCCAGACTTTCCTCTACTCAGAGAGCTATAAAAAAGCTCACCTGAAACAGCACTGCTAGGGAAACCCACCACCCTGAAGATCCTCCACAAGAGAAACCCACCACCCTGAGGACCCTCCGCACAGCGGCCTTGCTGCAGGAACTGGACCAGAAACTGAAGGATGCTGTGCTCCTGAACTACAAACCCCAGCATCCTCACTGTGGGACACCGGAGGCCATACATCATCATCATCTTGTCATCCACACTGTGGAGTCATAAGAGTGGTTGGATCCCTCACCCTTTTCTTTCTTCCTTTCTCTCTGCTCTTTCCCTCTCTCTTTTTTTCTTCTATGCCCCTATTTTCTTTATATCTTTCTCTCTCTCTTAAACCTTAGTTTTTCCTCCCCTCTCTACCACTCTCCTCCTCTCTTTTCCTCTTTGAACACATAACAGTAACACCATCGTAAGCTCTGCTGTTGGATTCTTGTTAAATTTCATATTATAGCTGCTAATGGGTGCCAATACATCGCTTGTAGGAGGACTTTTGCTGTTAATGTGTTGATAAGTTCTGTGATATCATAAAATACTTTTGCCAAGCCACTATTCACTGTAACTGGTATTCCAACACATACTTTTAGTAAAACTCATAATTGAAGTGGACCCTTGTCATTCACTTCGTATAACTATGCAGAATTAACCCAGAGTTAACTCACACCTGGTCTCATCTGTGGAGTCAGGGCATGTGTCATGTTCAGAGTTAACTCACCCCTCATTCCATCTGTTGGGACGGGACATCATGTCACTGCTGTGTAGACAAATCTGTTATTTTTATCTTGTTTTTACTGTGCTGATTTCCGATAAACTGAACACTAAATTTTGGTGTAGACCACTGAGCATTTCAGTGTCGTGAGACTGTAATCAGAGCTGCAACACAGAAAACGAATTGTGAATAGAACACAATTTGACATAAATTGTTACAATATAAACAGCAATCGTTTTGTTTTCTTTGGATCTGGGTTTCACGATTTTTAGTGGTCCTGTTTTCTAGGTTTTTTTTGGGTGGTTGGTTTTCTTTTTGGAAAGGGAGCATAAGGAGTATTTTAAGCAAACTAACTAGCAAACCCCATTGATTATTATTTCACTTCTTAGACTCAAAGTACAATTTTTTTTCTGTTTTCCTCCAAAATTTCAAGCTATCCCAANTTTTGGAAAGGGAGCATAAGGAGTATTTTAAGCAAACTAACTAGCAAACCCCATTGATTATTATTTCACTTCTTAGGCTCAAAGTACAATTTTTTTCTGTTTTCCTCCAAAATTTCAAGCTATCCCAAGAAGCAGGCTGGTGTTTCGTTTAGATTAATTTTCCCCAGTCACCTGTGTTTTATTCTGGTATGGTACATGGTAAAGCCATATTGTAATACATTTCCTTTGATATTAACAGAACCCTCAATATACCAAGCAGACTCTACAGCTTTTCCCCTTTCCCAGGTGGCTCAACTGCTGTGGCCCTTGACTCAGCTGTGGTGTGCACCGATTCAGCCTCAAAAGGTGTCTCCTCTCTCACTTGAATATAAAGAGAGCTTAAGCTAGCCCTGTTCATGGGCTGGAGACTAGAGTATGTGGCAGACTCAACAAAATCTGAAATTCTTTTTGTGCATTATTTATACCTCCTAGATAATATGGAAGAAAAACAGTTGGGCATTCCTTAACATCTTCAATATCTAAACCAAGATTTCAGTAGTTTCAAATATGAAAGGAACATGCAATCTAAAATCTGCTGTGCTGATAGGAGAAAATTATAAAAGAGGTATAGAAACAGTTTGTACTTTGTGCCATCAGATGCTCCAATCGCAAAAACACACTGTTAGTTTCAGGCAGCTTGAAGTACTCTTCAGCATAACACGAAAGACAAGAAGAATAGAAAATGCAGTTGGCTCAGTATTGAGCTTAATAGGATGTCTTAATCTTTTGTTCTTAGGGGAAAAAAATAAGCTGAAAGTATCAGACAGATAAAAATGAGTAAGTCTTTGAGTAGAGCAGTGACACGAAAAGGTCCCAAGTTTTAGTGTAAATAAAAGTTTTTTTAAAAAACCCACAAAAGCCCCTAAAAAAAACAACAAAACTGAAAAACACCCCAGTTCCAGTATCTGTAGAGGATTTTGTCCTGAATAAGCAGACATGAAGGATGATTACTTCAAAGCATAAAGACACTGACACTTTTATCCCCAGAGAACCTTTTTCCTTGTGATAAGAATTTCCTGCCTGTTTCACTGAATCTTTTTCGGTCAGAAAGTTTCAGTTTTTCAAGAGCTGTACGCATAGCTCTGCTTGAAAAGGGCTTACATATATCATCTGCGTTTCTGCAGACTGCATGGCTTAGAGAGGACAAATTAAAGGTCACTATTTGTTATAACAGGTCAGTCTGGCAGAAAATGAATGAACATAATATAATTCTTTAAGTAGAATTTGTTGTAACTACACATGAGATCCAGATACAGTCCTGATACAGAGCTGTCACTGAGTCACTTGGTGTGGGAGACAGTATGTTACAACCACCAGAGCAAACAATGGAGATTCCTCTCCTCCTTTCCTCTGTTAAATCAATGTCTACTACAGCATTTACATATAAACCAAAGCAAGGAAAGACTAACTGGACAGTATTACTAAATGTCATAATGCTGAAACAAAGCTCTAATGTCTGAAAAAAAAAATCAGAAACCCAACATTTTAATTAACAACTATAAATGACTACATGAAAAACAGTAACAGAGATGTCTGCAGTGCAGTAGTTTACCAGAAAACAATAATCTTACAGAAGTATTAAAGGAAAAGGGAATTGTATTGACTCCAGCAAAAAAAAAAAGGGTTTAATTATTGTCTACTTGTTTTTTAAATAGTTTTCATTGGCAAATTATGCCATTTGTATAGTTCTACAAGAAGAGTAACAAGGATGACCCTGGAAACTACAGGCCTGTCAGCCTCACTTCTGTGCCTGGCAAAATCATGGAGACGATTGTTCTGGGAGTTATTGAAAAACATCTGAATGACAATGCAGTCATTGGTCCCATCCAGCATAGGTTCATGAGGGGAAAGTCTTGCTTAACAAACTTAATTTCATTCTACAACAAGGTTACCCACGTAGTTGACCAAGGGAAGCCTGTTGATGTGATCTTTTTGGATTTCAGTAAAACCTTTGATACTGTCTCTCACAGTATTCTCCTGGACAAGATGTCCAGCATACAGATGGGTAAACACACAGTTCAGTGGGTGAGCAATTGCTTGACAGGCTGGGCTCAAAGAGTTGTAGTAAATGGGGTTGTGTTGGGCTGGTGACCAGTCACTAGTGAGGTTTCACAGGGATCCATTTAGGGCCAATTCCCTTCAATGTCATTAAAAATGACTTAGACACAGGACTCGAGGAAATACTTAATAAGTTTGCTGATGACACAAAATTGGGAAGAGATGTTGACACACAGAGACCCTGCAGAGGGATCTCAACAAATTGGAGAACTGGGCAATCGCAAACCACATGAAGTTCAACAAGGGCAAGTGCCGGATTTTGCATCTTGGGCACAGCAACCCTGGCTGTACAGGTGGATGAGATGCTGGAAAGCAGCTCTGCAGAGAGGGACCTGAGGGTTCTGGTTGACAGCAAGTTGAACATGAGCCAACAGTGTGCCCTGGCACCCAAGGGGGTCCAACCGTGTCCTGGGGTGCATCAAGCACAGCATTGCCAGCCAGGAGAGGGAGATGATAGTCCTGCAGGCTCCAAAATGTCTAAAGCTCAGGGTTGGTAGTCCCTGATCAGGTGTTTTGCAAGGCACCTTTATCTTTGTCAGACTAACCTAAACCTGACAAGATTTACATATCTTCAGGTTAGCAATTGCAAACAGGATTCGTTCTTTTAAGTGATAATAACATTGTGGCTACTGATGTCTCCCCTGTGCTAGGCTTGTGAAATCATTGCATTTTCCCAACATCTTCATCAAGGCTATAGAGCACTTACTTTTCATATGTGTTCATATTTGGTGATTGCAAATAACAGAAAATTTAAAGACTGAGTCTATTGCCCATCACAGCAAGGGTGAAAAGACCAATAACTGAAAGCATTCAGTCAGAATGTCCAGCACATTGGACAACTTGAGTTAAATTATTTTAGATAAACCATATTAATTTATTATTATATGTAGATTTCGTACATATGTTTTCTATGCACTAATATTTTTGACATGTGAAAAATGTTCTAATTTATAAAATAATCTTATGGTTTTTGGTTTTTTTTTTTGGGAAAGCAAGTATGTGTAATACAGAAATAACTCATAGACTGGTTAAGAGGATAGTTAAGAGGAAAATGCACATTCAACTTTCCGCTCAGGTCTTCAATAGGGAGGATCATTACCTGAAAGTTGTTTAGATGTCTAGGAATGCATAAAGGTCAGAAAAATAGAAGAAGAGTAACTCTTAATATTTTGCTGTACTCATTTAATTTTTTTTTGAGAGTAAAGATTTTTTTTCAATGGAAAATTTAATCAAAATTATTATGTTCCTCCACAGAAAATACATGTTGCCAGAAACTGTCTCATTATATTTATTTGCAATATTTTCTAAAATATCCTGCTGCTAAGCCTCTTTAAAAAAAATCTATTGAGTATTATGTCTCTAAGAGTTTGATCTTACTTCGAAAACAGTTTATTGTATGTGAGAAAATGTGATTTACACTAGTTGTAATTTCATTGTTTTCTCTGTACCATTCAGTGGCAGATGCAAGCTCTCTTTCCTGCTGGTGATGAAATTCGGAGTAGCTTATTTGGCATAAAAAAATAATTTCTCGTTATTTTCTCACTGAATGGAAGAGTCAACGCTATTAGCAGAAACTCATTTGAGGGCACCACTACCTTCAGTTCAGTAGCTACAACCCAGCATCTATTCTCACTAGTTTTCTTGGAATCAATTTANGTTTTGTTTTGCTTTGCTTTTGTTCTTTTCAGTATCTTTTCACTACCACTCTGCCTGCATTGTTGACATGTAGTCACCCTTAGTTTAAAAGAGTTATTTTAGCATTCTGGATTTATCTGTCCTATTGTTCATACTTGTTTATATTAGGTTTATGCTTTGATTATGTTTTCTGAATTCCACAGGATTTCAGTGATAAAAAGTGTTAATGGGATAGCTGTCAAGTTTTTCACCTCCATCATCAGCTACATTTGGACTTGACATGCGCACTTTTCTATCCCTCATAGTTTCTTGCCTGGAGTTCTGAGACTTTTCAATATCAATAAGTTCATGTTCAATACTTAGTTGGCCATTTTTGGGATAGTGGCATACATATAATAATACTAAATAACCTTATTATTTCAGACTGATCAGAGTCTTTTGAGACAGCCAGCTCTTGAGTTTTATGTCTGTTTTGATTTAGTGTATTTTCACTATAATAGGTTGCCAATCATTAACTTTTGCAAACAAATACTATTCAGAAGCACATTTCTTCACAGTCTCAGGACTTTTTTTTTTTTTTTTTTTTTTTTTTTTTTTTTTTTTTTTTTTTTTTNAGTAGCTCTGGAATGCCATCTGATTTTCCTGTCAGTGGTACAAACGTATTTTTTTCAAATGGTTTGTTGGCTAGCTTGAAATTTGGCACTGCCGGTGGGCATACTGTGACACATTTTTGTAAGAGACAGCCCATGACCTGAAGAAATTTAGTTTCTTTGGTCAAAAGTTGTATCTGTTTAGATCTCGAGTCCCATCTGTTTCTGTCTACACATTACCATTATGCAAATCCTGGACACCTTACTTACCCTAGCAGACTGAAATAGGATAAAAGATACCAGGATGTGGATATGTGTGTAATGGCAGCTCTCGATAGAAGCTCCAGACAGCAGCACCCAGAGGTGATCCACTGCAACTTGACACTGCAGAGCTTGTTAAAAGGTAGTTGCTTAAGATGCAAGTAGATTCACCTACACATAAATCATGTATGCATTTAGAGGTGTATTGTTTGTTTTCTTTGAGAAGACTTGTCCACCCCCAGTTTGTTGAAAAATATGAATGTTAGTTGTAACCCTCTGATAGATCTGGGTAATAATCTGTTGCAGTCTTTATTGTTCACCACAATTAATTAGTTTTGAAACTGAATGAGACATAGGACTAATCTGCAAACGCTGTCAGGTTATCTCAAAAAATATGAAAAATAGGGGCCTATTAATACTTCCTTCAGAGAACAACTGACATACCTTCAGCATAAATAATGAGAGTCTGTAAGTAATATGACACTTTTTTTCTCAGTTCAGTTTAAATTAGGCTGTGCAAAACCAGTGATGAGCAGGCATTGTCAGAGATGAGACCAGAGTTAATAGAACTGTTTTGGCTAGTAGGCAAATGCAAGTTCCAAAAAATACGCATCAGACTTCTATAAAAAAAGGAACTGTAAAACAATAGTAAGGCACAGAAGGGAGGCCAGTCGTTACAATTATGAGAAATGTTCTTAGTTGACTCATGACAGAGTGATTTTCATCCTTCTGCTGAAAATATCCCAGTGGAAGTCCAGACTCAATGTCCAGGCTCAAAGAAATAAGAACTATAATGGAACCATAGGCATTAGAAAACAGGGCTTTGAAAAAAACAAAGGCAGTGTAAACTAATATGATATAATAAGCAGCTAAAGATTGATTTGCTGTCAAAAGAATAGGTATTTCATTCCTGAAATGTGTAACTGTAATAAAAATTAAGAACTAAGAAAGATGGTCAGATTACTTGCCAACAGAAATATTACTATTCCATAGAGTTTGTCATAACATGTTTGTCAGTAGAGGTCCTACAAAAATTTCTATCATTTTTTCCTAAGAAATATTTGCTAAGATTAGGCCACCTGGAGTTATAATCTTAGTTTAAGTGTTTATTCCCCTATCCTGCCTTTTTCCCTTCCAGTTTCATTTTGTATTGTTTTCTGGCTATTTTTTAAATTCATTATTTTGTTTGTATTATAGTTGTGACTTAAGATCATTATATAACTTTATAATTATAATGACATATTATATATGATAATATATAATTGCTATATTTACAATATTACGATCTGAAATATATTCTATAATATATAACAACATAAAGTATATTATCTAATAGTATATATAACATCGTATATTATAATACACAGTTGTAATTATTATATATTATATATAACTTAGTTCTTCATGAACTTAACTCAAGACACCTTCCATCATCATATAGTCTGACTAAACAGCCAAAGAACTGACAGAAGACACAGAAGCTCAGATGTTTCCACTGTTTCAAAACCAGAAAATATTCAGGTTTTAGACAGTACATGAATTTTCACAGTCCAGCTTGGTACCCTACCCATTTGAACCACCTGCCCCTCTTATAAAATGTGAGCTATAACTTGCTTGTACAACATGTAATGACTACTTTAGAATTAGATATGTGTTTGTGTGCCATTCTCCATTTGAAAAAATAAAAGCTTACATATCTATAACAGATATTATTATTTTTATGTTAATTTGGTTAAAATAATATTACCTTTCAGCTTATATTTGATATTTGCTGATTCCTTCTTCCCCTTCTTGTTCTGTTCTTTACAGTCTTCCTGTCTTCCACCATCTGCCATCTCTTCTACCACAACTTCTTTCAAACTATTCTTTCCATCTTCATCTTTCACTACTCAAACCAAACGAAAAACCCACCACACCAAACCCTCAGAATAATGTGTCTTTGCCAGGTAAGTCTGTTTTCTTTGTGACACAGCTGTGAGATAACTAAAATGGCTTAACAAGGCTGATGCTGCATGTTAGCCAGGTCTTACAGTGAATGTTGTCATTCCAGCAGAGGGGTTCCATCAGAGGTAGCACCAGAAATAGTACATTCTCTTTTACCTGTGTGTTCTCTTAATTCCTACACATATTACTTTTTTTGTTTTCAGGAATGAGAACAGCAGCAATAGCAGTAACAATATAAGCTAATGGAAGGATCACAGTGCAGATTGTCACGTCTCCCTTCGAAGAGAGAAGAAATAATAGTTATTATTAAAATGAAGAGTCTCCTTTACTACTGAGTACTCCAAAATTGTTAGCTATTCCCAATCACCATTTTAAGAAAAACAGACATTTTTTTTAATAGCAAATATTTCCTACTCCACAACAAAAGATGAGATCTTGAGTTTTGTTTTACTGTTTAATATATAAAAAGTAATGTGTTTTTGTTTTCACTCTGTGCCATTTATTCCATGATGCTGAAAATGCTGCTGCTGATTCTCTGGAAGTATATTTTTAAGACTACATCAAAATACCTATAATATGAGAGAAGTGGGATTTTCCTTTTATTACAAAAGTCAAAATCAGGCAGAAAATCCCAGTCAGCCATTCGGAATAATGGACTTGTGGATTAAAATACCAAAGGTGAAAAAAATCTCAGGCTAAACGAATTAAGTCACTGTTTGTATATTTTTCATAATAAACACCATATGAAGTAACTTGAGTGAATCTGTAACTTTGATTAATAGCCCTTAGGGTCAGACAGTGAAAGTGGGAAATGTGATATATGTGTCAGGGGCAAAGTTTTCTGTCAACAAACAATGTTTCATAGTAAGACATGAAAAATACAAAGGAGGACACCTTATTTGGGGGATACAGGATGTGTTACACACTATGCTGTTTTAATTATTTCAGCAGGCACACAGGACAACCTCCCAACTGGCATTTCCAATTAAGGTAGAAGATGCATTTAAGTGCACTCACTAGCTTACAGGGAATTGCTCTTGTTTTAAGCAAAGACAATGTCCAGATTAAAGCATAATGAATTTTGGCATCTCTCACTCTCTGTCTCCGTCTCACTTCAAGAAAGAAGTTTGAATAGTAAAGAACAGGGAAAAGGTTGTCTTTGCTCTTTTCAACCTAGTTCACTATGAGGAGATTAAAGCTGTGTCACATTAGTCATGGTAGTGGGATATTAGTACGAGTGGCATTTATACTACTATGTAGCATTAGTCATGGGATCTAATCACTACCAAGTCTGCTATTTCCATTTACTTAGGATTTCAGTTCAGTTCTGTATAAGACTTATTCTTCTTTTCTTCAGAGGACAATATTGTAAAATTTCGCTCACTGTCTAGTGAGAAATTGTGACATGCTCTGCTCTTAGCCCTCAGGTGGTTATGAGAATCTCCCTTAAAAGGAGCAGAGATAAAATGTATAGAGGGGCAGATGGTACAGACAGAACAGATGTTTCGCTATAAAAAGAATTAAATCAAGAATCTTAATTCATCAGTGTGCAGACAATAAAATTAGTTGAGTCCATATTAGCTTCAAAGTCTACTAACTCCTCTGTAGAATGGATTAAGGAGATTTTTTGTTTTCACACTAAATAGGTAATAATGTATATCTTTTGGTGTTACACCTTACCTTAGTTTTAAAAACCTTGCTCTAATAGAGAAGAAAATGAAGGGAAATCTGTTTCTCCTGAAATGAGCACTTAATTAAAATAACTGGAGCATACGCCTCTAAAGACAAAACCAACAACAACAATTAACAACACACAAAACAAAACAAAGATGATTCATTCCAAATTAATTAAGTGGCTAGTCCCATGACATATAGGGAATCAAGTAAATGCCAAGTTGCCTAACTTAATCAAACCCAGTCTGAGTTTTTTTATTTATTTCAAATTTAGCTACTGATGGTAGTCTCCTCTGAATCAGGAACATCTCTTTTATAAAAAGCAGTAAGTGTATTCCCTGTTTTTTACGGTTCAGAAGATTTATGCACAAACTAAGTCGGCTGAAGCTGGATTCCAGAATGTCCTTGTCACAGGGAACTTGGCTTCCACACCCTTCAAAGACCTTCAGTGCACACCAGCCGCTGGACTGCAAGGAATGCTCTTCTCTTTCTGCCAGGGCTCAGTCAATAGGTTCCCAGGAGCTGGACCATGAAACCAAGAAGTTATGCATTGAAAAAAATAGCGGAACTAGGCTCTGTTTTCTAAAGGGACCCTTGAATTCCTGGTTGCACAGTGTTTGCACTGTTCGTTAATAACAAGAATATCCACAGCTATATCAGATACTGATTAACAAGGTGGTAATAACTATCTGTTTTCAGGCTCTAATTCAATCTCATTTCCTGTGTGTTCTCTTCCTCTCTCCAGTTGTGCCTGTGCCTTTTTCACTTCAGTGCTATGCCCTTGTGGTTTAAGTAAATAACATTCAGAAGAGGAATCTGAATTATTGTAAAATGCAAACTGAAAAACTGGAAACAAAAAATTGAAAAAGATACACAACACAAGTTTGGAAATTTGCACTGCTTTTTACAGAAATATGATACTATTTTTTGTGAAATATTACAAGACATGAGGGCATTGATTTCAATAGGAAATAGTCACGTATCAGACTTTTATTTGCAATCTTTCTGTTGAATACATGGAACAATAAATGCTGAAATAAGGCATCTAGCAGATGGGTACACTGTGAAGGTGCTTAAAATCAAGTCACGTTGCATATTTCAGCAAGACTTTTTCTATTTATGCCTTTCTCCAGATGATATTAGCTTTAGACAAGAAATCTCACGCTTTGTCATTTAAACCTCTATGACATTGTTCTACCTTTAGGTAGAAAGAATATAAAGAAAATGGGAGGAACACGAACTGTGTGTCAGAAAATAAATGCTTCCACTGCAAGGTGAACTAGCCTGAACATGCAAAAGAGACATTCTGTGGTGTCACATAATTAAGAAGAAAACTCTTTCCAGTTGCACTACTCTATACTTTTAAAATACAAATTCTGTCTCTATCTCTAAAATGCCTTTTTTGTTGTTGTTGTTCAAGCTACACATTGCATTTTGAGTTCCGTACATTAATATAGTTTTATTTTAACCATAAATAATAATTACTTCAATCTGAGAAAAAAAACAACTTCGAATGTCTGTGAGACACTAAAATTGAACAGCCAGACACATTATGATAATGTGGAAGAGCCAGAGTCTGACCACACAGACCAGAGACTAGAGCAAGAGGAATAGAACTTTGCTGCCCAGCAGGCACAAAATGAATTCAATTCCTGCCAGTCAGCATTCTTAAGATTTCCATTGCTAATGAAAGTTTGCCACGGATGTGCAACCTTCATCCTTAAGGATAATTTATGTAGTTTGGGAGGGAAAAGGAAGACCTTGTCAGCATTACCAAAGACCTTTGAGCTCATTTCTTGACATCTTAACCACTCAGTGTAGTATGACAGTATGTGGAAAAATGTCATACGCAATTCATGCATAAGATGAAGGGACAGATCTTCTAAAAAGTACACTAAAATTATTTTAGACAGTTAGTGGAGAGATTAAATCTTATTTGACATTTTAAAAAAAATATTATTTTTGTTATTATCCTTTTTATTCTTTTTTTTGTTGTTGTTGTTATTTTATTTTGCTGTTCTTAGGCTAACATTTCAATATGTCCCTTGAGTTCATGTCCAACTTTGATGTTGCTTTCCTTCTCTAGGAAGGATCTCACTTGAATCTTCCTAGCAGTTATTTTATGATACTTCCTACTAGGGCACTCAGAAGAAAGAACTGAGGACACAAAATATATTTAATCTTACAACTTTTTTTGCACAGTTTACATAATCATTATCATTTCTCCAGGCCTTTTACCTATTTACTAACTGATCACTTCTTACTTCTGTCTCATCCTTATATTTTTATTTTCTTCTTCTAAAGATCTTCTTTCTCCATGTTATAACAAAAAGTTTGATAATTTGTCAATCATTTCACTATGCTTCATTTAGAACATCATTGTCCTGTCTACTCTCTAGCTACACACCCTTGAGGAAATGTGAATGAAGGCCTGGCGATAGTACTGTATTTGTATTAGAGACAACCTCTCCTGGGAATTTTCATAAGAATTTCCCACAATGCACATACTTTTTTTCCTATGTTTGGTTTTTTGTTTTGTTTTGTTTTGGTTTTTTTTTTCCCTACATTCGCTTCTTTTTTATCTTCACAGAACACAGGACCACTGTCTTTTTCCTTCACATATTTGTAACCATTTTTTCTTATTTCCCTGTTTGGGATCTTCCCAGACCTAGCAGTGCTTACCTGTTTCTTCCAGACTCACGCTGTGTTGTGTCGCTTTTGCTACAGACACGGTACGGCACTTGGTCTCTCAGCAAACACTGTGCTGTATTTCTAGGCTTTACTGCCTGCACCTAAAGGCAGATGAGAGGAGAGGCATCACTAATCAATCTGTTTCATATCATGAAGGTATGGGAAGCCTGTTAAGCTGCTGGCGGTTTGCACAGGCAGAGCAGAATCTGTTAATGACATCTCCCCACAGGTATCTAAGAGCTGTTTGGGGGCAGAAGAGGAGACAGGAGAAGCCACACAACTAAAAAAAGTTAAAAACTGAGCTTGCTTCCCAAAAATGTTGTCAATAAATGACTTTTGGGGAGCAATGAGCGGAAAATTTCAAGTGAATAATTCACTGCTGAACTCACGTTTCTGGTTTGTCTTATAGGCTTTTACTTATGACTTGAATTTATTAATTACAGAATTTTTAGTTGTCTTTAATGTATTGTACCATATTTCACTGTACTCATTTGAGATGTGTTTTGTGCTACATTAGTTGTGATCACTTGTCCATGTTAATTATAGCTTTTCAGAATATGAACAAATGAAAGAACCCTTATCATCACCCAGATTTAAGAAAATCCATATCTAGGCACAATTAAGGAATGTTAAACACTTTCTTCTCATATAAAAACATTTTGATCACTGTACAATAACTAGACGACTGTATGATTTATTTGTTAGGTAAAGTGTATACCTGTATTCACTTACAACTGATATATATCCATCTGTGATGTTAGATATAAAGGCTAGGGTTCATACCACCCAGGTTTAGACTTCCAAAGAAGCTAAGCAAATAGTCTGAGCTACTCATCTGAGCTATCTCTATAATGAACAAAGAGAAAAAGCATTGATTTATCCCAAAGATGTTAGACATCTGTCTTACCACGAAATCAACTGCTCTCTGAAAACTTCAGTTTATTTCCATTAAAGGAAGTCTAAATAAAACCTGACATTTAAAGCATGCAGTTGAACTCCTATTCAGGTCTTTTAATTCTGTTTCAGGTGACCCACTTCTTACAGAACAGAGCATGAGCCTATATGAAATTAATTGTTTATGAATACTTCAGAAGATTTGCATCAATGTTTTTACAGTTCTAACTTTCTACCTATCACAGATTTCACACATCAAAGGTCCTATGATTTGCTGAAAGATGGAGTGATGGGGAAGAAGTGTAAATGTAGAGGCAGACTGTTCTGGAATGAACATGACAGCTCAGGTACTGAAGATAATCCACATTAATGTCAGACATATTTTCACCATCCAAAGTAAAATTATTCTGGAAAAGAAATGCTTCTTTAGGCAAAAGAGGCATTTCTGGAGTAATTTTTTTTTTTTTTTTTAAATTTGTTTTTATTGTTATTGTTAACTAAAGCAGGAGATTAAATGTTTTTATGTATTTGATAGAACAGCTACTGAATTTAATCTTACTAGTTGATTAACAGTTACTTAGTTTAACAGTTTTTTCTCTTTTCTTTTATTTCCAGAGATGACATTGGAAAACCAGAGCAGTAGATTCAGGAGTGATAATGAAGCTTTAAGAACTTCCAAAAGGCACTTGAAGAACTGACCCCGAATAATATTTTCTTTGATTGTTTGCTTGCTGGCAGACTGTGTGTAGAAATAGCAGAGTCCTGTGGTACTCTTACAAATACCACTGCATTGTAAGCAATCTGGAAAGAATCGTATGTATAACAAAGATCAGACAGGTATATATACCAAGAAATCTATTTTTTTTCTTTCCTTTCCTTTTTTTCTCTTTTCTTTGAAAGTATAGATAAGCACTTTTTGCTCAAAAATGTGTATTTTTTTATCTTAAAATAAATATGTAAACAACATAAAGTAAAATTTAAATACTGAACAAATTATAATTGGCATTTAAATTCAGTACATGCACGGGCATAATATATAACTACGAAAAACAATGTTTCCTAATTACCCAGGAGTCCAGAGTGGACTGTTTACTTAATTTACTTTTAATCACTTTATTTTGTATTTTCTCAGCTGTATATGCAAATGACATACACAATGTCACCTCTGGCATAGATGTGGGTGAAAGAAGAAAAACTATTAATTGATCTTTAGGCAGAATTGATTTCCCCAAAGTAGTAGGCTTTAATTTGAGTCTATACAGAGAAATAAAATGAAACTGTGCATGAGTTCTCAGTCCTGATGTTTTCAGAACCAGATGGAAATCATAAAAAGCAAGCTAAATTATTTTACTATTGTTATAGAACTCTGAAAGAAATGGAGAACCTGGGGCTAGACTAAAGAAAAGACAGAAGTATAGTGAGTATATTTAAAATTAAAAAAAAAGAAAAAAATCTGCAATTATGAAAAAAACCACAAACTTGCTAAAATCTTATAGCTGGAACAAATAAACAAAGATAAAACTTCTTGTCAACATGCAATGCAAGCATAATATCAGAAAAGGAAGAATTATTCTAGTTAATAGTTTCAGAAATATCTACCCAAATACCAAAAGAGTAGTTTATGTATGTGTGATAAATATATTTATTGTAGAAACTTGGTGCCTTTTCCTAAGGAGAACTTAGTTTATTTCTTTTAGTACAGAATGAAAAATCTACCCCCTTTTTCTGTCACTCCCCTTCTTGCTTCACTTAGGAATGAAATTGTTGGCATGACACAGAGCAAATTGATCCTGAACTTCCTTGTGTAATCTCAGTACCATTTAATTTTTTTTCTATTGAATATGCATAGGAAAGAAACTACATAAATCAAGACAACTGAGTTCTCCTGGTGGAAAAAAAAAATTAGTTATGAGGAAAAATACAATGAACAATTACTTTTCCTTTACTTGAAATTTGCTAAGAAATATGTGGGGAATAAGAAAATGATACATACCATTGGAAGGAGTAAATCTGCTGATAAGGTCCTTGGGGTTATAGTAGACAGAAAATTATGTAACCTTTGTTTGAGCAGTCTGGAACTGCAACAAAGAGTAGCAGCATAGGTGGTAGATAGCTTGTGAAGAGCTCTGTCATTTTGCATAATGGTACCAAAATCATAATCTGTGGAACACATTGAGCAGCACTTGAAACACATCAGGAGACCAGACTAACACAAGCTTAATTGGCATCAAGTGCAGAAATGATCATGATTTGCAAAGGAAAGAGACTAATCTGAATTGTGATTCATATATTTAAATGCATGTAGATGTGCGTGTGCATTTCTGTGTGTCCATGTGTTCATGAATATGTCTGTGTCAGAAGAAAATATGACAGGTCAGATACCACAAGTTAACCTCTGAACTGTCTTATGTGTTGTGCCTAGCTTGTCTATATAATAAAGGAGATACTTTAATTTGGACAGTCTGCTTAGCTGCATAAGAATTTTGGGGGTTCGTTTGTTTATTTTTTGGTTTTGTTTTGTGGGGTGGTGGTTGGGGGGGTGTTGGTTTTGTGTATGTGTGTTTGGTTTCGGATTGTTTGTTTGTTGGTTTTATTAATGGAATTTCACAGAATCAGAGAACGGTTAAGTTTGGAAGGGACCTCTAGAGACCACCTAGTCAACCCACCTACTAAAGCAAGTTCACCTAGAATAGATTGCACATGAATGCATCCACGTGGGTTTGTCTTCAGAGAAGGAGACTCCACAGGCTCTCTGGGCAGCCTGTTCCAGTGCTCTGTCACCCTCAAAGTAAAGAAGTTTCTCATGTTTAAATGGAACTTCCTATGTTTTGGTCTGTGCCTGTTGTCCGTCATCCCATCCTTAGGCGCCACTGAAAGGAGTCTGGTCCCATCTTCTTGACACCCACCCTTGAGATATTTATAAACATTGATAAGATTCTGTCTCAGCCTTCTCCAAACTGAATAGACCCAGCTCTCTCAGTCTCTCCTCATAAGATGCTCCAGGCCCCTAATCACCTTTGTAGCCCATTGCTGGACTTCCTCCAGTAATTCCTTGACCTTCTTAAACTGGGGAGCCCAGAACTGGAGGCAGTACTCCAGATGTGGCCTCACCAGGGCAGAGTAGAGGGGAAGGACAACCTCCCTCAACCTGCTGGTCACACTTTTCCTAAATCACTCCAGGATACCATTGGCCTTCTTGGCCACAAGGGCACATTGTTGACTCATCGTCCATCTGTTATTGACCAGAACTCCCAGGTCCTGCTCCGCGTCTGATGGTCTTACTGCTAGACAAAAACATTAGAGGTATGTCAGATATCTCAGGATGCTTTTTAACTTCATTGGTTTGATTCAAGACTAGTTGACATAACGAGTTCTTTGACACGGAGCTCACTTAAAATAGATTGTATCTTTTTTTTTTTTTTTTCTTATTTACTCAAAAAAATCCAGTTCTATTTTTATTCCCTCTAGGAAACAAATGTATGAAAGAGGAAAAATATCAAGGTAACCATTAAATCAGAAGCTGACTGAATTTATCTTCTCAGTGAAATTAAGATGTTTCATAACCTAAGGAAGGTTTCATGGATACAAACAGTTCTACTTTGAAACACAGAGTCAGTCTGTTCAGTGTTCTGCCAAAGTCATGGCATGGCAAATGGCTGATCATGTAATAAATGTGGATGACTGGGAAATATTCATAATACAGCAACAAAATAAACAATTTGGATAGCACAGAAAAATATTTTTAGATATATTAAACTCTTATATGAGCAGATAGAAACAGAAAAATAGAGGAGAAAGACAGGAGAAGTGTGAGTCACTATATGTAAGAATTCCACATAAATCAAACTGGTGCTGGAAGTTGCGGATTTTTATGTTAAGTCCATTGCAGGAACTTTGTTTCATTGAGTTTTTAGAACTCAGAAAGGTGAGTAAAATGATCCTGAAAGTCCCTAAAAACGTGAATGGAACAAAGAAGTTAATCTGAAATTGAACATTTAGAAAAAGTAGGATAGCAAGTTTAGAACACTTTGGTGGAAAAGTTTTGAACTTGCATGTCTCTGCTGTCATGAATTTTTGGGTTTTGTCTCTTTTTTTATTATTAGATACTACTCATTCCTTGAACTGGAATACCAAAAATGTGACAAATGGTAAAATGTGGAATGTACAAATGGACAAATTTTAAATGAGAAATTAATAAGAATAATGATATGCCTTGTACTTATATTCTTATTTGTATAGGCTAATATATATTTCAATTCATAAAAGTTGTAAAGCAAAATTACATTTACAAATATATTTAAATTATGAATTATTACTTGCTACAAAGTAATTAGTCTTGTCTAATCCAATCTAAATCATTCAAAATGTACACCTTTTTTTTTTTTTTTTTTTTTTTTTTTTTTTTTTTTTAAAGAGAGGAAAACTCTCAGACTACTTAAAATGGAAGAAAATGAACACTTGAACAACACAGTTATTTCTTCTAAACATCTGGATTAAACTGAAAATTGGCTTTTGTTTCATCTACTGAAAACAAAACAAAACAAAACAAAAAATGCCTCAGTAGAATTTTGACACGTCTCTTTTTATGTAAATATAGTTATATATAACAATTACTTATGTGGATAAACTTGTTGCCATACATACTACTGTGGCAATAATATGCTTTATTTTTACTGAAAATACCTCTTTTTTTTTCACAACAATATCATATCTATGTCAGTGAGCATGACAGCCACAATTTACCTTACCTGGTGTCCTCTTCTAAAGAACCAGAGGAGCCTCGACAGGCTTGAGAAGTGGGCACCTGTAAATCTCATGAAGTTCAAAAAGGCCAGATGCAAGGTCTTGCACCTTGCTTGGGGCAATCCCCAATGTCAGTGTAGACTGGGGAATGAAATAATTGAGATTAGCCATGGGCAGGAACTCCAAATATTCGTAGATGGAAAATTATAAATGAGACAACAATATGTGCATGCAGCCTAAAAAGCTACTCATATCCTGGGCTGCATAAAAAGAAGTGTTGCCAGCAGGTCAAAAGAGGTGAATCTTCCTCTCTACTTTGCTCTCATGAGACCTTGCTTGGGGTATTACATCCAGCTTGAGGATCCCCAGTACGAGAAAGACGTGAACCCATTAGAGTAGGTGCAGAGGAGGGCCACAAAAGTGATCAGAGGCTGGAACACCTCTCTTATTAAGAAAGGCTGAAAGAGTTGGGGCTGTAAGAACAGAAGGCTTCAGAGAAGCCTTACTGTGGTCTTTCAGTACGTATAAGAAAGATGGATAGAGAATTTTTACAAAGGTGTGTTGTAATAGGACAAGTTTTTAAACTAAAATAAGTAGATCTGGGTTAGACATAAGGAAGACATTCTTTACCATGAAGGTGATGGGATAATGGAACACGTTTCCCAGAGAAGTCATGGATGCCCCGTCATTGGAAGTGTTCAAGGCTGGGTTGTATGGGGCTTGGAGCAACCTGATCTAGTGAAAAATGTCCCTGCCCATGGAAGGGGATTGGACTAGATGATCTTTAAATGTCCCTTCCAACCTAAACCATTCTATGGGTGTCATCTTAGCTTTGTAATTCCTCATGTCATAGTAGGCATTCTTGTAATTATTTTCTACAACGTTTTTTTTTCCTAAAGCAGGCATGTTACACAACCCATTGTTCAGGGTAATACTTGCAGACTCACATGACATTTTCAAAGAGTGCACAGGTGTTCTCTGGCTTGTGTACAATTGTTGCACCTGTATCATTAGACTAGCCTAAATCACATACTGTCTTCTCTCTGCCAAACCTTGTTCAGATAGAATGTGAATATTGCCAAGTCAGCTGATTTATGCATTTGTC
This sequence comes from Pampusana beccarii, assembly GCA_013399365.1. NCBI lineage: Eukaryota > Metazoa > Chordata > Aves > Columbiformes > Columbidae > Pampusana > Pampusana beccarii. Next base: position 199,057 of record VWYH01000023.1, read on the forward strand.
AATAGCAGTGCACCTTTCCAATCCCCTGCTAAACATGTTTACTATGAGTCTGGTATTTCCAATTATTTTTTTATTTTTCAATTCTGTTGTTTAGTTTCTGAGATGGTATGTTTACAGACCATGTGATGCTTTCTGTCTTCAGTCTAGTAGGTGTATTCTCTTATTGCTCCCCTGCTGACAGCTGCAACAAGTCTGGCAAGCAATTACAGAGCATATTTCATGAAAATACTCATCAGGATTTGTGGACATACAGTATCTGACGGGGCAGCAGCATGTATGCTCATCCTGGGATTCCCTGGTGTAGGTAAGTTCTGCTACTTCCAAACTGTTCAGAACACTTAAAAAAAATTTCTTTCTACATACATTCAATAAATATTTTTTTCTAGTTTTCCTAATTTTCTATATTCACCTGCACTGACTCTGCCTGTACCAGTTTACAGATTCACTTCTCCCTCATACTGACTTTTTTTCTCCAGGGTTTCAAGAACCATAGAGAACTTTTTTTGAAATATTTATTTTAGCCTGAGATCTAGATTAGGAATAAGTGCAAAGGACTTGCAGAACTATACCTCTTTGTGCACTCAAGAGACGTGCTGCCCTGGCAATTGTTCAAGGTTGTATAGTAAATGAGGTTACTTTTTACAATCACTTTCATCTTTGCCTACTTATTGCTGTAGAAATTAGAAAGTCAATAATGAATGAGGCAGAGAATTGTGGGAACAGAAAAGCTGTCGTGGCAACATTGGAAATTCAAATGTGCATGACTCATCTACAAAGAATCATAGATATAAAAGTTCTCACACAGAACCTTTTGCTCACGGGCTGTCAAGCTGACCTGTACATGTTAAGCAAATCCAACACACTCCAGTGTTATTAAGCTGCTGCTTCTTTGTGTTCATACTGACTCTCTGTAGTCACTTTCATTTTTTATACTAGTGGTACACATTACTATATTACTCACTGCTTTATATAACAGTTCCTGGAACTTTTAGATATCTAACAGAGTATGCTTTAAGGTGTCCAGAAACAGGATAGCTTTTGCACAAAGTATACATCAGAAGAGTTTATCACACGTGGCTGGTAAGGCTGATTGGGTCAGCCTCAAATGTCTCAAAAATATTCTTCACTATGTACTAAACACTGTTTAATTACAATGAAAAACATTAAACAACACTTTTACTTAATGTTAATTAAAATTTCAATGGGCCCCACCCATAATGTTAATGCTGGTGGTACCTGGGTAATTTCCTGCTTTAGAGCTGGTTTCTTATTTACTGAAAATATCAATTTTTCACCTTCCACATTGCAGATCTTTAGTGTAGCAGAACCTATGAAAACCTGTTACAGCCTTGGATTTGCAAGTTTATGAAATTTATATCCACTCTGTAGCTTTTGCATGCCACAGTTCCTGGCTTCATAGAATTGTGTGTCTCCAAGAACAATGTTTCAAACCTAGTTCATTTGGATTGTGTTTCCTAGTTACCTTATATACATAAAGATATCCCGGCCTTCAGAACTAACAAAATCATATTCAGTGATGAATGCTGAAGACAACTATTGCCTACTTATTATCTTGGAGAAGATGAAGGTGCTGAATCAGGTATAACCAATGTATAGAGACCTCAAAGGAAATATCTGCACAATTCATGATGTTGTTTTAGCTTGTATTAGATTTTAGCTTTAAAATGCCTCATTTAAAGAATGTTTGTTAGCTGAATAGCTGAATCTCTGGTAGTCCAGGGATTAGCAAGATTGAAGGCTTTCTACATGCAGGATAAAAATACAAGCAATTTGTCTTGCTTAGTGTTTTGTTTGATCATGCATTAACTAGATAGGGTAACACTCTCCTGGTTACGTCTTTATGCATTTTGTTTTCATGAATAAGAGTAAAAACCTTTCTGTAAAGCATACCATGTAATGGGTCTCTGTAGAACTGTGTGCAGCATGATGATATGTTTTATGTTCCTTTACTTTGCACATTAGGAAGAAACGAACTGAGTCGTTTGCACTGGCAGAGGCTTCTCCATTAGATTTGCATGAAAACAACTGTGTGTCTGCTGAGCATTTCAGACTTATCACTTTAGTGGTTCAGGAGGACAGCTTTGCAACATCCATGAGGCTGGCAAAATCGAATTTCTTATTAGCCTGGGTTTTTCACTGAGGGAATGAATAGATGTTGGTATTGTTTGCATTTTCTATTGCATTGTGATTGCAAAAATATTTGTGTTATGTACCTCATCTGGCTATTGACTGGTGGAAAGAGCCCAGCTGTGAATAAAGAAACAAAGAAATAAATAAAATCAGAGATTCCTGTCAGGAGACAAGATTTTCCAGTTTTAAAGGCATTGATGCTAAAAAACTTACTGCCAACACACAACACTTTGGGGTCAAAGCACTCCTCCCAAAAATTTGTCTGTCTCTCTGTTTCTCTTTATTTATATGAGGGATTCAGCAAGACCTGGTGACAACAGCAATACAGGGTCATCATGTCTGCCATAATCTGTGTGAAATGCCTTCAAAGCCTCTTCTAGCGGAACATTTATTTTCCACATACTGATTCTATGTTTGACAGGTTTATCTTGTTCTTATAGAAAATATTTATAATTGTATAAGCTTTTTCAGGTTTTCAAAGTCATATTTATTTCCCCATGTATGTCTTATATATGAAGAATCTTATGTTTCATATTGCATCTAATTACTTCAGCAAGCATTAATACAGATCTAAGTACAGTGTATTTAGAACATTTTTAGAAAAAGAAGAAAGAAAATGGTTACGATACTAGCTAAGTGGAAAAATACATTCTACTTCATATGATGTTGCTTTCAGACTTGGTATAAGTGCCTTGGAGGAAAACCAATTAGCAAGAGGTTAGTGTGCGTTCCCACCAGATAACTTTCCTTTAATCTACTGGCAATGCACAATATTTTGTCAGAATGTTCAATGAATCGAGTAAAAAGTAGGTTGTCTAAATCTCTAACAGTCTGGATTTTCAAGATAATTGGTATGATAATAGACACGTTGTTAGCCATCATTTTGTCCTTTTTGCGCCATTGCTGCAGTAAACTGTTTCAATGTTAAGGTGAAAACACTTAATTTAAAGTTGTTAAAGATGTTTATTCATCAAGACTTCACCTGTGTATACCAAATGCTGCTGTCAGGAATGAGAACTTTACCCGACCATCAGTGATCTAATATCAATTTGTAAATTGTTGTACAGCTCTTCATATACTTTCAGATTAAGGCTATTACACAACCTCAGTAAAGTTGAACAGGTGAATCATAACTGATGTTCCAAGAGAAACATTTTTCTTATGAATAATTTTTCCTTGTTTTTTAGGAGTAGAAGAAATTTCTGCACCATCATTTTTCACCTTTATTTGTAGACAATAATTTATGACACAACAGCATTATTTTAAGGACTGATTCATCTCCCTAAATAGATGCAAGTCAACATTGACAGTATTACTTTAGTGTAGGAATATTTCTGTTGTCCTCACATTTTAAGTCAAAGCTCTATAATAGATTCAACCTCCATTTTAACACCAAATTTGGCTTATATCTGAATTATACTAGACTTTTCTGATCAGGGGCAGGCTGAAGCAGGAGAGTGGAAATAGCTGGCATTTGCAAGTCTGGGGAGCTTATGGCCATTATGTATCTGTTATACAACAGTCTCTAGCTTTAAAATAAAATGGGCTTCTCACTAAAACATTAAAATAAATAAAGTTTGATACCACTTTCTGACACATATACATGAGTTCACGCTAAAACAGGACTCTTAATCTTACATTTTTACACCTTATGACCCTTTTATACCACTCACTGGAGCAGTGACAGTCAGATTTGACATCTGGGCAGAAAATTCAATTTAGACACCAGATTATAAACAAAATCTCACCAAACTTATTTGTATAAACCTCTTTCCTGGCCAATTTCACGGCTAGGAGTTACCAACTCATTTTCTGTCATGATTTTTCTCAGTTATTGCAACACCCTTTTCTGCATAAAAATAATGACAAGTATAAAATCAGATTGTGGATTTCTTCTCACAAAACTCCTGTAATATTTATTTTCTTAGATATAGTTAAACCATATTCCTCTTCACCCCCATTCCTAACTGTCTGTTCTACATGATGCTAATCACACGCTTCATGGCTCCACACTGGAGGCCAGTGACTGCATTCTAATCAAAATGCCAGCCACCAGTTAAGCAGACTGCATTGTTGGGTGACACGCGTGTAGACATACTCAGTACCCAATTTTCTAGACACATCTGCTGTGTTCTTACATCACATTGCATGTTATCAGCTTCCTGAGAAAAAACAACTTCAAACAAAAGGTGCTCCATTTTTCAGGTGGCTGTAAATTAGGTTTAGGTATATCAAAGGTACATCTAAATATCAAATGATGCTAGAAGACATCTGAATGGTCCTGCATCGTCAAAAAGGCAGAAGAGCAGAAAGGATAAAGAGATCATCCTTTCTTGAACTCCAAAAATGAAGCCTTTTGGAGTGCCTGTATCTTGCACTAACTATCAAGTGAACTTGGATAATTGTCATTCAGATGAACAAAGCAGAGTTAAATTAACATAGGAATTAGCAATTATGTTATACTTCCTGTGTATTTTTGTTTTTCAGCAGTAACTGGATTCATACATAACAATTATTTGACATATATTAGCAAAAATAAATAAAGAGATAGATAAATTAGCAAATAGATAGATAAATTAGCAAAAATAAATAGATAGATAAATGAATACCTTTGACAAGGTAGTACAAACCAGGGGAAGCAGGAAAGTTATGTCTTTCATGTGCCTCCAGATTTTTTTATAATGTTGTAGACATTATCACTAAAGCATTAAGCACAGTGGTGGTGAACGCTGAGTTGCTATTTAGCTACCATTTGATGAATGGTTTATTATTTTCCACTCATCCATCATTTTCACAGAACACTTTTAAATTTAGACTTTATTACAAGGATGTGAGTATTTTGCTACTGCACACAACTTAAAATACAAATGATCATAAGTCATAACGTGAAAGTTTAACATGACAACTGTTATACTTCATGAACTCTATAGATTGGCATATACAGAGACATTTCAGTGATTTATTTTCAACTTTATTCTCCAAAAAGCAAACCTGTGTACACTTCCTGAGGAGAAAATTCATATTACCCTGTTCCTCTGGAAAATGTTTCAGGATATTCTTCTCTTATCAATGAAGACAGGGTTTATTGGAGAATTTGATAGAGAAAAAAAAAGGTAAAAATGCACTAATGAAGCACTTTATCTTCAGCTCTAGGAAATTTTGTCTTGGATCAATTTTTTTATACTGGATAATCGTAATTGCTTTAGCAACCCACAGTAGCTTCAGGTAGATATTTTGATTATTTTGAAGGCAAGGATCAATTAAACTGACATAAAAAATAATTGGTGAAAAGATAAAAACACAGAAATTATTTCTCTGCTGGCTGGAGCTTATCAGTATCATACTGCACTACATTTTGGTTGAAAACAAGTTAGACACTTGTAGAGAGGTACAGAGGTTAAGGATGCAGATAGTCCATTCAATAAAAAAGAAATATATAATAACATTTATGTTGCAAAAGAAAAAGAAAACATAATTCCTAATTCTTCTTTGAATGTTTCAATTTCCCAGAAGAATAACTACAATCCAGTCCTTGTTCAAATAATCAGAACAATTAAAAATTTTATTTGTGTAAGATTTTACATTATTGAAGTGTATTACCTTAAGTTTTGACATTTTACAATATGAAGTTTAAAACCTTAATTTTTAAGCAAGTCAGTGAAAATAGATTACTATTATGGATTTAACATTCTTAACAGGTTTTTATTCTATATGTAAACAAAATGTTTTATAGTGGGCTGTTATACTTTCGATGAGTATGATTCTGAATTTTCCCAAAGAAGAAGGGAATCTGTTATACAGCTTAAAAACTTACTTGTATCACACTTTAAAAAAGTTCAATATGAAACTCATAATGAAAGGGGAAAAAAGGGGCTAATTATTTAAGATGTTTCTCGTCTTTCTTAGATCTGAGTAAACAGTATAGTTTCATCCTGGAAAATGATCAATGGGCTACTTCTGAGCAAAATTTTGCCTCTGTATTTCTGCAGTACTATATTATTTGACCTTATTTTTGATTTCTTCCACATGTCAAACCTAAGGAGCAGGGAAGCACTTAGAAAACTTCTTACTCTGGAAGATATCTAACTCAGATGCAATTTATGACTATCAGAGCTCCCAGTTCAGTTCATAGCAAATTCAAAATCTTAAGTTGGTGTTAAATAGAGATTAAGCCAATTTAGTGTTTCCCTGAATGGATGTGGAACACCATACATATGAATTACACCAGAAGGCACCTTCTGAACCTACCCTCTCCCCATTGTTATTTACAGTCCTTGACGAACAGTGACTGTGAACATCTAAGTGTACTTTCATTTGTCCTAAAAAAAAATGAAACGCCCTACACAAAAATGTCGGATATTGTTTCTTATTGCTTTTCTGATATAATTCCATTCACTTAGATTCCATTAGTGTGTGCCCTTTATAGACTTAATGTATGTAAACATGTCGAGAACAGAAGCAATTTCTAAATATTAGCCTAAGTATTAACAAACTCTGTTGTAGCAATGTATTTTAATGTTGTTAGATTTTTATTATATCTTTTACAGAGATATTATTTATCTACATGTTAACGTTCTCCTGGAGAAACTGGCAGCTCATGGCTTTGAGAGGCATACTCTTTGCTGGGTAAAAACTGGCTGGCTGGCCAGACCCAAAGACTTGTGGTGAATGGAATCAAATCCAGTTGGTGGCTGGTCACAAGTGGTGTTCGCCAGGGCTCAGTACTGGGCCCAGTTCTGTTGAAGATCTTTATCAGTTATATGGATGAGGTGATCAAGTGCACATCAGTAAGTTTGCAGATTACACCAATCGAGTGGGAGTGTTGATCTGCTTGAGCATAGGAAGGCTCTACAAAGGAACCTGAACAGGCTGGATCGATGGGCTGAGGCCAGTTGCATGATGTTCAACAAGACCAAATGCCGGGTCCTGCATTTGGATCACAACAACCCCAGGCAGCACTACAGGCTCAGGGAAGAGCGGCTGGAAAGCTGCCTCGTGGAAAAGGACCTGGTGGTGCTGATCGGCATCCGTCTGAACATGAGCCAGCAGTGTGCCCAGGTGGCCAAAAAGGACAACGGCACCTTGGTTTGTATCAGGAATATTGTGTCCAGTAGGACAAGGCAAGTGATTGTCCCCCGTACTTGGCACTGACGAGGCTGCATCTCGATTACTGTGTTTAGTTTTGGGCCTCTCACTACAAGAAAGACATTGAGGTGCTGGAGAGAGTTCAGAGGAGGGCAAAGAAGCTGGCAAAGGGTTTAGAGAATAAGTCTTATGAGGAGTGGCTGAGGGAACTCAAGAAAAAGAGGCTGAGGGAAGACCTTATCAGTCTCCACGACTACCTGAAAGTAGGTTGTAGCATGGAGGCTGGTGGTATCTTATCCCAAGTAACAAGTGATAGGATGAGAGGAAATGGCCTCAAGTTGCACCAGAGGAGTTTTAGATTCAATATTAGGAAAATTGCTTCACTGAAAGTGTTGTCAGGCATTGCAACAAGCTCCTCAGGGATGTGGTTGAGTCACTATCACTGGAGGTGTTTAAAGACATGTAATTGTGATTCTTAGGGACATGGTTTAGTGCCAGTGTTAGCTTATGGTTTGACTTGATCTTGAGGGTCTTTTCCAACCAAAATGATTCTATGTATCTATGATTATTTTTTACTATATAAGGTTGGCACATGAAAGAAATACGAGATGCATATTTAAGCAAAATTCATATGCACCCAAAACCTGAAAAGCAGTTGGTCACATGAGCAAAGATACCTTGTATAACACATAAATGCAGTACGCAACTAGTAGCATTTCTTCATTTGCCCTGCTGAAAGAACCAAGGCCTATGAGGGACTATGTTTACTGAAGGCTGAGTTGTTCATACAGCTTTCTTTATTCACGTAAAGCTAAATTTTCTCTTTTCAGCTTGGCTCTATTTTGTGAATAGAGAAGCTTTCTAACATTTTTTTTTCCTTTTTTCTCCTCATTTTAAATATGTAATTGATCTGATACTATATTTCACATATTGTCTTTGACTTAAAGAGTTTCACAGAGTAAGATATGTCTTATGCTTGAGGATATAAGGCTATGATACAATTCCAATGACTTTTGCTGAACTGACTACATGCTTTCCCGGAGGCATGCATCCTGAATCCATACATCCTGAAAATCGTCACCTTCTAATTTCTTTTTATTCTCTCTGTATTAACTAATGATCGCATTATTTTAAATTGAGAGAGAAGCATGAGTAATATAACCTATATATATAAAAATTATTCCTGTGTGTCAGGATTTCTTGAAAAAGTCTCAAAACCAAACTGCATAAGTTCTTTCTCAGCAAGGTGATTTCTAAGGTTACCATTGCTATTTTTCTTTCTCTCCTGAAAGACAATCAAGTCTTCATCCTCTAGTACACACTTAAATTCCCATTTTGAAATATCATGAAGCAGATCAAATTTCAAATCAGAGAACAAATGATCAGGAATTCTGCTGAAAATATGGTCCTAAAACTACAAGTGTATTTCAAAAGAAAATTACTTGTTTCCAGATTTTGTACATAGAGGATTTTCCCAATGCAAAGACTGCTTTCCTCTCCAGGAGGATTTTTAAATCCTTTGCTGTTGAAGAAGCTGTAGCGAAAGCCAGTTTCTAGTCTTATTATCCAAAACATATCAGCTGGCTTTGTGAACACTAGATTGTGAAAGACACTTATTTTCCTTTCCAGTAGAAAGTTTTATGGTGCTGTACACAACCCATGGAGAATGTAGGTGCAGTATAAGTACCTCTAATTTGGGGTAACTAGGGACTCTCACCTGATATAAGATGGGTGTTTCCAAAATGTTTTGCTTTTGCAGAGAAATCAGAAATTCAGTTGATCTGGGAAGCAAATTTGACAGAACAAAATTCTTCCATCATAGTTTTGGCTTTGAAGTCTTGTCAGTTTTCTCATCACAGACTCTTTCCTGAAACAGCCTTGAAGAGAGATGTTCTATATTATTTACTATGTAGACTTAATCAGTATTCTAAGAATATTCAAATTTGCTCTTTGATTATGTCTTGGAAATCCATCTAAATCATATTAATTTGTTTAGCGGTTTTCCTAAGAATCATATCTAAATAGTACTAAAGTGAATCAGAGTAAAGGGACATAGGTAAGAACTGAGCAAAGCAAAGCTGGCTGTGAGAAAAGCAGATCTAAAAGAAATTTTTAAAACAAATCCATATCAAAAACAGAGAAGTTAATTTCTCGAGGAAAGGGACTCTAGTAATAAAAGACTTAGGGAAACCAAAGGTATATATTTTTTTATTTACAAACTATCTAACTGTAAGCTTTATGTCAGCTTTTTCAAAAGACATTTTACCTTCTGGTTTTCCCTGTGTCTGCTCAGCCTCCCACTCCCTTAGTTCCCAAAGTCAGGTTTAGTTCTCTGTCTACCATTCGGGAATGTTCTTCTAAATCTTACTTTCTCGCTACTAAAAGTAAAGAAAACTAACAAGATCATTCCTCACAAACATGTGAGTGAGCTACCATTTTAATTTTCCTTTAAAAATACTGATTTCAGAGTATTTTTCCTCCATAAAATTTCAATTTTTGTATTTTTAAAATTTTATTTCAAAACTCTTGAAATTCTCTTTAATTCTGTGATAATTTCTCCTTGTATTTTCCAGATTTCCATGCTTGCCTAAGAAACTGTTCACCTAAGGCTTATTGTCTCAGGCCTTATTACAGATGTCTGAATGTCTGACATCTTGGATTCCAGAAAGTGTACTCCCTAGGATGACGGCTGCCTGTGGTTTTTTGGCAATAATGGTCAACTCAAGAGAAGGGTGGTACTAATTGTACTGCCTCAAGATGTGGGTACTCTAGTCCAAAGTAATATATTTTTGCCTTTGAAGACAAGGAAAAGGATACACATTTTGAGTATTTGTAGTGTAAAGAAATCTAATGTAGTTAGATCTGAGATGGAGACAAAGATATTCAGTCTAGGATAAAAAGAAACACCAAAGCACCTTTAAGGAGGAAATACCTTTAAGTTAACCCCAAAATTATATTGATCCCAGTTCTGTCACTGACACACCTATACACCAGTTCTACCTGGTGCCAGGAGTGGAGAACGAATGGTTTATAGCAACTGTCTCTGGAAGGTGCTCAGACAGTGGTACTGGCAGACCAAAACAGGTAAAGAGAGCATAAACCCCAAAACAATACATAAAACCAGGGAGGAGAATTTATGTAAGCATACAGTCCTCATCTTAAATTGAAAGGGAAAATAAAAGCTAGTCATTGGAAAACTGCATAGGATAAGAGGGTCTAAAAGGAAGCAAAATACCTTTTCCGTAGAACATATTGTTTGTATGGATGTTAAATGAAATAGGAAAGAGTAGGACATAGCAAGGTAGGGAAAAAGGGGATGGGGGGAAGGAAGAAAGGTGGTGAAAATGGAGAAAAAGGTCAGGAAAGGAGAAAAAGTTGGGAAAATGGAAAAATGGAGAAAGAAAATCAATTGGTTGAATGATATAAAAATTGTTCATCGGAAAAAAAAATGTAGTAACATTAAACAAAACCACAGGGCAAATCTGTGTGACAAAGATTTTGGAATTGTGTTTTCTTTATAGTGTTTACTCATAAAATCATAGTGTTAAGTTCTTGATGTAGATATACTGTGCATTACAGTACAGAGAAAAAGCCATTTCAGTGTTCCATGCAATCAGTAACCAAAAAAATTATTCAGACATTTTATATAAAACACTAGTTATCATGTCTGTTCTTTCGTTGACAGAATTTATGTATTGTTTTTACTAACATTTTACTAACATTAATAAAGGCAGAATCAGAAATCAGAAAATCAAAATCAGAAGAAAATTAGTTCCTTTCAGACACTACCTTAGCACGGATACAGTGAGACATTTTTTCTCCATGAGTTAAAAAACCACCAAACATGAGTTAAGAGGTTAGGATTAACTGAAGGGGTCATAGGTTATTAGAAAAAAAAAAAAAAAAGAGGGGGTGGGAAGGTTTATTTAAAATGCATGTTTAAACGCATCATTTGAAGAGTTTTAGGTGCTAAGGTGAGTTTTACAGTATAAAAATTATCGAGGACCTATAATAAGTCTGTTAACAGTGTAATTGTATGGCTGAGGAGTTATGAACACAGAGTTTCACTTAGAAAGAGTGAGACTTAAGAAACTTTTTAATTAAGTGAGAAAGACAGAGAGCTCTCCAAAAGTTGCCAAAAAGGACAGTGTATTCTTTAATGCCTTCCTTAAAACTCTCTTAGATTAAGTTTATCATAAAATTAACAGATTAGTAGTTTAAGTTAAAAATATGAGACTGAAACACTTTGTACAAGAAAAGTAAAATATTTCCATTTATTTAAAAGAAAAAAATCAAGGAATGACCTCAAGACTTCCTAAATGGGTTATATTTGCCTTCAGAATCTTCATAGAAATATATCTTTAAAATGTAAGCTTGCAAACTCCAAAGACAGGTATTTTATTGGAAAATACATACATTTTCTCTGATGTCTAGGGGAAAAATGCTATCATCTGTGTCATAAAATAGGGACAGAATAGAAGTAAATTCTAAAGCGATGACAAATTTAGGCAAATGGCTTTATCTTTCTGAGTGCTTTTCTATCTCAAAGGAGCCATCTCTATGTCAGATGAAGTCAAATGCAAGGTAATTTCCAAGATAGAAAACTAAGATGTGTATGATTATAAAACAAATAGAAGAATGATAGGTACTTTCCACTCCATAGGTTTTTGATTGAACAGCAAAAGTCTGACATTATTTTACATCTGACAATATTGTCAAAGCAACTTTCAGTAGTCCATTTACTAAGGGCTGCAATATTCATGACTTGCATAACCATCATGTGTTCCAATATGTGTTTTGATTTGGGCTTCAAATGTGAAAAATGCAAATATTACAAAATGCATTTGAGGTACAAACATTCAGTGATTATTGCAAATGAAAACTATGCCATCTTTACAAATTAATTTAGGTATCTGATTATTTGTATCTAAGTTTCCTGTAATGACACCAAAGGAGTATGTATCTGATTATTTGTATCTAAGTTTCCTGTAATGACACCAAAGGAGTATATTTCAAAATGAGTACACTCACAGGCTTAATCCTACATTTCTACAGGTGCCAAATATTTAGGATGAATAGGTGAATAGAATGATTTTTAGGATGAATTTAGGTGAATAGGAATCTGTCAAGAAATATTCACTTTTAAGTGTCAAATTAAATCAACACTAAGAAATGTATTCTACCTGCATATTACAGTTCTGTGTAGATTGAGATCTTTGAAAGCAAAAAAAATAATTAATAAAAAAGGAGAAGAATGCAAAGGCAAGAGTGCAATGAGGTATTAGCAAATATGGCTTGAAATAGATGTATGTGTCTGTCACAATCTTGGTGTCATTCTAGGGAAAAAATACTGACAAATCTCCTGCTAGAGGAAAGAATGCAAAGCACATTTAATACTGCATGATGCAACTATAGTTAAGTAGTGTAACTACAGCAGGTTGCTCAGAGGTGTTGTAGAGTCTCCAGCCCCTAGATATACAAAGCTCAATTGGAGATCACACTGAGCAACCTACTGCAAGTGAATGTGCTTTGAGCAGCGGTGGTTGCTTGGGTAACCCCAGAGGTCCCTGCCATCCTCAGCTGTTCTGTGATTCCATAGCTTTGACTACACAAAGTTCCACTAGTGACCTCCTTGGTGAGCATTTGGTTTTACAGAAAAGATGATTGTAGGATATTGATGCAAGTAATACAAATTTTGAAGAAACACTAGCATTGTGTGAGAACCAAGCAGGATGTGACTACTCTTGAGTCTTTCCATCTATTGCAGAGATTTCTGCCATTGGGTTCAGCAGAATAAACAGATCATACATTGACAGTAGGACCTGCCACAATTGATAACAGCAAAGGAAAGATCAGACTTCGGAGTCTTGAGTTCTTCCCAGTAAAATGGTTCAGAATCCATAATCTTACATTTCTCATTAGATTACTGGTAGTTATTCTTGCTGCCAGTTTGACCTCCATTCAGGTAGGTTGTTTCTCTCTGAAGATCAGTCCTACATTCTTTTTTTTTAACTTTTATAAAATGAACAGAATGACGAATATGAATTTGAGAGGTTTGAAGGAAGGGGGAATAAAAATCTCTAAATTCATTTATTTTGCCTAGACCACAAATTTCCCTGACATATCCTCATTAACTACTACATTCGTTTTTGAAGAAACATGCAGGAAGTACTAAGAGGTGAAGAGTGCTGCCTTAGGAAGGTGCATGTTCAGAGAAATTTACAGAGGTCTGTTGTATATTAACAAGTGAAGTCAAGCGAAGAAGAAAATCTTTGTGTGTTCTAGTTCAGGGGTGTCAAACTCATTTTCACCAGGGGCGACATCAGCCTCGTGGTTGCCTTCAAAGGGCCAAATGTAATTTTAGGATTCTGCCTGTGGGCCTTGTGTTTGCTACTCGGTTATGTGCACTGTACTCCTTTATAACCGACACTGTCTCATAACACAAAAGGCATACTGTTTTTTCTCCTTGACACACAAACATGTATTTGCTTTCCCATCTATTATTGAATTGCCTTCCTTCTGCATCAGTCTTTATCTTAGTGGACATTTTGGGATTCAAATTGTTCCAACAAAGGTGGTATGGTGCGTCACCTAAACAAGACCAAGGTGTCTTTTAGGACCATCTTAAATAATAGTCAGGCCCTCTCATAGGCCCACCTTTCCTTCAAACCTCCCTCCCCATACAGCAGAGCTGGCTGTATCCATGGAAAACAACGTAGAGTTCATGAGTGGGACCTTGGCTGCTGGTCACAAAATATCTTTTCACAGGAACTTTTTAAAAATAACATGTAATTGCTAAAGTTCATGTTTCTGGTTAATTTATTAAAAACAATTAAATGAAATGTTTGCCCAGTTGAGAGTACACCTTTAAGCACGTGTGTCCCCCTCCCCCCACGCCCTCCCGCGTAATTCTTGTCTGTCTTGTCTTTCAGTGCCCCAAGGCTGTCACTAGTGTCCCTCATCAGTCTCATCTATTACTCTTAGACAGCATCACCCCCTCCCCTGTAGCTACGGCCGCAGCTCCCGCCATTCTGCTCCTACCGTGCAATGCATGTCACAGGGTGCACAGTGGCAGCGCTGGCAGGAGCCTGGGGACAAGGAGCTCAGCGCTGCCGCTGGGTGGAAACAAAGTGCCGGCCCGGATAATACAAGGTGTTGGGCGGAATACGGCCTGCGAGCCGCGTATTTGGCACCTGTGTTCCAGCTAATCTGCTTTACACATGCTTTCCTGTGTAATGATATTTTTCAAAGACAAAAGACTTGACAAAAGGCCTTCTCTCTGACTTCAAGTCCATGCTTCAGTATCATGTGAATAGGTACTTGTCAATATTCAAGCGACTACGTTGTTTTTTTTTTTAAGTGTAAATATTACTTGCCACAGTTTCAGAAATGCAGAAATTATTACAGAAATTTCAGAAATTATTTAGATTGAGGCAGACAGTTGACATCCAAAATTTTTAACCCAACCAGACAGACTGCTGAAATTATAAGTGATCACAGTGTCAGAAACAGTGAATAATAAACGGTGTTTATTGCCCTGACTCTAAATAAACAATTCCTCTCAGTTTTTATATCCCAGCCATGACATTGACAACTGCACCATTCTTATGTCCTCTGTCTGTTCATTTGTGAAGTTTCCCTTGACAAACACTCTCACAAAGATCAACAGAAATTAAACTCAAATCCAAAGAAAATGAGTTAAAGTACATCTCTGTAGAAATTAATCATTCAGACTGAAAGGTCAAATGTTCATCTTGAAGAATCTGGGATGAATTTGACTTTCTAAAGTTTTCAGGTTGTCTTAACAGACAGGTACACGCGAGATATATAATAGTATGGGCCAAAACAGAATTGGAAGTGCTCCATACATTTTGAGTGATAATACAATGCTTTATTCTTCTAGGCACAAAATCCTCTTGGATTTTGGCAGGACACTCAGTCCTGAATGCTGATGACTTACAGTAATCAAAGGATTCAGTATTAGCATGAGATGACAAAATATTCTGGAGCTGTTTTCTTTCACCTCGTTGCTTAACATACATTTAAAAAGTTGATTCTTGGTACCCTATACAACATATATTTATAAGAATTATTTATTTATGTATTTTTGCTCATCAGAGTGATATTTAAGCCTATTCATTTGACCCTTATTGTACTGCTTACTCACCCCATCTGGAGATCAAAAAACTAGCACTATTGCTAGATCTAGAGCTATAGGAGTTTATTTTACCTACCATATTCAACCATCACTGAATTTAAATTACCATCCACCTAGACCTATTACTGCCATATACACAGCAGATCATTAGTAATTCATTGCAGAGTCAATTAACATTGACATCTAATAATGCCTTTGTATAGTAATTACGTTTTCATGATATCCTATGGGAAATACCTGTTCAGTTTGAAGAGCATGCTTAGTAGCTCTGCTGAAAGAAAAGTAATTTGTTGCCTATATATATATATTTAATCCAAATAAAAACAATTGGAAATGAATTATTGCTTCCCAATTTTAAGCTCATCCCATTGACAATGAGTTTCAAAGACAACAATTTAGATGCTAACTTTCACAAAGCTGAAATGGTGAAGGCTAAAATTGACAGCAATCTACCTTTCACTTTACTTACTGTTGACCATAATTGCTTTTCATTTGGGATCTTACAGCAGCATTGGCTGTAACTGACCCTATGAATTTCTCAGACCACATGGAATAATGGCCTTTGAACTCTTAAACATAGTAATTTTCCTGTCCAAAATCTTTGACTGCTGCAGAACAGGATTCAGTTACAACAGTGAAGTTAAATCATTCTTCATACAAACTGAATCTGAAGTCTCTCCTGGTCTAGTTCTAAGCCATGTGAAAAGTGCATACTCAGGTACAGAGGTTGTTGTCTACTTGACCTAGTCGGGGTGCCCAAGATTCCTCTCCGGTGAAGAGAATGAGTATGGACACAGCGCTGTGCTTGTTTCCTGTCATAATATGGAGGCAGGAAGATGGCGACAGAAGCCAGGAGAAATTGTGGAACATGACCATCTCTACTGCTTTTTCTTTCAACCTCTGTTTTTTCTCTCTTCTCTATAGGCATTGTTTCAGCAAACAACTTGACAATTCTGAGCATGGAAGCCAATCAAATTATAGTGATCTATATGGAAATCAAGAAAACATTAGATTTATTTATGTAGTCTTGTATGATAATATCATTCACATGCAAAATGAAAATTGACCTCTATATTGCTACTGATAAAGGTACAGGATAAATTGGACATGTTGAATCTGTAACCTGTACTATTATATAAGATAAGCTGCACAGACATCCTGTCATTTGATTGGGTAAGAAAGTTCCATTTTTATTTTAAAGGGAACCTATGAACATTTTTTCAATCCTTTGCAGACTCCTAATCTACGTATGTGAATATATTTTTCTGTCTTTCTAGTGGCCCATAATGTATTTTGCCTAGCGTGTTTTTTCTAGAATTACAAGCTGTAAAAATATACAGTGCATATAACCACGCCTGTTTGTTTTCCCTCTGTAGTGTTGCAGTACAAAGCAGATAGATAGACATTTGACTTAACCAACTAGTTATAGAGTTTTGTAGTACTTCTGAAGTACACCAAAGTGACACAAAGAAGCTTAACTACATGGACGTACCCAGCTCATCTTTCTCTCTTTTAAAATGCAGGTATATATGTACTCATTCCTTTTCATTTTTAGGTAACTTTCACACTCTGGACATCAGGGAAAGAGAAACACCACTTCCAGATTGAATATTAAGAAAAAATAAACAAAACAAATTTAATCCAGTATTTCCTGATTATTAATTATCTTGAACTTCTTATTTTTTAATGTTTTTCTTATTTCATATTTCTACTTTTCACCTTCAACCAAATGAAAGAGCATACTTCAAAAAAAAATTCATATGACCATATGTATATAATAAAGAATAACAAGTCAAGAGACTGAGCACAGGAACAGGTTGTCCAGAGAGGTTGTGGAGTCTCCATCCATGGAAATATTCAAAAGCCACCTGGACATGGTCCCCAGCAGTTTGCTCTAATGTCTCTGCTTGAGAAACCTCCATCATTCTTTGATTTTATGGTAGAAATTAAATAATAATGATGTTGGTAACGTATGGCAGGCAATACTGCTCTGCCTGCATGTGGCACTCATGTTTCCTTTCTTATTCTCAGCAGACTAAATGATTTCTAGTACCCATAACAATGAATTTTGGTCTAATTAGATAACGTTTCTCCATGTAATTACACAGTAACAAGAAGAACACTGTGTGTGTTTTTGATAGCACAGGTTCCTCACAAAGTTTTGCCCTTAATTACAGAGAGCACTACATGGTAATGTAATGACTGTACCCTATTTTTGCTGGAGTCACTTTTCCAGCTGCAGTCATTTAAAAAGACAAAAATCTGTTCTTTCCAAAGTCTTTAATACTTACATTTCACTTCCTTCAAAGCTAGGTTGGGGGTGTTGTCCCTGTGTCTGAGAACAGCAAAGGTAGATGACATTGTCTTTTCATATTTAGATTTATTAGACACAAGGAAATTCAACGTGCTCTTCATTTCTGATTCTGATTATTCTTAGTAACTATTATTTTTTCTCTTTTGTTGGCTCCAGAAGCGGACACATTTCTGAGGCTGACAAAATTATTTCCATCTGTCCTTGTATGCATATAGGCAAACTGGTATACACATACGCTTCCATTAAGTATTTTTTGTTGCTGTTTTTATAATGGATTCTGAAATAATTTGTAAAGTTCAAAAAAAACTCTGACACATCTCAGTTACAGTATATGGTAAGAAATGTACTCTCTAACACAGGGAAACACCATCTAAGCAAAATTCTGGAAATTGCAGTAGGACACATTTAAGTTTGCAACAATGAAAACATTTGAACAGTGGGAATGATTAATCACAAAGGCAAAAGGTGCAGACCTAGTAGCATCATTGCCAGACAGGCAGACCCAGAATTAGAAAACCAGTGCAGCAAAGTCACATGAATTGTGTGAAGTGTCATCCACCGTGATATAGTATATGAAGATTCACTGGGATGAAGCTACAGCCCTCTACGTGTCCTCCCCAAAGAACCCAAAGGGCAAAGATAGATTCTCTAGCCATTTCTGTGTTTCAGGCAAAAGTAATAACCTTTCCAAAAACATGCTTGAACCCCTTACTTCAAATAGGAAAGTGTGCCTGACTGGTGAGAGCTGTGGAACTGGAAGAAAATGCCTTCCTATGGATTCCCGGAAGCATTGCAGTGCCATCCCCATGTGTGATGAAGCACCATTTGCACTGGTTCAGATATGTCACTTCAGCTGCATGTGCTGTTCGGTATAGCAGAAACTGGATGGCATTAAAAAGTCAGACAAATTTCCAACGTCTGCATCAGACGTTTGCTTTAAAATACCCAAATACAAGTACTCATTTCTCTGTCAGGGAGTAGATGGAAGTAGTCACTGAAAATTGTTGTGTTGCAAGCTGACTAATTTCTACAGTGAATGTACGGTCAACTGGTATTAACATTATTTCCACTATTAAATTACAGAAACAAGATCCTTCATCTAATCCTCCAAGGATATTTGAATATATAAGTTCCTCTGTACACTGAGGTAGTCCTTTTTGGTCTTTATATTATTTACATGAAGAGCAATGACTTTTACTGAGTATCAGTGACACTCATTAAGAGCAAAGGGAATCCAAAGCAAGGACATAATCTTAATGTGTTCTCAATGGAAAACCTTCTCTGATTATTTTGGAGATTCTGTTGTCTTCATGATAGATCGGAATATGAGGACAGCTAATAAAACTGTTGAATATAACAGATTACTAGAATATATAGTATATCAATGGGCAACTCAAAGTTTTACGAAACACTAGAATTTTATTCTTGCATTAAAGGAAGCACTTAATTTATGTTCTATAAATATAATATTTTTTTTCCAGTCTGAAAATCAATTTCACTCTTGCAAAGGAGAAATAGAATAATATCTGTTCTTTCTGAAAGATAACAGACAGCATTTCTAAACTGACCTTCAACAGTGATTTCAGAGTACTGAACTAGGAAAGAGATGGTACAACTACACTGAACTGGAATTCAAACTCCTTTTTTCCTGTTTTTTGTTTGTTTGTTTGTTTTTTGGGGGGTTGTTTTGTTTAAGTTTTTTTTACTTTCAGTTCTGATGAAAATTATTTTACAGTTCTATGCATGGCTTGTTTTACCATATGTGTTTTACCTTTCTTTCAAGGTGTCATATTTCGACAAATATATATCCAAATTGAAATATGTATTACTTAAATCTGTTACAAATACATTGGAGACTATCAATTCCTGACAGAAATTTCTTTCTCAACAAAAACATGGCTCTTAAACAAAGATATACATCCTTTGCCTACTTAGGGGACTCAAAATCACATCTTCATACACCTTGCAAAATCTACTAATTCTTGTGCATGCAGTTGATGTTCTCTGGATTTAGAGCCACTGGATAAACTGTAAGTAGTTTGTAGGAAAAATACATATATTTATCTTTCCACAACATCAGTGAAGTGGAAGTACATGTTAATAGTAGGGAACTGGCACATCTTTTCTGGTGGTGGAAGTAGCAATGACAAATCATATGCAGAACATCTCAATCTCAAATTGCTCCTTGCAAAGTTAATATTTTTATTATTATTTTTAATGAATATTTTTCAAGTTATTAACCTGTCATTTGATAGTATAACTTGAATATGCATTGCTGTATAATATTTTTAATGTATAAAATTCCTATCAAATGCTCTTGATACTGCTGAGTCAAATCAGAATTTACATAACATTCAGGAAGAAATTCACACTCTAAAATTTGATGCAAGCTCCAAAGCCAGTATTTGACAGAATTGTTCACAGTTGCCCAAGGAAAAATAACATTGCGTATATATGTCCTAAAGGATCCTCACAATAGCTAAAAATACATTTTATACCTTCACTCTAAAAATAAACTAAAATGCATGCTACAGGTCCAAGTGCTGAGGCATAAGGGTTTTCTGTGGGTTTTTCTTCTATTTTCTTTTGTAGAGACTTCTGTTATGGAACTGTTTACTTAACACCACTGCCCACCCAATCTAAAATACAGATTTAATCACTGGACAGGTTAATATTACCATTTGTGTTTCAGCTTTCTATCTTTAAAACAGAGATAACAGTATCACTTTTCAAACAAAGTTGTAGTTGCCAATACAAAGACCGAGATATTGTACTACTCTTGCAGTGTTGAATGATGTTTAGAGATGATTTTGACAAACATGTTGTACATAGTGTTTTTCTCATTAGTATTTTCCTCAGTTAATCCAAACTAAGTGATAAAAAAATCTGCTCTTGTGATAAGCAATATTGCAAACGAATAAAGCCTAATGTTCTAATGTTAAAATCCTTCCATTCTAAGGTATTTACTACAAGAGAAAGTTGATATAAAATAAGAAACAAAATTTTAAAAATTGTATTGTTTCTGAGAAAGGAAAAGGTTTATACACATACCGCCCCCCCATATATATATATATATATATATATATATATATATATATACTTATACTTATATATTCAAATATACATGGTCATGGATAATATCATTTTTCTAGCTATTGACCCCCAAACTTTTACCTGTTCTGAGTTTCTACTGGAAGTTTATTTTCTTCATTGAATGTTCCTTTTGATTACATAAAGCAGAACAAAGAAAAACACCTTGTTACTAATACTTAAAATTTTGGTCATTATGATGAAACAAATAATATTTAGAAATCAAATAATCTTTGCTTTGTTTACTGTTTCTAATAGTCTTTGAGTAGTTTGATTAATTATTTGTGTGCTATCTGTGTATCTGAATACAAATAAAAAATGTTCTGCATAACTTAGAAGTCAAATGATCAAAACAAACTGTCTCATTTCTGTGACACATGCTATTTTGAACTGTTATTAATAAGCAATATATTGTGGATAATATGAAATCATGTTTCCTCTTTGTTAATAGTTGACCTATATTTTACACTGAGGAAAAGCTGTTGGAAACAAAAAATGGAATTGAACCATTAACTTTCCTTCTGACAGACATATTTTTTTTGTTAGAAAAACAGTACTTAGTCATTAATTTTCCCACTAATCAAACCAAAAGATGTAATTTCTTTATTAAGTCTATGTCTAATGGAAAAATACCTATTCAACTCTATTAAAACATCCTAAAGCCTCCAGTGAATTTCCTGAATATATTGAAGTGTTTCAGGTTCACTACTCAAAAACAAAGGGTCATGAAAGATTACTAAATTGTGCTTAAACCGTGTAGATGAATACTTACATAAAAAGCAAATTAATTTGAATGATTTGCTTGAAAAGTTTAAGTACTTGTTATAATTGCTGAAAGTGTTACATTTACTACTGCAAGCTATCTATAATACAGTGATTTTTTTAAAAATATTTCTCCAAATTTACTACTTGATTCTTCTCTTTCCATATCCGATCTGTCTCACAGGTTTAAAGGTCAAGTGCAGGACCCACATACATCAGAATAAAAAAAAAAAAAAATATGGCCCAAAGACTAGATATCCTGTGTTATAAACGTGGAATTGTTTTTAATCTTGTTCTCAAGTGAGGTACACAGAGGTCTCACTGAGTAAAAATGGGAGTTCTTCCAGGGTAAAAGCCTCAGAAATAGGTCTCTAAGTAGGAGGTAAGATGAACAGAAAATGAAATACTATATTTTAGATCTAGAGAAAAGAAGAAACTAGGAAAATCACGCTTTCAGCTCAATTGCATTTTGTACTTTTTAGCACCACTTCAAATGGGGAGAGAAGTAATTAAGAAGTAATATTTAGCTGTCTATACCCCAAAATACTTCCCTAAATATTCCTTTGTATGAACCACCTAAATCTGGGGCAGATTATACTGATTTTACATGTCCTTAGTGCCTAAGATTTTATTTCCTTCCTAAGAATCCTTGAGGTGGTAAGGTGGACACTCCACAGCCAAACCCTCAGATCTTCCATTTGAATGGTCATTTTTAAGGCCTAATGGTCATTTTCATTTTCATAGTCTGATGCACAGACAAAACAGGACTCTACACCAAGCTGCTGCCACTTTCTCTGTGTTTTATAATACTGGGAGGATATTTTCAAATAATTCCTTTTAGAGAAGGCCAGAGAAAAAAAGGGAAAACAAAAGGATGCCTAGCACTTGCTCAGATAGGTTGATTTTCAGTTCTTCTCTGTATGGTGGCATAGATTCACATCAGGGTGTAAACTGGGCTATACTAAACCAAAGGAATTGCTGCCTGATTAAGGTTCCCTCCAGGCTGACAGGAGCTCAGTCACTCAAGACCAAAAGCTCTGATCATAACTTAGCTTCACAAAAAAGATGCTTTCTGTTCAGTCATGTTCAAAAGTTATCTTAGAGGTTTTGAAAGCAGATAGTAATAATAATAATAATAATAAGAAGAAGAAGAAGAAGAAGAAGAAGAAGAGGAAGCAGAAACAGTAATAGTAGTAGTAGTAGTAGTAAATAGTCTAACCCCTGCAGACTAGAGGTCTAAAGCAGGTAAAGTTATCTCCTGTTAGCATATTCCGGTTGCCTGTGGAGGCTCATAGCTGTGCTTTAGGCTAACTCTGTATGGATCCTCTGCTCAGTGTGATGGCTCTTTTTGATCCTACATCTAGCTTTCTATGGGTGCTTGTAAACAAATCCTATACAGGTTACTAAACAATCATTTTTTGTAGCAGAGGTACATGCAAATCACAATCAAACTGGAAGTATGGGGTATCAGACAAAGTACAAGCACCAAAATACTGGAACAAACACAAGTACTAGAGATGTAATTCATCTTCACATTAAAGAGTATTTATGCGGACAGCAGAATAGGTAAAATGAAAAATCAATAATACATTCTGAAGTAAGGTGCCAGTGTCACCAGTGGATCTTCTTGTTGACATATCTACCTGATCCAAAACAACCTCTTATCCTATACAAATGCCAGCAAATATTACAATAGAAGTTTCCTGTTTTTCCTTAAAAGATATTTATAGTTTTATCTAAAATAGAGTTACTCAGATATCATATGACTGTGATAATAAATACCTTTTTCTTAACTGAGGGAAAAAAAACCCCACCACTTACTGCAACCACAGGAATAATAGATTATAATGACCATTTGCTTAAATTTGTTCAACTGCCTTTAGGTTATGCTACCAATCTTTGTCTAAAAGTTTATTTCTGTCTGGAACCCCCTGGAATAATTATGACAATACTCTAAAGAGGAAGAATGGTGAACTAGAGTAACAAGCTGCAATAGTGTCTCCTACCCTGTCCAGAAATGGGAGACATTCATGTTAAAGAACTTCATACCTCAGGTCTGCAGCAGGCAGGAAATTATTGTACACCAAAATGTAAACACATTGCACATCTATATGGAAAAGAAATACTCCATTTATGCTAAGTAAGTTCGAATTCAAATTCAAAACTCCTGTACTCTGCTGCCAAACATATAGGGACACACAGAAGCCATGAAGAAACGAGCTAAAAGACTAGATATCTTTTTCTTGTTTCCTTTTTGAGCAACCTTGTTTCTGCCCCTCCTTCTTCACTGACCTTGGTGTCTGCAGTGCTGTTTCTCTCACATTTTCCATCTCCTCTCTCCCAGCTGCTGTTGTGCACCATTTTTAATCTTTTCTTAAACATGTTATCACAAAGGCGCTACTAATTGTCCCTGGTGGGCTCCGCTCTGGCCAGCAGTAGGTCTGTCTTGAGCCATTAGGAACAGTCTCTGTCTGACATGGGAGCAGCTTCTGGTGCCTTCTCACAGGAGCCACTCCTGCATCTCCCCTGCTAGCAAAAGATGCCATGTAAACCAAATACACTGATTATACCAACAAATAACCAAAGGAAACATATTTTTAACTATAATATATTATGGAAAATACGATGTGATTCTAGACTGCTAGAGTAGGTGTGAACTATTTATTTTCTAACACCAGTTCCTGGAATTACTGTGTTCTGAGACAGTGCATGTCTGTCTGCATAGGCTTTATTAGCTGAGGGCACTTAACACTGATGGTTTTTATAGGTACTTGTACTGGGTGCTTCTATTCAGTGTAGTTATTTGTATAGCTATTAGTAGAGTTCAAGGACAGTTTGGGTAAAAGGTTAAAAACAAATACCAGCAGGCTCCAGTCAGTATCTTCCTGCAAGAACAGCTTCCAAAAATGTTTTCATTATTTACTGGATAGAAAGAAGAAAGGATATCTGTGTCTAAAATCAAGCCATTTCAAAGAGCCACTTACATTAAAAAGACATTTATTTCAGAGGTACGAGGATTCCATAGCTGTAAGTTATTTTCTTATTCTAGATGTTTTGTACAAACTTAGACAGGTGGAGTTCTCTGTAGAAAGACAGAGGAAAAGCGATATCTTGAAAAAATTACTTTGATGTCATCCCTGCTCACTAGCATAGTGATATTCATAGGTGCTAACATATTAATAGCATATTCATACATGAGTAGCAATAGCAGAATATCAAATTATAGCAAACACTAAGAAAAAATAAAGCACCTTACCAAGTATCTAGACTAAAAAAAAAAATAATATTGAACTTCCAGAAGGTCTGTTTTAGCTGTGTTCAAGATATACCAACCACACTGATCCCAGCTGGTAACTACTTCTTTGCTTTGTAAAGCCAGTGAGTTTGAATCAGGCATAGACAGTGTGTGTCGAACACCTGTGCGTGCATAAGGGGTGTCTTTAAACTGAACTTACTAGCCAGATCAAATAACAGAGAAATATAGCTATGTTAGAATAGTACTTTGCTTAGATTAATTAGCATTTCTAAATAGGCATTATTTTTCTGCAGGACAAATGATAGACAGAAGGTGTCTTTGTTGATTCCGTTACCTGAGTTGATATAATATACGGGCAGGACACAACATTATATCACATAGACATGTTCTAAGAGGGAAAATTATTTATCTAAATATCTACATAGTGTTGTGGGAAATAACAAAAAATAAAGCAAACACCTAAAGCATTTTCTCGAGTTATATTTTTTTTTATCTTTAGTTCCAGTAGCTTTCATGATGTGTTTAATATTGTGCAGGACTTAGAAAGGCACTGTCAGAGAAACAGCTCTGCCTATATGAAGGCTCATGACAAGTGCAAAATTGAACTGCATACTATTACTGCGGCTGTCAAACAATTTTAAACCATATATAAACAATCATTTGTACTGCTGTTATCCAGAGAGCAAAGACAAGGTTCAAACTGGGTAACGAGCATTTTTGTTAGTCAAAGGCTTGGCCACATTTTCCTCTAGAATTATACATTTTCTAAGTGAAATAAATGATCCAATTTTCAAAATACTAATTTCTACCACCTTCATATGAAGTCATATTTGTGAAGGGAAATTAACGCCTGTAGAAAGTAGCAAGCGTGAGTAATGATGGAGATATCCAGTATCAGAGAAAGAGCAATATAGTTCATAATTTAGGAATCTAGTGGTCTACAGCATTTAACCTACAATAGAATATTAACCTCATTCAACTACTTTTAGAACTTTAACTTAAAATTGAAAACACATTCCACAGATAAACATTTCTTTCAAATGCTCCACCAAAATCAATACCAAAAACAAACAATGACAATCTCCTTCCTTTCAGGTGATTGAAGTAAGTGTATATTATAACCACAGAAACATTTTTTTTCAAAGGAGGAGGTTTTATTTGGTTGTATTTTTAAAAAAAACCCAATGACTAATGAAATAAAATTCACTTCTTTTCATGCTGCTATAATCCACTTTAAATAGATAGGAGTAGGAAAAGAAGCTAGGCCAGAAAGAAACACAAGCAAGAATTGAGAAATTATTTCTACCTCAAAACTTTCTGTAAAAAAATTAGCAGAGCAAGCTTTCCCCCTTCTCCCTTTCCCTTGAATATATCTGTCCACTTAATATTTTAAAGACTTACTGTAAGTGATGGGTCACTGCTCTTACTGGGCATTCTGCCAACTTGAGAATACATGCTTTCAGTCAGTCTCCCCAATCAACTCTCCAGCTTCTTCAGTGGCTCATCACTAACTCAGCCATCTGTTACCACTGGCGGAAAAATCCCAAAGTGGCTAATTTTCCAGTCTAATCACTATTTGAAAAAGAAAACAAAACCAACCAAACAAAAAACCACCTTCCTTTTTCTTTTTCCCTTGCAAATGTGTTTTAGTTGTGTCTTAGTTTTTGCCAGTACTCTGGGAGCTTAGTTCTGTATATTACAGTAAATCAAATAACTCAATCATCCCTATCTGAACATTGCACTGCAGAGAAGAAAATACAGCCTAGTAATTTTTCATTTAAGCAACAATAGTGTTTGCTACTTACTTAAAATATTAATGAATGATGACAACATTAAGGTAAAAAAAAATCTATCAGCATTAATGATGTTTTACAAGAGTCTTGGATCTGACAGATAATAAGGTATTTTGTTTTAAAGCAATTTTTAAATATCTCTTAAAAGTATCAGGGTTTTTGTAAGCAGATTTGAATGGGAGTCAGCACTCAAGACATCTATGCACAATTATGTCCCACATATGTTTTACTTTGAGATTGAAACTACCAATATGCAGAAGAACTACAGCATGTGTAAAAGCTTGCTATGCTGTTGGATTTTAGAGATTTTCCCTTTAAGTGCCACTTAAAAGACTGATTTGTTGTGGATCCTTTGCTTAGGCTATCAGTTAGGGCCCTGATTTGTATCCAATGAAAGCATGATTTTGCACAATATGAACTGTCCCACAGGAAAGTGATCGATCATCAGTTCTATTCAGAGACCAGGCATTAGATGAATTGCAAAAACTTCTGTTTAACAACTTTCCACAGACCTCGACTATGTTAAAATGAATAATTCAGGGGAAGACATTCAGGACACCAATGAGAAAATAACATTTCAAATATCTGTTGGAGTTCTGAAGAAGTTTTTATCTCAGCTGAATTCAGATTCCTTCCTTCATATTTGAAAAAGTGTTTATCATTGTATTTTTTTTATGACACTACTTTTTTTTTTTTTTTTTAATCAATTGCTTGTTCTTTGTACCAAAACATAAACAAGTGTATATGTTTTTCATCTACTGTTTCTTAGAATTCTGTTGCTGAAAATAGTTCTTTAATTGTTCTTCTGGAGAAAATAAGTTGTATATATTGCATGCTCATAGGGTTGTATAAGTTGTATATATTGCATGCTCATAGGGTTTTGAATGGCATGCACGCAGGTCTCTCTTCACTTACAAGAAAAGGACTCAGTTAAGACTCAGACTGTATATGCACAAAGGGAAATTAGTGGTCATAGAATAAGGAAAAATGATATAAGTAGAAGGAAGGCATTTTCCTCAGCCTATTTTAAACCACTTCCGAGCCCAGAAAGGTCAGTTTTCAACAAGCTGCTCATGCCATTATGCCCAGTCCTGGACCGATTACATTTATGTATATCGCGGGGTACTTTTGGTAAACAGTAAATGGACCGCTGCATGCAGATAAAGACTTCCTTGCTACCTTTGATTGTCCTTAGGATAACACATCTTAAGGAAGGCTGTAATAAATTTAAATTTCACCTGTAATTGTGGAATCATTACTGCATAGATTCCATCACTGGGAGGGAACTTATGGATTCCATGAGGCAAGTCAGAGTATTACTGCGGAATCTTAAGCTCTTAAATTTTTGAAAGTTTGCAAAAGGTTACAAGGAGGAAAGAAGCACGATCACTTGATCCTAAAATAATATACAAATCAGATCTGAGACCAGCAGTTAATATCAGTTTTAAATGTAAAATTTATGCTTAATTTACTTGGATTAGAAACCACGCAATTTATTTTGTATGTTCTTGGAAAAAAAAATCTAAGATAATGGTGGATTTACTTTTTTTTTTAGTTTTGTGTTTGAAATAGTTCATGTACATTTACATTATAAAATTCACCTATATTAAAAAATACATTCAAAGACAATAACAAGAATACAAGTTTAAAATACATCTACTTCATTTGCTGAAATTATATGTAATATACGGGTTTCACCGACTGCCAAGGATGTCATAACATTTCAGATATCTGTCTTCATGAGGTTAGTAAAAAGTGAACCCTTCATTAAAAAAAAAAATTTAAAAATCAATCTTTTCTTCCTGAAAGATATTTTATTCTCAAAACTTCAAGATTTAATGTAGACAACTATGTAATTGTTTTTTTCTGAACTGCATGGATAAAATCCTGTTGTCATTGAAACCAGTGGTTGACTCTCCCTTTTCTGATTTTACCCTAAAGATGCAATTCTGTATCAGAATCTTTTGCACCAAAGTAAGGTAATTTAATTTTAGTTGTGTTTCAGAAGAATTACATTACTTCAACAGACACAAACAATATTGCAGAACTACCAAGATTGTTGGTAAGATGAAATCTTGTCTTCAAGGTCAGTAGAGTCATAGAATATTTTAGGTTGGTAAATACCCTTAAAATCATTGAGTCCAACAGTTAGCCTGACGCTGTCAAGTCCACCACTAAACCATATCCCTAAACACCACTTCTATGTGTCTTTTAAACACCTCAAGGGATGGTGACTCATCCACTTCCCTGGGTAAGTTGGCCCAGTGTTCAACAATCCTTTTGGT
The DNA here is from genome assembly GCA_013399365.1 of Pampusana beccarii. Classification (NCBI taxonomy): domain Eukaryota; kingdom Metazoa; phylum Chordata; class Aves; order Columbiformes; family Columbidae; genus Pampusana; species Pampusana beccarii. The sequence continues at coordinate 227,951 of VWYH01000023.1, forward strand.
GAAGGCATTTTTCCTAATATCCAATCAAACCTCCCTTGGAGCAACCTGAGGCCCTGTCTTCTTTACACTTTCCCTTCAGATATGTCTATGCATTGATGAGAATCCCCTGAGCCACCTTTCTCCTCTCCTCTCCTCTCCTCTCCTCTCCTCTCCTCTCCTCTCCCTCTCCTCCCCTCCCCTCCCTTCTAAAGTTGTGAAGTTGCAGTTTTGAAAAAATGTGAATATAACTACTAGTACCTGCTTCCTCTATAGAGAATATAAACACACTAGTGAATATTGTGGTCCATCAGTTCTTACTTATGGATTTACAAGACTTAAGGATAAAGTATTTAAAACATGAAGTCTTGGAAGCAGGAGGGGATAAAACTTAATTTTATTTAATTTGACTATCCTCTTGACTGCATGTGCAATAAATCATAAAACACTGTATAAAAGAAATATAAGCTAAAATAACAGCTTCTAAATGGAAGCTTTTCAGTCTATAAATGTCTACATTATACAATACATTTTATTTAAAACTTCACACTTGAAAGCATCTAAATTTGACCTCTTTTAAGATCAAATTGCCTGATCTGACTTTTTACTGTCACAACTAAAACCTGCAGTTTAAAGCACTCGTGTTGCATCTGAGAATAATTGTGATGGTATTACTAAAGAGATGGGAGATCTTTAGTGTATGCAATACTATAATATCTTTGTGAAAATGGAATAGCTTCTATGCTCATCTGCAAGAAACTCAGATTGCATAGGAAAGATGATACCTGTGTGTGGACCTTTCTTTCACTGAAATTCCTCAATCCTTTTTCAGAATAGTTTAAAGAGAACTTACGTAATGTAACACCCTATTTACTTCCAGTGTGACTTTTATGGAATGATGAGGTTCTTTTCTTCATTAAAAACCTCTTCAAACTATAATTTTTATCCAGGAATATTTCATTTCAGTGTTTCAGGACACTAAAATTCTGCAAAAAATTTTGACACACAAATACCATCTAATCAGAACAGTATTGTCTCCTCATCAGTATGGTGAAGGCAATGAAGCCCTTGTATAGTCTCAAATTGGTCTGTTTCTGTATTGTTCCTTGGTAATGGAAATCGACATCACCTCAGTGATGTTAAAGTGATTTATATGAATTGGTAAAAAATGTTTGCCTTCCAAATGGAGAAAAAAAAAAGTTATCCAAAAGGTATATTTGAATCTCAAAGTAATTTACCTGAATAACTGAGAATTGTAAGATTTCTGTCTTTATTCAAAAGCTGAAGATAATGACAGTAACTGCACCGGGCACTAGACTCAATCTTGCACAGCTGTCATCATTGCATAATGATTTTTATATACTTTGTCATCTTAAAATTCAGTACTTGGACAGTTTTCAATAGATTAATAATTTTTTCAATGGCTCTGTTTGCACTTGGACCACTTTGTATCATTTTAAATTAAAATATTTCTTACTGATGCATGCTCCCCATGTGAAAGCGTTGATAGATAATACATATAACCAATGGGAATATGCAGAATACTTTTATTATTAAATATAACTTCAAGGTTCTTGTCACTTTAATATGTGCCAAAGCAGTCAATGTCTTTTTTTTTCAGAGGATATTTTTTTAGTATCTTAGTTTATCTTCTGTTCCACTGAAATTTCTTCATACTCAGTCTAGCATACTTTCCCCCACAGAATTATAACTGAGGTAAATAGCGGTTATTTACTTTCCATTTTGTTTCATTGCAAATATCAACCCACACTCTCAGCATGAATATTTAAATTTATCCTGCTATTATGGTAATTTAAAAGTGATTAAACATTGCAAATAATTGACTGACAAGCTCTCTCTGATAAACACTTTGAAGATGTGTTTTTGTACTTACATATAAACAGTTCTGACTGTTGAGGCAATGGAAGTTTTAGAGGTGATCTTAATGGAGACAGGGCTGCTTTGATTTGGTGAAGCTCCATCACTCAAAGCTTGATTAAGAACAGTAAAAGTTATACTGCAGATCTCCGCTCAAACCTGTAGCTTATAAACACATATACATGCACCTGACAAGAGGCAGATATTTCGGACAGATAATTTCAGTGCCTGTCTCTGTATACTTTGATTTCTAAGTGAATCCGGAGTTTCTAGAGACTTTTCAGTCCCAATACAAGACTGAGTGTTTAATTTCTCAGAAAAGAATATTGGGGAAGTCATCACCTTATATGGGACTCCATCTACGACAAAAGGAACTATAAGGACTTAACTTTATTTTTAAAATTTGCTTTTAACAATGAGAGATTCCTTTCTCATCTGTGTTATGCATATGAAAGGAGTATGGTTCTCATGTCAGAGGCATGAACCTTGCATGCTTTTGTTGTCAGATCACATAATGAAGGGCATGACAGTACAACACTTTCATCAGAAAACAAAACAAAACAAAGAACGGACATATATTTGCTACTTCTATACTGTTTACCTCTACAGTTTTTCTGTTTCCCTCTATATGAGACAAGAAAGAATGAGGAAGCCACTGTGCTGTGTTTTCTTGGAATGTCTGAATTCCCAGTGCCATAGTAGCCTGGTAGAAGTCAAAGCCAAAGCCAAAAAACTCAGCTCCTCTATTAAATTAGCACATATGCAGTATTCAAGTGCCCTTTTCTGGATATTTGTTTTCACTCCATAGATCACAGCCATACACATATTTCCGGTCGTAGGCAAGCCACTATATACAGCACCTCAACACTGGATCTTGAACAGAAGTTCAATCATCTAGCAGAAGGAAGATGATCTGAACCTTCAGTTAGTGTTTGGGAATTTCTAATCACATGATAATATGTTAAGCCTAAATGGAAGTATTGTGAATGTGATAGATGATTTATCTGGTTTTCGTTTTAAAAGAATAACTGAATTCCTACTTATCTGTAGGAAAATAAAAATTAAAATTAAAAAAAAGGCAGCAAAAATGTATCTGTATGTCTGCTTGGTCTGCTTGCAAGGTCTATTGTGATTAGGTATAATCTCTTTCTTGTACACCCAGCTGGCCAAAAGGTCTCACTAAGTCTGAGTGTAAACATCTGCAATATAAAATAGCTTGTTTTTTCACAATAAATATGTACAGTCAGGTCAAGACAAAGGCAAGGTGTCTATCTAAAATATACTGTGTAAATATATAACATATATATAAGTGGTTGAGGATTAACCTACTTAAGAGTTTTGTTTTCCCCACATGAAATACTTTGCAAGTTATCACCCAGTTTCCCCAGTTCAAGTAATAACAAGTAATATATAGTACCACTGCCAAATTTCTGCTCCTAAAAAACTATAACCTTAATTTTTGTTTCCCAGGCTGTATTTAGAATCCACAAAAATCTTCTTTCTAATTACTTTTGTTTTGGTTTGGTTTGGTTTTTTTTGTTTGTCTTATTGTTGTTGTTTCTTTGGGTTTTTTGTTTGTTTGTTTTTGTTTGTTTGTTTGTTTTCCCCACACTTAGGTGTTGAATATCCTTGTAAATTCAGACCTTATAAAAATCCTTACATCACTATTTGAATTTTAACGTATGTTGACCAGAGCATAAAGTCACTATAAGCTGGGAGCGTTTTGATAGGCTCCAGAAGAATTTCTTGTTCTGTTCAGAACTAGCAGTTTTCTGATGTCTCACTAAGCAGCACAATTTGGTAGGTTTATCTTTCACTCTCATGCCCCATTTGGTCTGTGTTTGTAGGCTGACAAAGATTTCAGACAGCTCGAACTCCCATTGTCCATGACATTCATGCTCCTAGTATAAACAGAAGCCTTTAATGCAAATCCAGCATAAATGATGAATACCTTCCATCTTGCCAAAAATACATGTTGTACTATGGCCTATGTCTAAAAATAAGTTTTTGTCTCTACATTCAGTCACTGATTCCTTCCACAGAAATATGGAAAAGGATAACTGTGGTTAAGCATATAAACGTATTCTACTCTTTCTCTCTTCAGTTTCCATGGTAACCCATCAAAACTAATAGAGGCCCACAGAACGTCATGTTCGGATACAGAGCAGTAATACAAAAGGTTCAATTTGTAGTTCAAAATGAAAGGCAAATTGCAGAGTGTTAAAATCAGTCTTATAAGTACATATTTAAAATGCAAAAGTTCAGGTAGAAAACTTTAATGTTTTATAGATTACATGTACAGACACAACCCTTATAGGAGCCCTATAGATTTAATGTAGAATGTTTAGGACTTTAAGCAGAATTTTTTAGAGTATGGAGAAGAATTTAAGAACAGCTGAATTAGTTTATATCAAATAATGTGTTGAAATAATCTCTGTTTTCTGAGTGATTTAATTCACTCTACAAAGTGTGGGAGTTTCTTTAGGAGTATTACAGTAGTGATTCTTGATGGTTGTTGGACAGAGGACAATGACTGACAAATAAAACCATTTAAAATTAAAACAAACACCAAACAAAATGTCACCACAAACCAAAACAAATCTCATTAATACTTGGGCCTACACTTTTCATATAGAAAACATGGGGAAAAAAAAGCATTCTGTGAATCTTCTAAGTCTGTGAATTTTACTTAAATCAACTGAGCTCCAACAAAATTAATTTACCTGGGCATCTTTATGCCAGGCAAAGGTCTAGTTGTGAGTTTAATCAATAGGTGAAAGGAAATTTAGGTAGATCAAAAAGGCAAACTGTGATTGACTTGATAAGGATGTATCAGTTTGAGATATATGAAAGGTAACATTGCTGCCAGATTGAATTCTCTCTTCAAACTCTCCTCTACCTACGTAGCTTTCCACAGAGCTTTTTGCAGCTCGGTGGCGAATTAAGTAGAGACACTGATTTGTCAGATAGAGTTCTTTTTCCAAGTTCTTGTCAGGTAGATGTCTAGTCTGTAAGTTAGGCCAAACGCTTATGCTGTCACAACAAAAATAGGGGGAAATTAAAGTAAAAAAAAAAAACAACAGGATGTCAAAAAGAACTTTAATTGCTAGATCTTGTTTAAACGGTCTTCTAAAAAACCACAGGGTTTAGTTATTTTAGTGATAAATGTTAATAAAGGTAGAACATCACTGTAACAAAGAAGTTATTCTTAATGTGAAAGAAATATATTTTATCATATAACCCCTGTGTCTTACACCATCTAACATAACAAGTTATACACTTTTCTAGACTCTTAAATATTTAATATTTTCACTGTAATTTTTAGAAATCGTTATTCTACAAGGATTTATAAGCACCATTTTTCTTGAAACTAGATTCAAGTAAAGACAGTTTATCTATGTACATTTTGCTCAAGGTTGAGTTTATTCACTGTTCTATTCCTATGTTGTATTCCTTATTTGGAATATCAAATGGGAGATTACCTTCTTGTTTATCACCACTTGTTAAGAGCAAGAAGGTTTTGGTGATGGAAAAAAAAGGTTTATTGACAGAAGTATTTAAGTGAGTATTTTGCATCTTTAGTTGTGACAGCTGTGTACCATATCATGAAGGAGAACAAAGTCTGCCCAGGCAATACATTTAAGACAACAAAAAAGATGGAATTTTTTTTCCAATTAGTGAACATCTATTTAACCCAAACTGCTCTTGAGGACCATTAAGCCTGTTTGACTATTGATCCCTAAGAATTAACCTGCTATAATGCAACCTTATTCCAACAGCATTAATGGAGAAACTGGCTGCTCATAGTTTGGATGGGTATAGTATTCCCTGAGTAAAAACTGGCTATATGGCGAGACCCAGAGAGTTGTGGTGAATGGAGTCAGATCCAGTTGGTGGACAGTCAAAAGTGGTGTTCCCCAGGACTCAGTATTGGGGCCAGCTCTGTTTAAGATCTTTATCAATGATATAGACAAGGAGATCAAGTGCACATAAGTAAGTTTGCAGATGACACCAAGTTGGGTAGGAGGGTTGATCTGCTTGAGGGTAGCAAGGCTCTAGAGAGGGATCTGAACAGGCTGGATTGATAGGCTGAGGCCAATTGGATGAGGTTCTACAAGGCCAAGTGCCAGGTCCTGCACTTGTCACAACAACCCCAGGCAGCGCTACAGGCCTGGGGAAGAGTGGCTGGAAAACTGCCTGGTGGAAAAGGACCTGTGGTGTTAGTTGACAGCCGACTATGTATGACCTTGTAGTGCGGCCAAGAAGGCCAACAGCATCCTGGCTTGTATCAAGAATAGTGTGGCCAGCAGGACTAGAAAAGTGATCGTCCCCCTGTACTTGGCACTGGTGAGGCTGCATCTCTAATACTGTATTCAGTTTTGGGCCCCTCACTACAGGAAAGACACTGAGGTGCTGGAGACAGTTCAGAGAAGGGCAATGAAATTAGTGAAGGGTCTGGAGCATGTGTCTTATGAGGAGTAGCTGAGGGATCTCGGGTTGTTTAGTCTGGAGAAAAGGAGTCTGAGAAGAGATCTTGTTGTTCTTTACAGCTACCAGAAAGGGGGTTGTAGTGATGTGTGTGTTGGTCTCTTCTCCCAAGTAACAAGTGATAGAATGAGAGGAAACGGCTTCAAGTTGCACCAGGGAGCTTTAGCTTCGATATTAGGAAAAATTTCTTATAGGAACAGGCTGCCCAGGGAACTTTCTGAGTCAGCATCCCTGGAGATATTGAAAAGACTTGTAGATGTGGCATTTAGGGACATAGTTCCTTGGTGGACTTGGCAGTGTTTGCAGTTGGACTTGATGATCTTGAGGGTCTTTTCCAAACTAAATGAGTCTACAGTTCCATGATAATTTAAAAACTGAAAATAAAAATAACTGTTCTGCATGTTTAGTTTCAATTAACAAGTACAGAGCAGACAGTCCATCTGTACAAATTTAATAAATCTGACACAGGTCTTCTACTCAGTCATCATGTTAGACAATGAAGTATGAATAGTCTTGTAACTAATGTTTTAATAGGAGAAAAGAAGAAATAAAATATTCATAAAATCTAATGCAGGTTTAGAAAAATCCAGGTTTGCTTTATGTGTTTTTTGGAGATGTCTCCTGTGATCATTAATGAAATAGAATAATTTTTCTTCCTGTTAGGAAAGTGAGATCTAGAATCTAGTTGTGACTTTGACAGATTAGAAATGTTAACTGTCCTGAAATATTCTTGAGGACTCCAGTGGTGCTCATTCTCCATCTGACATCAGTTTTCTCTTCCTTAGTAAACACACTTCATGTACGCCACTTAAAAAAAGGAAAAAAAAAAATCCTGGAGTGAAGGTCTTTGCCTAATTTATACCAATTTTATTTACTCACTGGAGGAAAGCTCCACCACCAAATTATGTCTGAACATATCCTACACATCTAATAAACTGTTTGAAGAGGCTGTCTGGCTATCGTACTTGTGTAATAACCTGTATCCATCAACACCATTTAGGTTTTTGTGAATTTATGGAGTGAATCACCAGTCCTGATTCTGACAGCCAATAATGAGACATTTTTACACAGTGTAGTTTGTTGTTCACTAACTCAATTGTATTGTCTGAGGACAATTGTATTTTTCTTCCTTTATAATGAATCCATTCTCTGACATGTTTAACTTTCTGATATCAGCTGCAAAGTTATTAAGGAAAATATGACTACTGCATGACAAATCCACAAGTGACAGGTTTGGCAAATAAATAAATTAATAGAACAGTGACACAACTTTCAGTATTAGCCTCTAATGAGAGTGTGAAAATAGGGGTGAAAAATTGAATCATCACAAATATGCTTTGCAGATGCTTGTCATTGTCATCTTAGGAAACTACAAAGAAAATGTCAGTAGCCCAGGGAAGAAATCATTATAATAGTCAAATAAATGGAGATTATTTCAAGGTGGATAATAAAAAGGTGAAATAAGAATTGTCAGAGCACTGAACAGAATAAGTAAGGGAAAGAAATGTGTGTCAAAAACTATCAACAGTGAGCATTATTATCGAGGATATTGGAGAAGGGAATACATACCTCATTTGGAAGACCTGAGGGACCAGCTTCACCTATGGAAATATCCTCTTCATTAGGCTAGGTAAAGGCTCTTTAATCCTAGCCCTTACACTCTCAGTTGGCTCCTCATCCATCCCCAGTCAGACCTTTGTGCACTTCAGCTGCTCTCTCACATGAAAGTAAACTCCCCCCCTCATTTTTTCCATCCTGTCTTTCCTAATGAGCCTATATTCCTCCAGTGCAACACTCCAGTCACAGATGCCATCCCACCATGTCTCCATGATCCAAGCAAGATCATAGTCCCCCAACTGCACACAGATATCTAACTCATCATGTTTATTCCCATGCTGCACACATTAGCATCTTCATTGGCAAACCCCAAGTCATACTTCACTGGTGCTGTGATAGCAAACCTTAAATGGGAATGGGAAGTCCATGAAGACCCCTTTTAGATACACCTCTTTATGCAGCACCATAACTTTTTCTATCATGCACTGCAGCAGCTCTGCCAGCATTCAGTTGAAACAGTGAGAGTTTTTCTAGGAAATGAAAAGAAGGACAATTCCAACTTCTTTTCTGGATTAGAGTGTTCTATAGCATTTCAGAAGGAACATAGTTCTGTGCATTTTCCACAGCTTTTCTGCAGCTTTCCCATGTCAAAAAGACATGTCCTTTCAAGAGGAAGAACTAATTAAAAACAAATATTGACAGAAAAAAGCAACACTGTTGTTTTTTCTCTTTCTTCCAGACCCTCGAAATAAGTGCCCTCAGGAATTCCTCAAAAACAGATTAGAAATGTGAGGGCACGTCTCTTAAGAAATACAAATTAAAAGATTTTACAGGACATCATTGCCTCGTGCTCACTTTTAGAGAGACTTTGTCTGTATTGTGTTGTCATTTCTTAGGCCGTTCTTTGGTCTATACATTTGAGTGGTTTGCAAAATTGAGTGGGGATATTGTCTCATTCTATTTTAATAGGGTTACTTATATTTTTTAATTTGTAATTGGATTAATGTAAGTAACATTTTCTGTTTGGAATTCATTATCAATTCCGTTTTTCTTCGGTTATAGTGTGAGATCATAGAATGAGAATGTTTAAAAGCCACACTAGCAGCACACGTGTTTTGTTTTTGTAATTTAAGAAAGCTGTTGGCTGGGAACTTAGTGTCCCCTCATTGCAGTGGGATAGTCTCCACTCACAGAGGGAAACTACGCAAACATTCCTCCATCACACCATTGTACCAACTCACCGTGCCTAGTGCAACTAAGTTGGCAGTTTGCAATAGATAGGACTAAAGGGCTAGACCTGCTGCATAGACACCTGAGTAAATTTGTGTTTACTCCTGAGTTGCCTCTAGAAAAAGGGCAGTTCAGGATGTGTTTGCTCTAAGAACAGTTCCAATAGCCTGTACCTGTACAATTTATTTCCCAAAGTACTTTCAGTAGCTGGCTGTGGATTAGATTCATTTTTCTAGCAGCAGTGTAGCAGTACCAGCCCAGTTTTTTCAAAGGGTGTTCTTTTCCTCTCCATTATCATGTGACTAGATATATACCTGTAGGGAGGGAAAGAAGTGGTCTGGACTTATTAGAGAAGGCAGGAAACATTAAGGTAGCTTGCAGTCACATCCTGAGAAACCAAATAACTGCATGCCATAGGCTGTTTACATTTTCCTGGTGGGGCACTCAAATAAGAATCACTAGTCTAAATACAGCAGTAGTTAAAGCTGCTTTTTAGAACTATGACTTTTTTTTGTTCTTTTGAACACGTAAATAATTCTGAAGCACTCCTGGTTCTTTCTTTCATAACACTTATTAAAAGCCAGCAAAAGTAATATCTAATTAAGTGAAAAAATCTTAACTACATGTTCTTATTTTTGAGGAAAAGACGTGAAGAACAGAAAAAAAAATCTTGATAACCTGTAGATCCCATCTGATAAACAGATATATAGGGATTTGGGGTTTTTTGTTTGTTTGTTTGTTTTTTTGTTTGGTTGGGGTTTTTTGTGGGGTTTTTTTTGGTAGGTTTTTTGGTTGATTTGGTTTGGATTGGTTTTGGTTTGGTTTGTTTGTTTGGAGACACCGTTTGTGCCTGGGCTGGTTGTTCTTTTGTATCTGTGTGTTAACTTTTAAGACCTCTTTTATAATTTGCTTTTGCATGGTTAGGGTCTTAAATAACAATGTGATACCCCATCACTCTTTCTTTGCAACCAAATGGAGCTGTGTTTTCTAAAATGAAAAATATGGTATTTAACTTCATTTATATGTATGTGTATGTCTGTGTGTGTGCATATGTAAAAATATTTGTAACATTTCTGTTCTTTACATCTGTTATGACTGATACATAGAAGAAAGCAAGCTCTTTGTTTGTCGAGGGTTCCTGCAGCTTATGCCTTAGCTGAAATCATAATCCTTTTTTTTTTTGACCTGATTATCATTTCTATGACAACCAATTGTAATATCAAAATGGAACATTTTGCCTTCAAGTAGGGAATAAACGGCAGGATGTGATTAATTCTTAAAGTGAAAGACTATTCTGAAAATTCTGTACAAAAATAGTATTGTCACATTCAATACTTTTTCCCCCCATAATTTCTCAATCAAATTCATTCAGTCTACAATTGAAATGGCTTTTCTGACTGCCAGCCCTTTAAATGAGGACTGGTAGCTGGAAGCTTATTTGTTTTCTATCTTACTCATAGATCACCAATAATAAAGTTTTTTGCAGCTCAAGTATTGCCTTCAGATTCACCTGTGTAACACCACTACTTTCATTTCAGTTGCACAAATATAACCGAAGGCAGAACACCAAAAATAGTTGAATTGAAACTAGAACTTTTAGTTAACAATTATATCATATTTCTTCTGTCTATTTAGAATTAACATCTGATTTTATATGACTGTTGACATGTTAGATTATAAAAAATAACAGGTAACAGATTGTTTTCACAAAGTCAGTTGAGACTAAAGATGAAACTCTGTTTATGAGATATGCTTTGTCTTAAACAAACAAACAAACAACAAACCTTTTGTTTTTCCTGCTTCTTTTTTCTCCCTTTTAAAATGAAAGATTCCAATTGTCCCTTCTGTGCTGTCTGTCCAGCTGCATCTGCTAGAGTGGGGTTGCCTGAAACTTTGATTTCTTAGATCTCTTGCAGTTCTACACAAAGTACAAGATATCAGGGGGCTGAGATCAATAAGACTCATTGCTTCTCCTGGGGCTCCCTGCACCTTGGCCACAGCCCAGGACCCCATACCAGCCCCTAGACCAAATATCACTGTCCCTGCCTGTCCAGCCATGGGTTCCACCCACATCCCAGCCCAGCACTGGCCTGACCCCAGGGAGGTGTCAGATGCCCAAGGCTGGGGTGGCACTTGGTGCCCCCCCAGCTGCCCTGCTCCTGGCTGGGGCAGTGGGACAGGCCAAACCTGCCCCACCACCCCAGGCTGCCAACCCTCAGAGTCCCTAGCCCATGCAATGACTCAAGACAGTGTCAGTGCTGTTCATGTATTGGGTTTGTTTTGTTAGTTTTTAGTTAAAGAAGATTACTTTTGTAACTGGTGCAATTGTAATTTCATAACTGTGGTGTTGACTTTATCTTGCTTACCTGAAGCAGCTATTGCATTTTTAAGTTCTCTTGATAAAAGCAATTCTAAAATATTTAAGGCAGCAGGGTAGCAATAAGCCCTAGTACAAATGAAAAACATGCTTAAGCAGCTAAGAGTTTTCATTTAAGTGAAAGCAGCATTGATCTGGGAGTTGTATGCTAGTGAATTTCATCCTTCCCTTTTTGCTAGTAATCAATTCTGAGTGCTTTACCTCTATTTGGACAAAATATTGAAGAATCTGTTTATGCATCAGTCCTTGGCCTTCACAGATGACCTGTCAGATTACTTCACATGTTTTCCTCCAATTTGTACATGGATTTCACCAAGGGAAAACGGGTACCTGTCTACATAGGTTCCAAATGTACACTTTTAGAATAGGTACATACTGTCCATTTTTTTAAAAGACCTGGGGTGCTGCACAATATTTTTATTGTCTACAATACACAGAGAAGCATGTACAGTAATCATAGGAAGGATTGAAATTATACTCAGATCTGGATTCAGTGTTCATTCTGTTTCCAAATTAAAGCATGAATATTAGTAACCTACTACTTTTCACTGCTCCAGTGTCAAGTTTGTAAAACGTAATTTAATCCAGTAAATTCTAGTATTCTTTGGAATACCTCTAACCTAATATTACATATCTAAAAGTTGGTTATCCAAGTCAAATCAAATCATTTTGGCTTTCCTGTATAGTTAATAGCAGAAAATAGAAACCTCGAGAGAGTGCTTCATCTCCCTTGGATGTCTATTTTAGGATAACATTAACCCTTTGAAGGTGCCTATTTCTCTCAATTAACTATAAAAGGAACTTAGAATTACTATCTTTGGCTTAGACAATGAACTATTAAGCACCTAATATTAAGAACAATTAATCCCAATGTAGGTGAGATTAATTTGTCTGGAACTCTTAATAAGTCTACACATTTGGTTAGACCTTGCACATTACTTCGGCTGATAAGATGCTTAAATCTCTTACGATGTTACACATTGTATGCAACTTTTTAATCTGTTCTGCACTTGAGATAAAAAGTGTTTTAAAAGCAAAATCTAAACATTTTAATTGTTACATTTGTCAAATGTCTGAGTTGTACATTACAGAAATTTGTACAAGTTCAATCTAATTATACCATAAATAATCTAAAAACATTAGAATTAAACAGACAAACAATAGAGCAGGACAGGGAGAGAAAAACTGCATGATGCATCTGTTTCATTGGTATTAGAATTGCTTAGAGAGGTTACTTGCAACTCTCATTTTGACAAACACACTTTAATTGTTTAAGACTATGTAAGAACAGGCTATTCTAAAAAGCTCTTATTGCTCACTTAAAGCTTATTTCTTGTGTCTCAGATATAAAGATACAATCAGTTGGGCACCTACTGTACATGTTAATCTGAGTACCGTTCATAACACTGGGGCAGAGAGGAACCTCTGTTTCATGACTGGGTATTTTCAACATGCCCAGGCTTCTTAAAGACTCAAAACCAGTGTTTTACTGCTGTGAGTGAGTCTCCCCTTATTTCACTGAGTAAAATCTGATTCATATTCTTAAAATTTAATGCAAAAGTAATTCAGTGGTCACTTTGGCCCCTTCCCAGTGAAATACACAGTTCTTACCCTGTCTCTTTGACCCAGACACCAGCTGTCACAGACATGTTGGCAATGTTAAACAGCAGGATGTTCAACTCCTGACTGCCTGTTGGAAATATATCTGGTCTATACTAACTCCTAGCTGTGGCCCGAATGTGATAACTGGCAAAGGCCTGAGCCACGCCAATGAGGGGACTAACTAACAGTAGAGCAGTGTGGGTCATCGCTGACCAGTGCTCATGCCTCTGTCCTGGCCTTATTTAGTTTTTTAGCATAGACATAGCATCAGGGTCTGAGTCATGAAGCTAATCTATAGTCACTGGAAAGGCAGGCCCTCTCAGAGGGCATTTCTGAGCTCCACTATAAGATTCTGATACTGAATCAAAAAGGAGATTCAATTAAATCAGCTTTAGGTGTCTCTTTTCTCCAAGCCCCCTGCTGAGACCACAGTCTTGCCATTTCAGTTGCTAATTATGCAGAACATCATAAATAGAGATCTCACTCTTTCCAACAGGAGCACCTTCCAAACTCTAAGGAACAGGCTTTATTGACAGTTACAAAACAACAATCCAAATTATTTGAAGTTACTTTTTTCTTTCATTTCTATCCCAAAATGTCTTTAACTGTTCTCTGTAAAAATCTTAAAACTACCTAAATGTATTATCATGAAGAGCTTTGCCAGTAAAAGTTTCCTAAAGGGGAAATTTCCTCTCCTCTCAATCGTGAACTCTTCAGGTCTTTTATCGTCTTTAAGAAATGTGATGTGATGGATGAGTAATTTATTATGAAAGTAGTGTCAGAGACCTGAGGGCACCATCCACCCTTACTGACCCTTCCCACGTCCCCCAGGACTACCACCACCCTGCTCACAGCTCAGGACCTCATTTCAGATGACTTAGACAGATGACTGCTGATCCTATCCAGCAGTTATATTTTCATTTTCTTGTACTTCTTTAGCCATAGTCAAATGCTGGATTAGTGTGTGCTTTGTTTACCAATTAGGAATAATTTCATTTAGTAGCAGGCAGTCACATGATGATTTTTTTCAAGGAATCCAGGCTACATCCTTGTTCTGAGCTGTAAACTCTCCTGGTAATAATGATACAATATACATTGATTCTTGGTATGAAATGCCTACACACTTTGGTGCTTGCTGTTCTTGTTTTGCCTGGTCATCCTCATTGCCTTTTTCATGCTGGTGTGTCTGATCAGCATAGAGAGAAATAAACTCTGCCAGCAGAAATGTTCATTATTATGTTGTTTAATTTCATAACACTGAAGTACTTTGTGGTTTAGATAAATATTACCCTGCCACTAGCTTGATAATTTGGTACCTTTTATCCAGTACGATACCCAGTGAGTGTTCTCCAGGGCCTTCCCCAGCTTGAGACAAAGAGTAAGAAAGAAATGATGCTAATAACAATATCCTTTTAATATGTCATACTACTCTTTCATCATCAGAGCTGATTTTTTAAAAAAAATGATTTTATTAAATTGTTATTTCAATACCACATCCATTTGTCCTCCTAAACTGTAAACCAGAGAACTGGCAGTCTTAAAATGACACAGACCCATCAGTTGCATTAAATGATTTTTATAATAGCCAATATAGGAGACAGAAAACTCCTATATGTTTTAAGGTATGATGAAGGATGTCATAAGCTCCTGGATAAACTCAATGAATACTGAATTTTCAAGCTTCGATTTTTTTTTTCCTATTTCTTCTTGTATCAGACAGTCTGAGCAAGCTATGTCTCTCGCCACACATTACTGCATCTTCTCTTCCTGTCCATTGCAAGACATTGCAGGATACTTATCTGATCCATAAGCCAAAATTAGTTACCTAAATAGCTCTAATACTCACGTGAAATTCTTTTGTACACTGCTCTAGCACTCTTAAGCGTGAATATGCTCTTCATGGTTCTTTTGGCCAATAACAAGTAGCAGTCTCTTAGACAACAGTCAGATATGGTCACAGATATTGTGAGTCAAGAACTTAACCTCACAGACAGTACATAGGAAGATATTGATGAGGTGAAGAGAGTTTGCCAAACTGGTGCAAGCTGTTGTAACTCACAGTCAGATAGTAGACTTTAGCCTACTTTATTTACTTGTACAAACACAACCACAGGCAAAGAAACAATGAACTATAATCATTGAGGGGAATTGCAGCACTCAGACAGATATTTTATTTGTCAAAGCAAAATGTCATGTTTTCACTTCAAAAAACACTAAAAGGTTTCACTAAGGGTCTTCTGATCAGTGTTAATTTTCATCAAAAGAATCTCCTTTTCATTTATGAACTTGAGGACTCAATCTTTGAAATGTGCAGAAGTCCAATAGCTATTTTTAATTAGTGTTTGTGTATGAACTTTTCCATCTTGCAGAGGCCTGTATTTTCAAGAGAGAGCAGTTGACAAGAGCGAAAGAGAGATGAAGAGTAGGAATAGCTGGAAATTCTCTGAAGTTGAAAAGAGTTTGATGAGCTTCTGTCAAATTGCCCTTTCTCCTTCTCTTGACAGAAGATAATGGGGAAAAGAAAGATGTAAACTCACGCATGTACTTCTTTGTCTTGTCTGTTACTTAAACATTTAGGTTTAGAGTTTACCTCAAATGAAGATTCTCTCGGAATTAACATGCAAAATAAGAAAAGATCTATGAAGAATGTCTCATTGATATAGTCAAGTCTCTATTATACTTGTCAAAATCACTGCAGATTTGTAATTTTTGTTTTATTTTTCACCGATGTGTTCTTTTTTCAAAAATTCCTACCTAGAAACTCTTCCAAAATACTTCCATTCAAACACCACTGTAGTAATACCAAAAGATATGTCCATATAAATGTTTTCCTAAAGATAGGTATAATATGGGGAATCAAATTGATAATGAGTATAAATCAATGTTTATTAAGTATTTTTTAGACTAAACCGACATATTTGCATTTCATATAGCGTACTTACCCTTAAACCAGCAGAAACAGGAAAAGTCTGTGTGACTGTTGTTTGAATCTTGGTGTGAAATGCCTAGGGATAAAAATTCAAAGAATGTAAAAAATGTCATCTGGCCACCACTCTGTTCTCTTACTAAATATCCAACTTTTTTTGACTTGGGGATAATTTAATTAATGTTAATGGAAGCAACTGTAAGACTGTATAACAACATAAATGTTTAAACCTCTAATGAGTTATTCACATTAAAAACCTTTACCAAGTGTTAATGAAGAATATTGTCCTGAGACCAGTTTGAGTGTTAAACTCATTTACTTCTTCAACCTACTATTTCTTCTGTTGTTGCTTCATTGTGAACTAACAGACTTCTCCAGGAAAGAGAATAAAACCTTTTAATCACATAGTTATTTACCTATTAAAAGTCATACGTCTGTGACAACCTTGAAGCACTTCCACCATCCTTAGCAGAACAAAGGGCTATTTTGTGCCTTAAACATCTGGGTTTTTTTGGTTTGGGAGGAAATGATAGATGGCCATGGAGGAAGAAGATAAAGGCAATTTACAGTGTTGCTGTGAAAGGCCTCATGGCCTAATTCGGATGATAGAGATGAACCGTCTAGTGGACAGCTGACTACCAGAAGAAATCATGAACCAACAGCTACCCCTGACGGGCAAGACAACTCACTTCTGGTCAGTGCTGTGAACTTTCCCCTAGTTTGAAGACCCCAGACCAATTTCCAGAAGAGTCTTCCTAATTAGCATGATGAGTGAACAGAGGAAGGAGTTGAACTGCCTTCTCCTATCTCGCATGCAAATGAATTGGGTTATAAAATGACCTCATGCATGATATGAGGTGGTGACGTGTAAATCCCCAATACGCCCCCCCTCCAGAGGTCGTCACGGTACTGATGTACCTGCGGAGTGGTGATATCTTACTCTCTCTTTCTCTCTCCCTCTCTCTCTCTGGTATCTTAGTTTTCCCTCTCTCTTTCTCTTTTCCTTGAACATATAAAGGTAATATCATTGTAAGTTCTGCTGGTAAAGTCTTGTTAAGTTTTGCATTATAGATTCTAATTGTTGTCAATCCACCATTTTTAGAAGGGTTTTTGCTGTGAATGTATTGATAAGTTTTGTGATAGTATAGCATACTTTTGCCAAGTCATTAATCACTGTAATTTGTATTCCACCAAGTGCTTTTAGGAAATTCGTAATTGAATTGGACCCCTGGAGTGATTGTCTGTCATTTACTTCGCATTACCATGCAGAAATACCCAGAGTTAACTCACACCTGATCTCATCTGTTGAGTTATGGCATATGTCATGTTTAGAGTTAACTCATTCCTCATCCCATCTGTTGGCACGGGACAACATCTCACAAATTTTTTTCATTAATTTAGTTCAGACACTTAACCTCAATCCTCTGTCCAGAAAAGAGTGATGATAATTCTACACTTAGCAGAAGTAAGAAAGAAAAAAGTAATTCATCTGTGTCTCATATCATTGTTCTTTCAGTCATGTTTGTATAACACTGACTTGAGAGGAGTGGTCTAACTGCTGTTAAATTTACATAAACAGCATGACTAAGGTTGAGATTTGAGTAGGCAGGATTAAATTACTTTTGGGATGAGGAGCAGAATCATGTAGGTTAGAAGGGACATCCAGAGATCATGTAGTCCCACATCCTGTCCAAAGCAGGTCCATTTAGAACAGATTGCTCAGGGCTGTGCCTAGTCAAGCCCTGAGTGTCTCCAAACAAAGAAATTTCAGAGTCTCTTCGGACAGTCTATTTCAGTGTTTGACCACTTTCAGATATTTTTCTTTCCTCATGTAAAGTCAGAATTTTCTGTGTTCCAACTTGTGTCTTCTGCCTCTTGCTTTTCTAATGTACGCCTCTGGGAAATAGCTCCGAATCTTTTTTTTTAAAAAAGGCTGAACAGATGCAACTCTCACAGCATCTCCTTTCTTAAATTATATGCCTCAGCTCTGTGTATATCTTTGTGTCCCTCCACTAGACTCAACCCAATACGTCCATGCCTTTTTTGTGCTGAGAAGTTCAAAACACAGAACAAGAAACGGACACAAGAAAATGTCAGGCTACCACGCTGATCTTTGTCCAATACGCTATTATTTTCTCACAAATTTTTAACAGTCACTGTAAATGTTAAACAATTACAATTAAACCTTCTAATTTAAAGGTCGAACATAGATAAAGTTACAATCTTCTACAGGGCTTTGGGCACCAAGTGCCAATAAAAGTTAGTTGCACTTCGGTCTTGGTCATCAAAATTATCTCAGCACCTAATCCAGTGACAGTACAAATGTTTCTAAGTTCCTGTGTTTCATGATCTGAAGACGTTGTTCATAGTCATTTTGTAGCTGACAAGAAAAAAATTTAAAATACATTAAAGAAGGAGAAAGAGGAACAAGAGAAAGAAGAGAAGATGATGACATGCTTGTCCTTAGACACCAAAATCACATTCCTGTACATTGTGCAGCTCACTATTATAAGATTCATTGGGGAATTAATTATTCCAATTTTAGATTTCTTTGAATCAAGATAATACTTTGTTAAAAGATATATGATTCATCCTTCAAGGTGAATTATCCTTTCACTTTTAACGTTTTAAGTGATAATAATCCAAAATAATATAAGTCCATGCATAAAAATGTAGAACCTTATGCATTCATACCGTGTAGTTATTTTGCTTCAGTGTTGTGTATTGATTTAGATGGTAATCCACAAAGAAAACACACAAAGGAAGGATGTGGCCAAGTATTTCATACACAGGCAAGATTCTTATTAACATCAGGCAGATTTCTGGCATTTCTAGGAATACAGCATCTGTTTCTTTTGATTCATCCAGAAAATCATTTTGTTGTAGATAGAATAACAACAAAAGCCTGACTCCATTTCCCACTGTAAAATTTCAAGTGTCTGTAATTATATTGAAATTTTACTGTCTAAATGCACCTTGTATTCCTTTATACAGTGACTCCTTTACAAGTAATAATACCAAGCTAACATTCAGAGTAATAAATATAAGAATCTGGTCTACAGCCAGTAGTAATTTCCCCTTTACCTCAACAGGCTTCAGACCATGTAACACAAAACTAACAGAATCTATTATGTTTGTTTCTTCACACTGAAGGATGTGAATTGACTGCTTTTATGAGTTAGTCATGTATCTGCAGGATATTGAAGTAAGAAAGCAAGTTGTAATGTGTGGTATTTGTTAAACTTAACAGCCTATGAGCTATGACAATCTGGGGTTTAGAAACCATCTTTCATGGCAATAACGTAGAAGTGTGAAAACAACTTAATTTAGATTTTTAAAAAAACTTTGAAACCTCTCCCTTCTCCCATGGCCTGCAAGTTTATTTAACTGTATAATTTATAAACCTTTTTTTCAGGGGTAAATATAGGCACTTCTACCCTTTTATTTTGGAAGTAGTCAAACATGGTTGTGTTAAGACATTTATTAACCTTGTAAAAGTTATTGTATCAATCTAATTAACTGAACGTATTTGCAAACAAAGCCTTTGAGTTATCAACAATAACTAGTTGTGTATACATCTGTTGGTAACATTCAAGATACAGCTAAATAAATCTTAAGACGTTAGTAAACTGGGCTGTCACTGTAAATGTAATAATGACAGATTTCTCTGTGAATACTTAAGAACCAGAATGTGCAGAATGTGATAGTGCCAGGAATGGCTTCCTTTGTCTCCATCCTCTCATTTCTCTGTGCTTAACATACATGAACCACAATAAACCTCTTCACACATGGGATGCACAGACACAGTAGCTTCTAAGAGAGCTCTTTAAAAAACCTCATCACTAAATGAATGGCACTTATTTCAGCATCACTATGATATGTCACTTGCTGAAACAGTAGCTGAAATAGATGTCTTCGAGGATCGTATCACTATGGGACTTCTTGTTGCTCTTACATTGATACTGAGGAATAAGGAAACCTACACAGTTAAAGAATTAAGGCATGCTTGTCACCTTCAACATTGAAATACTCTCGTAGTTTGGATGACCTGGGTAAGAACACATTGACCAATTTAGTTGTGTGACAAGTGATCATTGTTAAAATTGTTCAAACTTATTTAATTAAAGACTAAAATAAAATAAAATAAATATATGAGGAAGGTAAAGAAATATCCAGTTAAAAACCACCTAGACAGTATTAAATGAGTCTTTAACAACAACACTTATTCTGTCTTTCAAGACAGACATAGTTCTACTTAATTTTTTTTCTTTTTCTTAAATGAGAATATATTGTTTCACAGTCACTTAGATGCCATGAAGTTCCATTAAATGTATTCTTTTTTGAAAGAAAGATGATGAGCTGAAATGGGTGGATCTTCATTTTTATTTTTCATTTTGTTGAAGTGAACTGCTCTTTGTTTGAAAATAAGAGAATACATATAAAATAGAGTAGATAAAAGAAAGATAAAAGCATAGCAAGTCTAGAAAATGCAATTGCCTCTTACAAACTCATTGGAAAATAGCAGTTGCAAACAGAAAGATGCAAGCTTTTTAGCATTTCCAGCGAGTCCATACTGCATTGTCTTTTTGGTAAAGCTATGTGTTTATGTCCAAGAAGAGAAAAGAAGCAACTACTTTTTCTGCACTTATAGCCATAGCTGTCTTGATCAACTGAGGTAGATTTTATTTTAGAAGGAAAGAACAAGATAGACAAGAAGAAAAAAAAAGTGCTAATTTAGAATGCAACACAAAGGATGCTAAGAACATAATGGACATGCCTCATAACAGGTACTGCTACAAAAGAGATTAAGCAATGTCTAAAGATCAGGGCACTGAAAACTTGAAAAGCTCAGTATGTTTCCTGAAATCTTTGGCAAATCTCATCCCTTCTCCCCGTGCGTTTTCCTTCTATCATTATTTAAAAACTTAAGTGAAAAATATATCTCATTGTCTCACTGCTTTCTAGAATTATTAATCACTCCAACAATTGCAGTCTATTGCTTTGCTTCTTGGTCTCTTTGTCTGCCAGATGCAGTGTTAACATGGTTCCTGGGATTTGTCAATATCTGATTGATTTGAATTGAGTTTGGTTTTCTGTCTTTCATTTTTGTTAACCTTATGATGCATTTAATCTCTGAAGCTGACCTGAGCTGTTGTGCTATGCACAACACTTATTCTCTTCTCTTCAAACCAAACAGGCTAACATTTGTTTATGGAAGAACTGTTTGTTTATTTCTTTGGTTGGTTGGTTGGTTGGTTGTTTTGTTTTGATTTGAGTTTTGTATATTTTTTTTCCTTCTCTTTGCGATAATGAAATAGAAATTTTACAGAGAAACTGATTATATCTTTTCAAGCCACTAACATATGAAAAATATCCTGTTTGTCCTGTTAGTAAAATATATTGTAGAAATAATGTAATGGAAAAAAAAAAAAATCACTAAGTGCCTGTAATGTGTTACAGTGGCATACTATTCATGGACAGAACTACTAAATTCTACTCAGGTGAGTCACACCTCATCTTTGGCTAGGTGTTATTTCCTTTTTTCTAGTTCATTGCCCTGCATCATAAATTCTTCAAATATGTTGTTAGTGCCTTCTCCTCCCATTTGCTTTTTCCTCCACTGATTATAAAATGATACACGACTTCCCCAATATTATGTGGTTCATTAATCTGATATATGAGTGTCAAGATAGTATAGAATATAAAAGTGCTGTTGTTTTAAGGGATGGGCAGGCTCACTAAAGGCTCATAAGAAAAAAATTGAAACCTTTCTGGTGATTGCAGTGCCCACAGATTACAACTTTTTTCAGGTACCTTGTAGAAAAAAAATATTTTTTGAAAGATAAACGAATTGAAATAGCCATACAACTGAGCACTTTCAAACAGCGTGTCAATATCAACTTCTCAGAGAGGACTTAACACTTTGGCTAGTCTGCTTCTAAACTACCTTAGTATTTTCTATTTCTCTATATAGCAACAAAACCATTTCACAATTAACGATTGCCATCCCATTTATTCATGCATCATTCATACATCACTAAACAGAAATTCTGCTATTTCTCATGTTCCCTCACCTGCAAGCGCTGGTGGGCAAACAACTAGTTTCTTGTGATCCACACTCTAATACATATATTAGTGTTATGCAGTTGCAATAAGCATGTAAAACAGTATGTGTCCGCTGGCTCTTGCAAATGAAGTAATGGAAGTCCTACAAGCTACATTATACATTTATTTTCTGGTGAGGAAATATTTCCTCGGAGGAATACGAGTACATTTTTATTCCTTTGACTTTATACCACATTTTGAAAACCACAGCTCTAATGATAAGAAAAGGTATGCATGACAGAATCTGTGGAATATATGTGGGTAGCTTTTCTTAGATGTTTTCATTCCATTAGTTATTCAAACCTCATTATATGAACATAAACTGTGTCTTCAATCTGGAGAGTGCCATGCTAACAGGTTTACCTAATGGATTTTTTATCATCATTTAAATACTTTGAATGTCAGACTGGCGTTAGAGATTGGGGAGACTCCAGAGAAATGCCTGGGGTTGTAAAAAATGGAAAGTTGTAAGAATGGTATTCAAAATAAATTCATAGGAAAAATGGCTAGTGGCCAGATCCTATATCTACTAGATTTCTCTACATCTTCTAGAAAGACGAGGAGGATCATTCAGGGTTTTTTTGACCTTTCCCTTACAGGGAAGAAAATTTACAGAATTTGTTTGGGATCACGTCAAGAGTCTTCCAATGCAAAGGTAGGGTAAATAAGTTCAGAAAAGTATCAGAAATAGATAAGGGAAACAATGATGACAAAACCAGCTAAAATGAGATCAGAGATGTAATGTTGGCTGATAAAACAGTTTAATCCAGGGAGACCAGCACAATCCTGACCATAGTCACTTTATTTATACTTTATTTATACTTTATTCCACTGCCTGATGACAGTTCTAATATAATCAAGAAAAAATAAGTTAAACTCAAAGTGAGCGATCTCTAAGTTGGTCTGTGAACTTTTGTTTCTAAAAGTGGATTCATTATGTCACCCCAGAGAAAGCTAGCTGCAACAATTTCCATACATGAAGTTTTTTGAACAGGCTGACAAGAATGCTCTCTGTTATATTTCAGTACAGATTTTCCTGCATACAGCCTGTAAAAGTAGTTTTTAAAGAAATGGTTTCCTTGTTTTTAAAACAGTACTGTTAGAAAACACTTTTCACATCCTCCATTTCACCATCACCATTCATGATAGTAGTCATACAATCCAACTACAACCAGTTTTGTATTCAAGAATGGAAGAACTTTAGTGCATATCCTAGCAATACTATCTATGGCATTTTCAGGGAAAGCTTTAGCTCTCATTTTCTATACGACAGCATGGACTGATGAAGCGCCCACAGCTTGGGTCAGCTGAGGAAAGCTTGTCAGATAATCACCTTTTTCCAACACACATGCATGTTCATTAAGTACTCTGCTTTTTATTAAGTATACTCTGGCCCAGAATATTTAACTATAAGATTTTGACCTGCATCATTTTGTTGTTGTTGTTGTTTTCTTTTTTTTTTTTTAATTTTCATTTTCCCCATGTTCTCATTTGATGCCTCCCTCTAAAAAAAGGGGGGGAAAATATTATATCCAATGGAAGATATAACAAAGTAGAGGTTTCTGGGAAAGCATGGTCGATATGAAGTGCCAAAGAAAATAGTAGAATGCTTCCCACTGTCTGAATGAAAAATATTCTTGTGTGAAAGAGGTACTTTAACATGAGATTTAGCGTGATTTCTCACCATCTATTGGACTTTTCCTACAGCAAGAATAAACTTAGTCTAAATGTTAAGCTGGTACACGTTTCTATGTATGTCAAACTATCTGCTTTGACACCATCTAACATAACTTGCATCCTGTTATGTATAATTAATGTTGTAGAGAGTGAAGCATTATACTTTTTTCAAAGGTAAAAGTGGCTTTCCCGTGTTCACCAATTCAGAAGAGTAGTGGATGCTTCAGTTTCTAGTCTCAGTGTTTATAAATCTGATAAATATTAAATGATCACATTAGTAAAAATGCTTCCTTAAGAAAAAAAAAAAGGCACAAATAGAAGTATATAAGAGAGTAGAAAAGACACAAGATGTATAAAGTACTCCCAAGTAAGGATATGCATTCATTATCTAGAAGAAGAAACATCTTTGCTACTTATTTCTTTTTCTGCTGTATTTTTTATTCATTTTTCATATGAATGTGTTCCATGTGAAAATGAAAAGGACAATAGGAAAATCCTTCAATGACTGCATGATGTCATAAATTGTAAGAGCACATTATCTTTGGTAAAAAAAATCTATGCCAGCAGGAACCAGAAAACGTTTAAAGAAAGATTATTTCAGATAAATTCTGTAAACATTTAGTTTTGGATTCATCTGACCTACTACAGGAGATCATGTCCCAGTCATATCTCCTTTTCTTCTCTTAGTTGGAAGAGTTTTGTCCCTAGCTCACATCTGTTTTTAAAGGCCTTGATATATTATAGAATACGCTGGCAAAGATATTTACTTTCTAGAAAGATTAGATGAATGATTGAAACATAAGCCAGATAAAGACTTCATAGTAAACAAAATAAGACTATAGGAACAAGATGATAGCCTAAACACAGGCCTGTACTATCCTTTGAGACGGCTTAGGGTATTGCACCTGACCCTTAGCTTCAATTTCAAAGACATATGACTGTCACACAAGTTCTGGGTCCTACTTGACTGTTTCATATGTCTTGCATCTTCTAGTATCTTTTAAATGGCACTAGTTGCCTATATTTGGACAACCAAAGCCAAAGACTGTAATGGAGTCTGATCAGACATGTAAATAACTGCAGGCTCACTAAGAGTCAAAAAAAGGTGTCAATGTAATCAGTAGACAGCTAATCAATACAGTCAATGGAGGAAGGAGTCATTTAACTTAGTGGTGAGACTCCACTGACTAAATGTTATCATTGGCATTTAGACACCTAACGCAGATGTGGAAACTAACAGGTAGACACCTGCATGAAGGCATAATCTTAATTATGCAATGGAATACGTGTATATGTATCAGACAACTGGAGATCATTGGGATGCGAAAGTTCATAAAACTGAAATCAAGACAGTTTTATACTGTAAAAGTAAACTTTTATAACTTAACTCTTTAACAACACTCTTCCAGCTGATGGTTAGTTCTTATCTAATATTAGATAGGAATATTAGTTCTTATATTAGATAGGAATATTAGGTTGGGGCAATTGCAAGCACAAATAAGGCTGGGCAGAGAATGTATTGAGAGCAGGTCTGAGGAGAAGGTCTTGGGGATGTTGGTTGATAAGAAGCTCAACATGCGCCAGCAATGTGCACTTGCAGCCCAGAAATCCAACCATATCCTGGGCTGCATCAAAAGAAGCGTGAACAGCAGGTCGAGGGAGGTGATTCTCCCCCTCTACTCTGCTCTCGTGAGACCTGACCTGGAGTACTGTGTCCAGCTCTGGAGCCCCAACATAATAGGGACATGGACGCTTTGGAATGTGTCAGAGGAGGGTCACAAAGATGATCAGAGAGCTGGAGTACCTCTCCTGTGAAGACAGTCTGAGAGAGCTGGTGTTGTTCAGCATGGAGAAGAGAGGGTTCTGGGGAGACCATATATTAACTGCAGCCTTCTTGCACCTAAATGTGACCTACAAGCAAGCTGAAGAGGGACTTTTTACAAGGGCATGTAGTGATAGGACAGGGGATAATGGCTTTAAACTGAAAGAGAGTAGAATTAGATTAGGTATAAGGAAGAAATTTTTCATTGTAAGGTCTTGTGAGGCACTGGAACAGGCTGCCCAGAAAAGCTGTGGATGCCCCATCCATGGGGCATGCTGGCCAATCCAAATGCCCCATCCCAAGGCCAGGCTGGACAGGGCTTTGAGCAACTTGGTATAGTGTAAAGTGCCCCTGACTATGACGGAGGTTAGAACTAGATGGTTTTCAAGGTCCCTTCCCATCCAAACCATTCTAGCATTCTATGAATCCTGTGAGGACAGAGACCAATAGTAATCTCCCAGTCTCAGTTGTATGTATAGACTTGTACTATGATTGGAGGAAAAAAGGAATATTAAGAAGAATTTTGGGGTGGCAGACACCTAAACACTGCAAAATATCAGTTGTGAAGTTATCTTGCTGTAACAGTAATTGCACTGAGGTCATATCTTGGTGGAAAACAATGATGTCCTCTGCTTTATGACAATCTGCTTGGATGAGAAGATGCTGGCCTTTAAAAGTTTCATGCTATTGAATCAAGTTAACATTTGGATCTCAGTCTTGAGCTATGTTCCGGATAATTCCTAAGTGTATTGCCTGTGTCTGAATTCTACATGTTCCTCTCTAAATTGCTATTCAGTATTGGTAGAAATCCTTAAAAAAATATCATTTGGTAGAATATCTATTTTAAGAAAGAATTTCCTGTCCATTTGAAATCCTTTGGAGAAAGCAAAATATTATTTTTAAGCCTTTTTTGCCTTTAAGGGTATCATCAAGGTAGTCTGAGAATCCAGTTCTTTTATGCATGCTTCCTGAGGCCGTAAACAGATAAGAGCAGATCAGATTACATTCTCTCTCTATGGTCAAGTGAAGTTGCTGCAAATCAATATTGTAATGAAGTATTATACATGAACTCATATTTTCCTCCAAGAAGTCATAACTGAAATGATTAAATTTTGAGTGTATTTAGGATACCTGATAAAGAAGAGTGTAGAAAGTTGCTTCTTGGAGATGTCCCTAAAATGCAGGAAATGAATGGTTTCAGAGTAATCTCTTTTCAGGGGTACTTTTCACTTCAGTATATCAATTTGTTAGGCATTTTGAAAGAGAAAAATAATGTTAGTTGTTCAGGGAATGTTCTTCAAGGCTCACTAGTGTGTAATACAGAAAGAGAAAAGTGGAAGGAATTTCACAAACCTAATTAAAAGATCTAGATATCTATGCTCAGTAGAAATGACCATTTAAGGGTAGGGAATAAACAGAAGTTTCTTTGGTCCCCCAGTAGTGAGAGATCACTACTGGTGATCAGTCATCATCATTACAGTAGGGAGGAACTTTTTCAGCTTCAGCAACAGGGAACTGATCCACAGCTGATCTGTAAAATGTTGCAAGCAGCTGGACCTGTGTTGCAAGGTATGCTCGATAGCCTTGTTAGTGTTAATGGAAGGGGAAGTATTACAGGGCTGTTAGATCCCTGATAAAATTAGTCTGATTTCATGCTATCCACACCCTAGTAAACTAGAGGCTTTATTTATTTTTTATCATAAGTATATGTCTTTATGTGAGCGTTCTGTCTAAACGGTTTATAAAATACAAGGGAATCAGAACATTGTCTTCTGTCAGTGACCTATATAAAACACACTAGAGCTAGCCACAATATGTTACAATAAGCCTGGAAAGAATATCTTGCTGCTGTGTAACTGAGCTGCCTTCCGCCATTGCAGCCTTATGGGGTATGAACATACCCTGTGGGTTTTTTTTTTTTTATTCTGGGGTTTCTGTTGTCTTTTTCCCCCCATAGAATATTAGCTGCGCTAATATTATGGCTATAGTAGAGTTCCTGATGCCTTTGTGACATATCGTCCTTTCGCAAGTTACTGGAGCACGATTTTCCCATTTTGACAACATGGTTTTATTTGCATTCTTGAGGAAAATTGTGTTCCAAGAGATACGTAACAATGGAAAGGTCATTGAAGAGCTAAAAAACGTCCTTCCTCAAAACTGCTCCTTCTAACCTCCCAGGTACTAATATGTTATAATGAGACCTTGTTCAGAATTCTGGTGTGGATTTGTGGATATTTAGAAAGATCTACTTAAATTTATCATATTTATTTTTTTTTCTTTTTTATTTTTTTTTTCCCCTTTAAAACAACCAAACACAATACTCCCTATTGCTGATTTACTTTGAATTGTGGAGTATCAATTCAGCACATGCGATAAGCAGGAAAAATCAGATTATCACTTAGTCTCTGCTTGAATTGTAGGAGTAACACCTTCACATACATTTATTTATCTTTATATAGGCATTATGGATTTAGTTATCTTCCTACATCTATTTCCATAATGAAAATAAGTCGCATCAAAAATATTTTAAACATATTTAAATATTTAAAATATTTAAAATATTTAAACATATTTTAAAAAGACAATAAATGACTGAGAATTCTAACTGGGATAATGTTCTTGTGTTTTTGCTACATGGTGACATTTAGTTATTCAGTAATTTTGGTTAAATGATTTTCTTCCACTGTCTAGCAAAGTGGGTTTTTTTCTGGAAAATTTTTCTTGTCTGCTAGAATATTGGCCTTTATTCCAAGCCATTAAAAAATATTTTGTAATGAAACTTCTAAACAGTAAATTCTTGAAGAAAATTACTGAAAATTATTTGGGAAAACACATCTTAAAATGTTAGGCTTTCTTAATAAAAAACAAATTCTTGCAAATATTTCTAAGACTGGTGACAAAAGCCATTTTGTCTTCCATAAGATTCCTCATAATAAAGGAACAGCATAACAGAAAATTTCCTATAATATAGTACGATGTTTCTAGTGTACTGTATAATAGTACAGAATAAAACTTTTCTACATATATTTTTATGTATATTATATATAAATCTATCAACATGTAGTATAGGGTTCTGTCTGTTCGAGTTAACCATCTTTAGAATATAAAGCCCCATAAAGAATGAAAAAAAAATCACAAATATTCTCTTTTTACAGGTTTTCTACTATTAAATTGAATCAAAGACTCCCACTTTGTGTAAACAGAACAGAGTCCTCTAAGTCATTTTATTTGTGATGTATTTCTAACACTGTAAAAAGAGGAAGCAAGTTTTTTTGGCTTAATTAATCATCCACTGTTAATATTGGAAACCCAACCACAGAAACAATGTAGATAAGGTTAAAGTATAACAACATACGTAGTATATAATGCTATATAATTTACAATGAGGAACTTTTAGAAAATGCATGTATATCACTCTTGCTTAACAAACAAAGAGAACATCTGTACTTATTAAAATGGGTGAGCTCTGCCCATTGGGGCAAGAATAAGGCCACAAGACCGCAACACTGAAACTGCCAGACACACCAAAGATCTTTTACCAAAGATAATGTGCTCTTACAATTTATGACATCATGCAGTCATTGAAGGATTTTCCTATTGTCCTTTTCATTTTCACATGGAACACATTCATATGAAAAATGAATAAAAAATACAGCAGAAAAAGAAATAAGTAGCAAAGATGTTTCTTCTTCTAGATAATGAATGCATATCCTTACTTGGGAGTACTTTATACATCTTGTGTCTTTTCTACTCTCTTATATACTTCTATTTGAGCCTTTTTTTTTTTCTTAAGGAAGCATTTTTACTAATGTGATCATTTAATATTTATCAGATTTATAAACACTGAGACTAGAAACTGAAGCATCCACTACTCTTCTGAATTGGTGAACACGGGAAAGCCACTTTTACCTTTGAAAAAAGTATAATGTTTCGCTTCCTATAACATGAATTCTGCTTACCAGATTGTATAGCCAATACATTTAGGTGGTTCTACTGTTACTACCTTTGGCCTTCGACCTCAGTGTGTTTTCAATAAATCTACATAACTAATCAGTTCTTAGCTTTTTTTTTTATTGTTGTTTTGATAGTTCATCTTCCAGGCATCCTAAAACAAACGTTTTCCTGCATGTAACTCAAACCTCATTACAACATCTGCTTTGTTACAGTATATCATCTCACAAATCTTGGATAATTCTCATGCCTAATAAAACCTGGCTTTTTCTCCATCCTGACATGAGAAATTTTCATAAATTCAACAATACTGAGGTAAGACTAGCAATAGAAAACACAGTATGCAAAGGAAAATAATCTTAGAAGGCAGAGGGGCATGAAACTACAGAGGATGACAAAGGTGCAGATTTCCAGGAAAGGGAAGTTTCTAGAGTAACTTGCCTTTGCGTGTAACCTGCATTTTTTTTTTTTTTCTGAGTCACAGTTCATGTATTTTCTAATTGATTATCTGTAGGATACGTGAATGAAAATACTTTTTAAAGGGGGTTGAGACAGCTACTTTTGGGATAGACAGCATATTACTGAGGTGGGCAGCAGAGAAATTTCCTGAGATAAATCAAGAGATTATGATAATATTCATATGCAGAGCATAATTTTTTTTGCCATAATATACACCATTGGCTCCATTTTGGCTACTTTACAAAGTGATAATAAAAATTGTTTGGACTGACACTATACAAAAAGCACTGCTAATGTGTCTTTTCAATTATTTTGTTTTCAGAACTGGCGAAAGACACATAAAAAAAATGCCCCTTGCTTCTCTGTCCTCACGTGCAATCTCCCTTAGCTAAATGTGGATATTTGCATGTCTGAGATAGTCACAGAAGAAATTTTTTGTAGCTGGCAGTGAGAAGGAGGGAAATGTACAGTTCATTTTGTCTAATCTGTGTAGTAACCTGGGTTGGGATAAGATGAATAGGTCTCTGAAAATATCTATTTTTTTTTTCTCTTTTGGTTATGAAGAGAGCACGCGGTCACTAGATAGGATATGCACATTTACACTGACAGGTCTAAGCTGACAGATAAATACCGCCCTTACGCTCAGCAGGGTGAATCATGTCAAAGTCTTCACTTAGGGGAAATATATGTGTAGAAGATTTATGAATGTGAATATCTTGTACTTGTCTATTCTTTAGGGTCTTTACTTTTTCTCAAATCAACTTTGAATACACATAAATTTTCAGTTCCAGAAAATTCAGTTCTCTTCCCCCGCAGCGGGACTGGGGGACAGAATGAGAAGGATAAAAGTGAAAAAACTCATAGGTTGAGACAAAGACAGCTGAATAGGTGAAGAAAAAGCTGCACAAACAAGCAAAGCAAAACAAGGAATTCATTCACTACTTCCCATCAGCAGGCAGGTGTTCAGCCATCTCCAGGAAAGCAGGTAACCATCACATGTAATGGTTACTAGAGAAGACAAACACCATCACTGAGCGTCCTGTCCTTCCTTCTTCCCTCTGCTTTTATTGCTGAGTATGGTATCTCATGGTATGGAATATCTCTTTGGTCTGTTGGGGTCAGCTGTCCCAGCTGTGTCCCCTCCCAACTTCTTGTGTACCCTGAGCCTGCTCACTGGTGGAGTGGGGTGAGAAGTGGAAAAGGCCTTGACACTGTGCAAGCACTGCTCAGTAATAGCTAAAACACTGGGATGTTATCAAAACCGTTTTGCTCACAAATGCAAAAAAATAGCACCATATGAGCTACTGTGAAGAAAATCCAAGCCAAACCAGCATAGTTGCATGACTTCTAATGCTTACTCGTTTCCAGATGAGCTTGAAAAAGGCTAAGAGCTCTCGGGATATGTAAATTATTTTTCTGAGTAAACATTCTGTTTATATTCTGATTATTTTTGACCCATCTTCTATCCTTTCATAAGTTTTTTCTTGTTCACTGTGTGTTCTACCTGCAAATTTAAAGTTATATTTGAGAGTATTAGCAATAAAGAACACCTTTTTAAAGATAATTAGCATATTAGTTTTCCAAAATTACTTCGTTAAACTTCCTGTAATCTTCTTGTCCACCTTTTTTTTTTTCCTTCAGAATTTGAGGTGAATAATACTAAGACTAATGAGAAACCGAGATATCATTCCACCTCATTATGAAGAATGATCATTTTTAAAAATTCACATTTACGCACTTCAAGTACATGTAAGTACTCAGGACAGAAAAATAACACTCTCCTAATACTCTCTTGTGACACATTTATGTATCTATTTTGTGTAGTTTAAAATAAATATTTAATTCCAAGCCCCTTTATTACTCTTATTCCTCTGTCCAGTCCTGAAAAACTGACAAGATTATAAATTGATGAGAGGTTCTCTGTGCCGAAAATCCTCCCTTGTTTTTATCAGGTATATAAATTTGTCCCTTTTTTTTTTTTTTTCTTTTTTTTAGTGTCCAGTATTAATTACTAGCAAATAGGAAACAATTTGACTATGTAAGAACACAATGATAGTTTGAGTTATCAAGTTAGTCAGGTGTGTAAAATGAATCGACCCCCTTAACAGTCTGGCAGGATTTCAGCCTGACACCAGTACCATTAGCACATACTGATTTGTCTGGTAAAGATAAGCTGAATCAGTCAGACAATTGCTTCATTTCTTATGGTGACTGTAATGTAATCACTCCAGAGCACTTCATAATATAGCTAACTGATAAAGACATGAAATGAATAGCAAATGCAAGACATAGCTGTGTTTCTACAGCAGGCATGTTCCCCAAATATTACTGAATGTTACAGGCTGTCTGAGATGTTATATTACTTCTTTGTCACTGGGAAGCTAATGCAGCCTAATACATAAATAACATTCTTGATTTCACATGTGTTTAAGCACGTCAATGAATAGATGCACTTCAATGTACAAATTTTTATCAGTATATTCAGGAGGAAACAACTTATTTTGAGTGTCTTTTGAAGACACTGACACAGCTCAGGGAGATGAAATTTTATTTAAAGTTTGAATGGGGAAATAGTGTTTTCTGATAGTGATCTTCTCATTGAAGTTTAAATCTTAGTTATAACCTGCTATTTGTAAGGAGGAAAGATGTCAGAGCTGAGGCCTTATACATATTTCATGATTAACAGGAGAAGAAAGGAAACACTCATAGTTTGCAAAAAGTCCAGCAATCTTTAAGCATAAAAGATAATAGCCAGCATGAGCACAGTGGGTGGGATATAAAGTCCACAACTGTATGTGTAAGTGCTTCCAAAGGAAGAACAAATCTCTGTAAATGGATGCTTCACAGGAAGCATAACAATATGGTATAGTCTATACATCTTTTAAAATGCCTAATGAAACAAGGGCTACCAATATAGACATTTATCCTAATTGCCTGTAGAATAACTTACCAGTGCTATCATCCTGGCTGGTTGATCAATAGTATACACCTACAAAAACATCTGCTTTGTTTTCCATCCTCTCCCTTATATACAGTGCAACTCCTCTACCTCACTTGCCCTGTCTACTGCTCCTGAACATCCTATAGCCCTCCATCCCAACACTCCAGCTGTGGGACTCTTTCCAAGTCTCACTAATACCAATGATGTCATAGCTCTGGGAACGGACTAACAGACCAACATTGGTCAGACTTACAAGAAGTAAATCAGTTATGCTATTTCTTTTTTATACTAAGTTGCTAATGAGGCATTTATTGCTAAAGGATAATTGCCTCTCATCCTGCCCTTCTCTGGTTACACAGGAACAGGGAGCAGAGAAATTCAGGCTAGAAGAACAGAGCTAGCAATGTTATGATAAGAAGGGATTCATCAAATGGACAACTATTCCTGTAACTAGCCCTGCCTTAGTGCTGTATGTTTCCAAGGAAACAGAATAAAACCTATGTATGTGCCCGCATTCCTTCTAGCATTTGAGGTAAGTGTCATGATAAAACCTTGGAATGAGGCCCTGATCTTTTAAATCATTCAATAAAATGAATAGAATAGCTCGATGACGGGATGTTGACTACCTGCTTTAAATTCAAGATGCTATTGACTTTTTATCAACTTGGAAAGGCTTTTTTTGCTTCTCTGGAACAGGTCTTTACTAGCTGAAACAGTGTGGTGAGAGAACAGAGATCAAAATTTTACTTACAACTGCATTCACTCCTGCTGTTTTCCAAGTGAGAATGAATAGTAGAACAGATTGAGTCATATAGAAAGACATTTATCATCAGTACATCAGATAATAGATGCCAGTCTGTTGAAGTGGTTATTATTTAATTATGTTATTTTAAATATTGCAGTTTGGTGATAATGAAGTGACTGGTCACCATGGTAATTTTATTTGAGTGGCTTCCTATTAATACTTAGTCTCAAGCCCAAAGATCTATGTCAAAATTAAGATAAAGGAACACTGAAAATATAAATTAAGCAGTTAACTTGTTATAAGTAAATTAGTAAGAGCAGTACGATTCTTTATTGAAATAGATTGCTTTGTCAACTGTTTGTCTTGTCTATTTTATCTTTCTTCACACTATTAATCCTTCTTTTCTGAACAACAGAAAATCTGAATTTGATCAACATGTGCCAAAAATGTTTTTTACAAATAGAGTAAATATCACTATTACTGTTGAAACTGGTACCCGTTTTGTTTACAAGCCAAAAGTCCACCATTAGCAGGATCAAACTGTGGAGGCCATCTGACTGGAGGCATTTTGCACAAGCGTTCAGAGTAAAACAAATTAGTATATACGTATAAGCACCCTTTTTGTTATATACTGTAATACAAAAGAAGCTCTTTTTTAGACAGAAATGATCACAATTTTAGAAACAGGTGACAGTTTTGACTCAATAAAACTACCTAAATTATTACAATTTTTTCTCAATGTGTCAATTGCACATCCCCCTGAGATCCAGAGCCTTCAATAGGGCAGCTGATGGCTCCTTAGCACCTTTTGTGCCCCACTGTGCCTGTCCCAAGGTACACATCTGTGGTGGTGCCAAGGTGCTGCCAGTCACATCCTCCCCTGCCCTGGGACAAGGTGACTTCACCTCCACCCAGCTGGGGGGGCTGGAGGGGTGGGACCTTCAGTCGATTGACAGGGTCCTCAACAAAAGAGGTGCCCAGAGAAGCTGAGAAGCTTCTGGATTGTGTTGTAATACCCACAGTCAGATTCGACCAGGCTATAAAACAAGGTCCCCACCAAAGCCCCTCTTTGAGTGGTCGTCGGGGAGCAGTGGGTCTGTGAACTGGAGCCCTCCCCTTTGAAGGGGACGCTGTCTAAGGAGACTTCCTGGGATAGAGAGCACCTCACCTCTTCCTGTGGTGAGTGGTTATTTGCTGGATATACCCTTGAATGAGTCCTTGTCTAACCCAAGCAAGCGTGAGCCCTTGCCTAACCCAGGCAAGTGATTATTTCTTGTGGGTACCCTGGAATGAGAGGCCTCTGTTTTTTATTTCATGGGAGTGTATGAATGCACATTGTGGATCTCCATCATTCTTATGTTGTCGAGCCCCAGTAATTTCCTCAATTGGTATCCAAAGCTGTATTTCATATTGTCAGAGTACTAAATAATTGTATAAGCCCTATTCCTAGTCAGTTTATTGGCTACATTTTTCTGGCTAGAATAAAGTCTGTTTTGGAACTTCTTGTCTGCCTAGAATTGACTTTAGGGGTGCCTTTGTGACACTCAGTACAATATACTGTGTTTGCTTCATGTGTAAAATTTCCAATGATATAGTGATTTGCTGGCCATAATTTCACCTATGTTAAAAATGACAGATGCAAAATATCCCAAGCATCAGTTCTTAGGGCATAACAAATATTCATTTTTCGTGTAGTTTACCTTGTAAGAACTGGTGATACAAGACATATCTAAGTGGAACAACAGGCAAACAGGAAGGTGGGGAGATTTCCATTAGAAAGAAGCAGAAAGATCATGATATTTTGGTTGGAGACTCATCAGAGGTAAAGAAGCAGCACTCAAAAACAAGATGGGAGGGCAGGTAAAATACGCTGGTTTTTTATCTCTTATCTTTAGGAGACGTAGAAAGAATAGGGTTTGGGTTTTACAGAGTAATCTGCCTCTACAGGGTCACTTTTCCTCTCTTGCAGAATTGCTATTACTTTTTATTCATCTAGCTATTAAACTTGAGTCATATGGCTTGATGTATTAATTTGGACAGATGTTGACAATAAGCACTCAAATCGTGATGTCAAGTCAATAGTCAATATTTACATATGGTTAACAGTAATACGAAACTACTTTTAGATAAAGTAACTTCTTTATCTCAGGTAGATGGAGACACTTATGCATTTTTACTTTCATTGGTAAGAAATTAGCTGAAAGCAACTTTTTCTCCTAAAAGCAAACATTTCCATCATTTTCGTCCTGTCAAATTTTAAAAGTTTGTGGTTGCAGGACAAATCACGTAAATGGGAGGATGGGAGGGAGAAGAAAAACAAACAAAAAAATAAGATGGATATTCCATCAGCTAGTTCCCCTGGTTCAGCCAGCAGTCTTACCATTGCTGTATCCACTGGAAGTATTATGAAAACATGGCAGAGGGTAGGAGGAACAGGGACTGCCCATCCTGGTTGCAGCCTGTATGCAGACAAGACTAAACAGACTGTGAAACTACATCTTGGGAAAAAGGAGTTCTGTTGTGTATTTTAGCAATAAATTCTGACAAATGATGATGTCTCACCAAGATAAGTGTCCCTTACTATGTAGGAAAGATCTTAAGAAAACAGGTAAAGAAAGGGGTGTGGAAAAACTTTCACTTTTAAAGAAAGTAAGACTTTGTTGTTGTGTTGTTGATTGGTTGCATGGTTTATAAGTATTATTGGATTTAACTGAGGTCATCATCTGCCTAAATCAAATTCCTGAGATTATACATAGCACACAAGTAATTTATTTGCCTTATCAGAGCTGTTATGCTACAGATATTGAGTTCACAAGTTAGCTTTACTAAGGAAGAAATAAGTAAACAAATAATGTACTTTTCATGTGGTAGTACAATTGACATGTGTACATTTTGTGGCCAATTATGCTGTTTCCTGGGATTACCTATTTGGCAGAAAATCCAGAAGTTTTAAGCCAAAAACTGTCAGGATCTATAATTGGATATCTGTAATATCACTGAAGTTAAAATTCATACTTATTGTTTCTGTTGGTTTTATGATCAACACAAACAAGCAGGAGCATCAGCTGGGTATTTAGACTCCAGTTGAGGAAGATCTGGCCCAAAATGGGATTTGGACTTTTTAAAATGATTCCTGGTCATGGTATTTGGAACGGATTCTGACACCTCTTACATAGACATTTAAGTAATTCACTATCAGCTGTAAACTAGGTGGAAAAATAATGTGGGTATAATGATTAATAGAATAGTGCAAAAATTTTCAAAATTTTTCTTGCAAATTTCTGGAGTAGGTACAGAGATAGGATAGCTCGCTCAATGGCTCTAATCCCCACTATTTTATAGTATTTGATAATATCTCTTTATGTAATACTAATTAAATTTGGAAGAGAATTATAGGCAAGACTGGGCAGATAATATATCAAAGATAATGTAATCCTGAGGCTAGCCGTTGTAATCAGCATGTAGGGAGTGATGTTAACCATGAAGGATTCTTGGACAGCTGAGAGAATCAAGTTTTTTGACAGCAGTGTCTCCAGAATTTGGAAGCACTAGAAAAGAAACAGGGCCTTGAAGCTCAAGTACTGAAGTTCTTATCAGTCAAATGTTGGCTTGCTTTGGATTTGAGTTTGTCCAGCTGAAGCTACAGATTTTGACAATGTGTGGAGTGTAACCAGGGTTGTCTTCTTGTTTACTCAACCTTGAAGAAAAACAAAACTCAGAATTATCTGTATGATACTGACATTTTAGCTCCAGTTTTCTCATTAACCCACTAAATTTGATAAGACTAAAATACAGAATAATTTTGACATGCAACTTTATCGTAATGGAAGTCTTGTGAACTCTGGATCTAGAAGATAACTGTTAAAAATTGTTTTTGAGATTTGGTCTAGCTTAAATTCTCAGAACTTATTTGGACTATATCCTGTTTACACATTCAACTCTGACTGTAAATTATAGATTTTTAACTGTGAATGGAAAACACACGTAAATAGTAAAGGATGTGCTTTTACCAGGGGAGCTTTATTCTGCTTTGTTTCTTAGTCTCAAGACCAAAAGATCCAGGCTGGAGGGAGACAGCAGGTACTATGTAATCATATGTGGTTAATTTGCAATTTGGAGGTCAGCATTTTTTGGCTTTCTAAGAAAACAGGAGGTGGATTGCAGGAAACATTTATGTACTCATCAACAGTGAACACTGGCTAGTCCTAGCTTTCTGTCTGTCATCAAATACAGAATCTGTCACTTTCAGGGGGCAGAGATGGGTGGTTCCTGCAAGGGATAGGAAGTCCACAGAGTGATGGCAGGCCTGGCAGAACAGGCACAGTAGGGACATCACCAACAAGGGCACAGTCCCATGGTGACTTAACAACGTGAGCAGAGCAGGTTTGGTGATGACAACCAAGGACAGCCAAGTGTCTGGTGTTTGCCAGACAAGTCTGTGGTGATGAAGTCTGTAGGTCAAGCCATAATGTCAAGCGAACAAGGCAAGGCCAGGATCAGCAAAGTGCAAAGCCAGGCACAGGTATACCTGTGCTGTTGCTCAGGTGACGACCAAGGAGAAGCACCTGAGATTCTCTGCAGCTCCTGAGCTAAAGCAAGGAGGTCCTAACAAGGCTTATCACAGCTTTTTCTCACAACTAGTTATTTTTACTGCTGTGGGATCCAAGGTTATAGAGCTGCTCTACATCAGAGCTGACCTTGAGTGCAGGAAGCCAAACCCCTGCAGCAAGGATACTGAATTAGGTGCTGCACTCATTTTACCAGCCTTTTTTAAAATTCTGTCCTGAACTTAAATTGTTACATTTTGTTTTGTTATATACTTAAAGGAAGCAATACTGCATGTGAAGTTCCTGTTTTGGAGGTAACGTAAACTTTATGAGCATGTTTGTTCTGTGTCACTTGTATGGTGTATAACTCTTCTCTCGTAAGGACCATACTTCAAGTTATTAGAAATTGTTTGCCTCCATATCTGTCTGAATATAACTTTCTGAATGCTAGAGTGTAGATATTGATTAGAAAAGGGGACATGGAACTTCTTACGTTTTCACATGAAAAGTTATTAATAGTTACAGAGAAGGGTAGTTACTTAAAGTAATACAATGAGCCAGGAATATGATTACAGGAGTGGAGCATCTCCCTTATGAGGAAAGGCTGAAGGAGCTAGGTCTCTTTAGCTTGGAGAAGACTGAGAGGTGACCTCATTCATGTTTATAAGTATATAAAAGGTGTCACGAGGATGGAGCCAGGCTCTTCTTGGTGACAACCAATGATAAGACAATGGGCAATGGGTATAAACTGGAGCACAGGAAGTTCCATTTAAATTTTTGAAGAAACTTCTTTCATGGTGAGGGTGACGGAGCACTGGAACAGGCTGTCCAGGGAGGTCGTGGAGTCTCCTTCTCTGGAGACATTCAAAACCTGCCTGGACACTGTGTAACCTCATCTAAGTGTTCCTGCTCCAGCGGGGGAATTGGACTAGATGATCTTTCGAGGTCCCTTCCAATCCCTAACATTCTGTGACTCTGTAATTCTGCAATGTTTTAGGTTCTCAGCTGGTCAGTTAGAGGCTTATTCAGAACAGACTTCTGTTGAAATGAGTGCTGATAATTTGTTTTCATTAAAAACTATAAAATATCCTCATTCTTTCTAACTGTTTCTTCTAGTAAACTTGAACCAAGTACTCAGTAATCAGTAATGCACCAGTTCATTATAATAAACGGTTGTCAGGTATTAGTGTGACTGTTTCTGGAGCCTAACATCCCTCTTTTTCAGGCCACACATTACCATAACTAAGCTTTGGATCCATACCCTTCGTCACATGGATCTGTTGCTTTGTGCTAACCTGTCATTGTCCTAAAGATTTTGTGTTAAGAGAGATCAGTTACTAACAATGACTAGATTTATGGTTTGTGTGATTTTTTTGTCTGCCTGTCGTTTTATTGCTGATGCTTTGATGAATAAGAAAGTACACTCTGTTGGAAATTTGTTATTTTTATGCTGTTTTTAGAACTGCTGTGTCTTACTATCTAGGGTAATAATTATTATTTTTTTTTTGATAGAATGTCAGGTAGGATATCTGAAGCATTTGGTGCATCTGTTCCAGTCTGTCATAGAGTTTTGGCCTGTATTAGACAACTCAGCCTACCAAAATTTGTGATTTATCATCTGTGTTGAGTCTGAAATGGGACAGTCATGCACTTAATGAGACCTTAAAGACAACAAGATCCTTGTAACAGCAAATAATTGAACATGGCTGGTGAGCTATAGGTTGCAGTGTTTGTGCTCATCCAGTTCAGATTTTTAGGCAGCCGGGCCTGTAGAGTGAATCCTGCAGATAATTGACTAGGAAAGGACTACAGAGCTTTGCCAAACTGTTAGCAGCAGCAAGCAGTGTATAAAAAGAATAATCTTTGCAGAAAATGATAGCTTAAGTATACTTTTGATATGTCATGAATGTTATTTTGGAGAAGTAAAGCTGTTATAAACTAGAGGTATTAGAAACCTTTTGGTCAAGTGTATTCTTGGGTGCCCAAAACGGCTTGTTGGCTCCTAAGCTTAGGAAACACTTCACACTAATTTATTTTATTGCATTTCTTGTTTGGATTTTTTTTCCCAGTTGTCTCCTGAATTCTGTTTTCTCATTAAGAGTTTATAATGCACCTTGATGTTTAGCATATTCTTTCTCACATTGTTTTCTGCCAATATTTTTGTTTCTATTGTGTCTGACTATGTTAAGTCAGTGATTTTTAATTGTCAGCTAATGTTCCAGCTGGCAAATGTGTCAAAATGGTTTGTTTGGATTTCAAGCTTTCCATTTTCAGCTCTTGTTTACCTTGCCACATATTCACAGCTTCCTCCCACTTCAGCTGCCAAAATTTCAGTGCATATCCTGGAAATGCTGCAGCCTGCTAGCTCAAAACTTATCTTTCTGTGTGTTCTTGACCCCTACCCAATATCAAAAAAATCTTATTTCTCATGGTTTCCATTAGCTCACATAATGCATAATCTTTTCTACTAGTCTTGGCTGGTTCTATATTTTTCCTCTTTCATCTCCCTCAGTACCTGGGAGCAGAAATGTGGAAGGTGAAATAAATAAATACCAGGGAATGTCTCAATAACAACTGCAGACTTTGGAAATATATTAATTGTAAAGCTTCACCAAACAGGCATATATGTACTGTCTTTTAAACAAACGAAGAATGAAACTTTCAGGTAGTCAAGTTTATCTTCAAAACCCTTTTTTTTTTCATGTTGCTGACCTTAATCTTTGCTTTATAGAATGGGAAATTGCCGTTTGTTCACCATGTTGCCACCTTCCTTATACTTTGAGTAGTTTTTGGACAGTTCTTATGGTATGAAGTCTTAACTGTGAAAGGCACAGTATGGCTTTTGCCCATAATCTCCATTCCTGTCTATAAAACACTCCATATAATGTTCTAGCGTAGTTTTTGTGATTGATCTATAATATTTATTCTATTTTTCTTCTAAGTAAGGATTGAAATCTTGGGTCTTAAATCATCAAGTAGTGCTTCTTCTCCCTTCTTAAATTTCACTAAAGCAATATGTTAGCTAATTATTTAGAATTATCTTATTGCTTTACATCTCAAGTGATTTTTCACACTTTTTTATTTCATTTACTTTTATACTGTAAAAATCTAAATATGTATAAAGGAAGGAGAAAAGGAAAAAGACTTGGAACTAGAAATGCTATAAATGAATCACCAGATATTAATGCAATTAGTTATCAAAAAAGTGCTCCATAAAAGCAAAGGCTTCATTCTTCATGAAACTGATACTGAAGACAAAAGAAATTAACTACTTTTAGATTATTATTATTTATTTTTTTTAAGGAGAAACACTGATTCAACAAGCTGAATGCTAACATAGTTTCCAAGCTTAAGTACGTTACCTACTCAAATTCACTTCATTGAATCAATGAATCAATCAATCAACTTAAGTTTCAAGTGACCCTTAGCTATGCAATATAAGCATGAAATATTTGGTAGAAAAAGACTGAAATGTAATCAAGATAATTTGAGATATTGATGCTAAACGTTAATTAAGGGCAAGGAAGGATATTAATAAATTTGAATAAATGAATTGTTTGAGTTGATTCTAGTAATCAGACTTTTTGATCCATGCCACGTTGTTTGGATTTAATAGGACTGAAATCTAGACAGATGCAGAAGAGAAGAGACAGGTGAGAAGGCAGAAAAGAAGGAACTGAAGAGGCACATGAGAGAAGGTACAGTAAGCAAAAAAAAATTTTTAAGAGAATACAAAGGAATGACCCTGAGCTAAAGAAATAGACTCAATGTGGTTAAATAGTTAATACATTCCCTAGCACTATTTTTGCTTGTGCTGAGTAGAACTCTCCGAAATTAATTTCCAAGCATAGTTAGTGAATTAGAACAGGCCAGGAACACTTACTTCCCAAGAGGTAGTGGACATAGGAGTCAATCCATGCCAGTTGTCTTTGGTGTCACAGATCTGTCTTGAGCAGATCTTAATTTTCTAGTAACAGACATAACCACACTACAATAATGCAGCAGGGAGGATCTAGGAGTTATCTTACGTCCAAAAGTAAGTTTGAGTATGGGAAGATATCTAAAGACAAATGACTTGATCTTCAAACAGAAAGATTTTATGGTTTTGTTATCTGAGAACCAGGTCAAGAGGAAATCAATCTAGTGAGACTCTCATAACATACACACAATATAGAAAGTTTGCAAAGCCATGAAAAAAACTTATTCAAATGGAATAAAATGTCTTCTCCTTGGGTTCTGCTACTGTTAAACACTTTGAAATTCAGTTTGTAATGTGCTAATACATATTTTAAACAGAATTTGGTTTTGTATCGTCTTAGAACCTAAAGTGTTAGGACCTGTCTGGTGAAGCTGGTTTCATTGTGAAGAGCTTAACCAATATATAAAAAATACTGTGCTGAAAATAGATAAATTAGAAAAAGGAATAAGGTGTTAAAAATCTAGTGCACAATAAAAAATATATAGGGTCTACTAGAAAGGATTTACTCATGATGAGGAAAGAATGAGACGCCCATTCTTAACTACATGAGATAGGACCACTATGGTTGATAGAGAGTTAATTATACTAATGCGCTTACAAAATGTGACTTCTTGTGTGCATGTAAACTAATTTGTTTATGGCATGTGAATTTTAATTGGGAATGATAAACTACAGTTATTTTGGAATTTTGGAGTCTTTTGAATTCTGTTACTGCTTAATTTAAGCACATCAATAAAATGGAGACTTGTGTTTATGATTTTGCACATTAATTTTTGAAAGTAGTATATGTGATCAGCATAACTATAACAAGCAAGATGGATACAGGAAAAAAAAATGCTTTTCACATTCACTAGCATTCAAAGACAGAAAATTGCTTTATCCTGTAGTACTTTTGACATTAATGTATAACGGTTGATATGATGAATAGTATGCATGCAAGCACTGCACACAGAACTTTGTAACTATCGTAAACAGTCTATTTATCTCTTTCATTAAATGCAGGGCTATCAGAAATTTAAAACTGGGCTGCTGCAGGTTTATCAACCATCTGGTATCTGAGGTTATTTCTAGTGGTGTTGTAGGTTGACCCTCGTGAGCATCTAAACCCCAACCCAGCTGCTTGCTTACCTTGACGGGTAAGGGAATTGAAAGGGCGAAAGCAAGAAAACTTGTGGGTCAGGATAAAGATAATTTAACAAGTGAAGCAAAGCAGCATGTGCAAGCAAAGCAAAAAAATGAGTTCATTCACTTCTTCCCATCCATAGGCACATGTTTAGCCATTTCCTGGAAAGAAGAGCTTCATCATGCATACCAATTACTTGGAAAGGCAAACACCATAAACATGAACTTTCCTCCTTCCTTCTACTCTCCCTGAATTTTATTGCTGATCATGATACCATATGGTATGGAATATCCTTTTATCTTGTTTGTGTGTCCTTCCAACTTCTCGCACATCTCCAGCCCGCTTGCTGGGAGGGGCAAAGTGGGGAAGAGAAGGTCTTGAAGTACTAACAGTCTTCAGCAATTACTAAAACACCCGTGTGTTATCAACACTGTTTCAGTCGCAAATCCAAACCACAGTACCA
Source organism: Pampusana beccarii (assembly GCA_013399365.1). Classification (NCBI taxonomy): domain Eukaryota; kingdom Metazoa; phylum Chordata; class Aves; order Columbiformes; family Columbidae; genus Pampusana; species Pampusana beccarii. Next base: position 271,797 of record VWYH01000023.1, read on the forward strand.
TGCAGGCTGCTATGAAGAAAATTAACTCCATCCTGGCCAGAACCAGTGCAATTTCCACCTCTTATTCCACACTATTTGTCTCGTGTTCAGGTAATACACTATCCAGTACGTCCTCATTAACCACCACCTTCCCATCACCATCCTTTGACATATACGCAGATATCATTCCCTTAGTCTACGCACCACCCCTGTAAGTGTATATCACAGTCCACAATTGTATACCACAGACAGGTATAGAATGATTATGGACATGGGGCTACACACATCCCTGTTCAACAGCAGTTCCATTTCCCACTTCGTGCAGAATAATTCCACCTTCAACTAATACAATCTACATTTGTAAGGGTCTTCTTTTAAGTCATCCTTATCTTCCCTTGTACTAACCATGATTCTACTAATTTTCACGGAATGACACAGAATCACAGAATGTTAGGGATTGGAAGGGACCTCAAAAGATCGTCTAGTCCAATCCCCCCACTGGAACAGGAACACCTAGATGAGGTTACACAGGAAGATGTCTAGGTGGGTTTTGAATGTCTCCAGAGAAGGAGACTCCACAACCGCCCTGGGCAGCCTGTTCCAATGCTCCGTCACCCTCACCGTGAAAGAAGTTTCTTCTCAAATTTAAATGGAACTTCCTGTATTCCAGTTTATACCCATTGCCCATTGTCTTATCATTGGTTCTCACTGAGAAGAGCCTGGCTCCATCCTCAAGACACTCACCCTTTACGTATTTATAAACATGAATGAGGTCACCCCTCAGTCTCCCCTTCTCCAAGCTAAAGAGACCCAGATCCCTCAGCCTTTCATCCCATAATCATCAACGTGGCTCTATGCTGGACTCTCTCAAGCAGTTCCCTGTCCTTCTTGAACTGAGGGACACAGAACTGGACACAATATTCCAGATGCAGTCTCACCAGGGCAGAGCAGAGGGGGAGGAGAACCTCTCTCAATCTACTAACCTCACCCCTTCTAATACACCCCAGGATGCCATTGGCTTCCTGGCCACCAGGGCACAGTGCTGGCTCATGGTCATCCTGCTGTCCACCAGGACCCTCAGGTCCCTTTCCCCTACACTGCTCTCTAACTGGTTGTTCCCCAACTTATTCTGGAACCTGGTTTGTTCCTGCCCAGATGCAAGACTCTACACTTTCCCTTGTTATACTTCATTAAATTTTTCCCTGCCCAACTCTCCAGCCTGTCCAGGTCTTGCTGGATGGCAGCACAGCCTTCTGGCGCGTCAGCCACTCCTCCCAGCTTGGTGTCATCAGAAAACTTGCTGACAGTGCACTGTAGTCCCTCATCCAAGCCACTGATGAATATATTGAATAGTACCTTCCCAGTACCGACCCTTGAGGGACTCCAGTAGATAAAGACCTCCAACTAGACTCCACCTCATTGACCACAGCTCTCTGGGTTCTTTCCTTCAGCCAGTTCACAGTCCATCTCACTACTCGATCATCCAGTCCATGCTTCCTCAGTGTAGCAGCGAGGATGCTGTGGGAGATGGTGTCAAATGCTTTACTGAAATCAAGATAGACCACATCCACTGCTTTACCATCGTCAAGCCACCTGGTTATGCCCTTGTAAAAGTCTATGAGGCTGGTGAAGCATGACTTCCCCTTGGTGAAGCCATGTTGACTGCCCCTAATGACCCTCTTATCCTTGATATGCTTTGAGATGGCACCGAAGGTAAGTTGGGATGGAGGGAGGCTGACCGGTCTATAGTTACCCATAGTTTGCCCAGCAGTTCCCTGTTTAACCACGCAGGTCTCCTGGCTCCCTTCCTTGACTTCCTACTGTTGGGATGCTCTGATCTTGATCTTGGAAGAAGCAGTCTCTGAATGCTAACCAACTATCTTGGGCCCTTTTACCTTCAAACACCCTTGCCCATGGGATTTCCCCTAGCAATTGCTTGAAAAGGCCAAAGTTGGCCCTATTGAAGTCCAGAGTTATGATCCTGTCTGGTATTCTGTTCCTGCTACATGAGATCCTGAACTTCACCATCTCATGGTCGTTACAGCCTAGGCAGCTCTCAACCTTTACTGCTTCAACCAGACCCTCCTTGTTAGTGAGGATGAGATCCAGCAGTGCACCTCTCCTAGTTGTCTCATTCACCGTTTGCATCAAGAAATTATCATCGATGCACTGGAGGAACCTCCTGGACTGTGGATGGCTGGCTGAGCAGTCCCTCCTGCAAACATCAGGGTAGTTAAAATCCCCCACGACAACCAGGGCCTGCGACTGTGAGGCCTCTCTCAGCTGCCTGTAGAAGGCCTCGTCAGCTTCCTCACCCTGATCTGGTGGCCTGTGATAGACACCCATAGCAGTATCACCGCTGCTAGCCTGCCCCTTAATTCTCACCCGCAGACTCTCAACTCGCCCATCTGCCCCTGGACAGTACTCAAAACATTTTAGTTGCTCTCTCACATAAAGTACAACTCCACCACCTTGCCTAGGTGATGGTCTTCCTTTTTCCTCTCCTTTTCTGGACATTTCATAAAGATTCCTTTCACTAGTACTTACTATTTGATCTTCTCTAAACTGTAGACTTATCTACTTTATCCACTCCAGAAGTGAAAACTGTGCAGAGAAGTGAGATGCAAATGAATATTGGGTTTCTGGGTACACCAGCTGCACTGTATCAAGGCTGAGATTGAACATAAGTTGCTTGTGCTCAAGATCAGTCCTGATACAGTGCAGCTCCAAAAGCTTACATCAGTCTTCTCTAGAAACAACAAATGGTGAAATGCCACCTTCCTGGGGCTTCTCTTCCTTGGCTCAGGAGACGCCCTGGAGCTTGGGCCCTGGGTCTTGATCCTTGCTTGAGCTACATGGAAGATGTGCCTGTTCCTGGCTTTGCACTTCCACGATCCTGACCTTGCATTGCTGACTCGTCTTTTTGGTTTGACCTTGGACCTGCTCAGTTCTTCCTACTTGGATAATATGGAACTGCACCTTGTCCTGGCGAGGCTAATGCCTTTTTTTGCCTTGCTGTCACCATTGGCTCCAGCTTGTCTTCCCAACAGAAGCAAACCACTCTTGCCACTTCCTGAAAATGAGGACCATGAGCCATGTTTCCAGTATGCATCATAACAATAAAGGCATATAGAAGATAATCTCAAACTTCCTCAAACAAAAATTTTGTTAGTCTTTTCTGACATATAAAGTTTATTTTCATTTTCGGAAGGTAGTAGCATAGTATCACACTGAAATGATTCAGTATTTAAGAAGTTGAAATTCCAGACCCATGATGTGCCTAGCAGCCCTTTTTTTAAAAATAGCTTTGGTCCCAAGACACTTATCAAGTTCCACTATGACCACTTGGTTCTCTTATTTCATGCTAACATCCTCCATTTTATTTTCCTTTTTCTCTGCACAATAAATTATTTCAGGAACCTGTATCTTCCTCTAAATATGTAGAGCTCTCACCAGGTTTAGGCATCTTAGATAGAACAATTGTTACTGTGAAGGAAAATAAAGCTCACCTAAATTATGTGCCTTGTAGATCAACAGTGAAGAGCTACTAGGAGTATTTGCTTCTTCCTAATTACAATTAGTTGAGTTTATGCCCTAAAGTGTAAGAATTAATTGTCCTTGTGCTATTTAAAATTAAAAATCTGAAATCAGATGTTCACCACAAAATAACAAGATTTATAAACTTAGATTAAGTACAACTTTATTCGTATACAATGAAAATCTCACAGAGATAAAGATGAATTCAGATGTGATTTTTTTTCCCACCTTCTAATAAGGCAGTCTTATGTAGTTCATCATCACAGATGAGGAATGACAGGGAACGAGTGGCAAATGTGTGTATTTTCTTAGGGAATACAGTAGCTTGGTCATAGGCAATAGATAAGGCCAAAAAAAGGACAACTGCTGGGGTGTTTTGATTGAATTTCTTATATATGATAAAAGACATTAAAGTTTTATTCAACTTCAGTGAAATTCTAATGGTGAATTTGTTTGAAGCAAAGGGAAGGCAGACTGGTGGAGAGATGCAATTTACAACATCCTGTGAAACCAAAGATGGATTTGGTGCATTTAAATCTGGCTAAGAGTTTGGACTTCAGATGTGCAGTGTGAAACAGAAATAATCTGGCTTGACAAACTTGTATAACATGTAATGGTTTGAGACGAAACAGTTAAAACATAAATATGTATTATTGATTGATATAAATGCCACTGTTGACAGGATAAATGCCAGGAGGGAGAAGGTGTCTCAGACAACTGGAATAGATTAGGAAAAAGGAATAGAGCTTTTTATGTATTTTTGAGGGGGAGGAGTAAGCAAAATTTTCACTACTTATCTCTTCATAGGCTAGTTATGCTCATCAGAGTCGAACAGAGATAATTGAGATGATAAAAGCATAGCTAAAAGAAACAGAAACCTTGAGTATTCATCTAGAAATTATATTTTCATAAGAAATACAAAGTCTTTGAAAGATGTGAAAAGTTTGTAAGTAAGTATTTTATCATAAATAAATGTCTTAATGAAGATCAGGTTCAATAGCGCGTGCAACAAAAACCAGAAACATTACTCTTATTTTCATCAAAGAGAAACCTTATTTCAGAGCAGTACCAAAGTTTAACAATAAGTTTTATTCACTGTCTGTAGTAAGAAACGTAAGACTTTTCCACTTCATATTCTAGATGGTGTAACAGATTTCTAATAACACCTTAAAACCAATATTTTTAAATGTAAAATTCCCATTACTTTGGAATCTACTTGAATGCTATTTATTACAAATGAATGGAAAAATAAACTGATAGAGATGCTTTTCTGCAAAGACTTAGATTCTGATATTTAAACAAATAATGGCAAATGCCCAGTGCTATCCTTGGTATGAGAAAAAAATAGAGATATTTTTCAAACATGTGGGCTGCAGTATCAGAATTTATATCCCCTAAAAGAATGAGAGCATTAGTTTTTTCCCCATTGTTACTTCCATGCTTCTTTGGAGAACATATGAAACCATCAAACAAACACAAAAACCAGCAAAATATTTTGGTACTGTTTAGAGCTGTGTCTTCTACCTCTGCAATTCAACATTTTTTGCTTCCAGCAAACTATTACAGAAGTGAGATGCTTGTTGCATGTTTTGTTTTTGCCAGAAAACTGCTGGCATTACTCTGACTACCTTGTACTGTCATATACACTAAAATCTGCAAAATATACACTAAAATCTACACAGGCTTACTGAAAAGTGAGATGTGAAGTTATTTATACATCCCTAGGACACATTCTTCTACCACCACTGGTCTGTCACTTATGAAGTCTGAGATATTTGTTTAAAAATAATTACTTCAAAAAGTATTACTTTAAAATTTTTAAGTATTACTTTAAAAGAATTTTTAAGTATTACTTTAAAAGAATTACTTTTAAAAGAATCTCCCAATCCCCACCGCCCCGTCCCCAATTCAGGTGTAGACATTCCAGATACTGGTAGGTTATGTGTTTTTCGTATTTTAATCCCCAAGCACGGTTGCTATATTCTTCCAGTTAGAGTCTATTACTGTAAGCTCAGCTCACAGGCTGTTCGATAAACTTTGCTAATCGCTTTTTTGGAGCAATGACTCTGAGGTGAGCCAATATAATTTATGTCTATGTTATTTTAGTTTTTTAACCCAAAGGTATTCCCAGAATCCTAATCCTATATGTTAGAAAACAAGACTCTTAGATAATCCATGGAAGACTCCTGGAAGATTCCTACCAATAAATGCCAGATTTGTAGTTAAAACCAAAAATATTACTCCATGATTGTGCAATGCTTACACACCAGTTTCCAACTATTATAATATTTTTTCTTCTAGTGGAAGAAGTTGATCCTTTCTATGGATTAGTGACCTCATGCCAATTCTAGTAGAACTGGTTGTGAAAATGTTCATTTTTGGTATCAAGAACAGCAAAGTTTATTTGAAATAGTAATGGATTGATTCATTGATGCATACAAGTGTAGCATTAGGATAAGTCTATGTTAGGTTTTGAACTCCCAAGCACATATTTATCCTGAGTATATGGACACTTTCCTGAGGGCGATGTCTTATGATGCATCATTGATAGTTCTTGTATCTAAGAATGAGGCTGACACCTCATGGAAGAGCTGTTGATTAGAAGTTCTAGGTGCTGCAGGCTAGATTATCTACCTTCATTGTTTTCTGATTCTGGGTTCAACTACTAGAAATATTTTTTGTTTCTTTGCTTGTTTACTTTGAGCTTTTTGCTGCTTATTTTGTTGCCCTCTCAAGAGCCAGAGAGCCTTAGACCTGTCACATGGTAAAGAGGCTTTACACAAGGTTAGATACTATCATGTGTAGAAACGTTATTATCATTACAGGTAAAAGAAGTGGCAGTGTATAAAAGGGACTCAGAAGAGGGACTTTGACAACTCTGCAACTCTTTAAAAACTGTTCTTAAGCCTGTTTTCAACTGTTTGGGACTTTCTTCACCTAAAGAAAAATCCTTCCTTTAAACTGTTTCTTCTTTGTCTACCATACTGTCCTGAAATAAGCCTTAATTATTTTGGGTTCATTCCAGCTCTACTTTGGGCATCGAACCAAAGTGGATTATTTGGGAACATATTTAACTAAATCTCCCTTTACTTTCAGTAGAGACAGGCACCTAATTATCCTCTCTTTATCAATTGTAAAGGAAATTGAGAGCAACTCTTAAATTAGAGAACTACATTGGCTGACTGAGATAGCAAGGATTAATTTGGGCCCTAGAGTGCCAATGGTGTAGGTGGAGATGTGGGAGAGTACAATATTTGTCTTAGCAAACAGTTGGGTATGCCTCAATTCACTGAGAGGATTCTGTTTGAGAGCCTTGCCTGGTCCCCTACTCAGACACCCGTTACCTGTTGGAATACTTCTCCTGAAGACCATCTTCCAGGTTACCTTGCACTGAAGATAATCCAATTTGCATGTTCAGTGCAAACTTCTACATTACTGACTGCTGCAGTGCAAATATATACAGACTGAAGCTCCCTTTATTGTAATTTATTACAGTTCTAGGACTGTGCTTCACATTATGCCTATTAAAATCAAGTTCACAGAAGTTGCCTGTCTTAGACACATGCACAGGGAGCTAACTGGAGGACAGAGCTAATGTGTTCACATTACATTACTCTATATGGTTCTTTTACTTCCACCAGAAAGAAAACATCAGAGGTGTACTCTAGGGCACACTGTGAGACACTAAAATGCAAGGTAAACTTCCAGTACAAACAAAAAGAATGAAACTACTCCTCCCTAATAAAAGACAGCAACCCCTAAAACCAATCAACAAAAAAACAAACCAACCAACAAAATAATGCACACTGAATTTTTTGGGTGAATGTGTTTAGAGAAGACTATATGATGCAAACCTAAGTGCAGGAAGTAGGGGCGATCAAGAGACCGACTTCAAAAGTTTAGCAGTGATTCAAGTATAAAGAAGAAGGTACATAGCTTTAAATGACCAAGAAGGTCTTTCAGAAGGATTCCAGGGCAGCTTTTTAGAAACATACAGCAAACAGAAGAAGAAAAGTGTCAGAAAAAAGGCTGAAAGTGAGTGACTTGAGATGGAAATGAATCAGATCCTTTGTGCTTGAGGCATGTTGTAACATGCAAAATCAGCAAGCTTTTAGTTTAGAATGGGGCCAATGCTTCTCCAGAAGTGTAATATTTTTGATCACACGAAGGCATACTAACAAGCCTATACTGCAGATACTTTGCAAAGCATGGCTCAGATAAACGAAACAGAATAAATATCCACCTTCAAATCATCTGTAGCATATCAAGTCAAGTTTATAGGGTCTTAAGTTTATTGTACAAATACAATCCATGTATTTGGTACAGTTTTGGAGCTTAAAACAGGTTAATACAATTCAGTTTAAAAAACCAAACTGACAGGAAAATATTTTGAGTTGGAGCTGGCAGCTTGTTGTAGCTGATAGTAATTAGGCTTTGTTGCTTGGGACACCTTCTTATTGGACTTTGCAAATTTTCATTTGAACACCAACTGTTAAAAAGCATATGGACTGTCAGAGTAATCTCATATGCTGGATGATAGCTAGTAGTTATCTGTGCAGGATTCAGAATATGAGATTACAGAATGCTTTAAATTGCACATCTAGTTTAATAGGCATCCTTGAAATTTTAAAGGGCAATAGTAGTAGATTTGCTGTCTTTAATGCCTCCAGTCCTTCTTAGGCTTTTAATTTAAAAACTGGGTTTTCATACACAGTTCAGGCCTTAGTACTATGGACAAATGTATATTATCATTAATTGGACATTATTGCAACATTCAGTTTTATTTGAATAGTGCCACCTCATTATCACATCTCAGTTTTTTGTATTGTAATACAGATGTTTTGGACAAGCTACAAACCAATTTAAGCAGCTAAAATCTAGTAAATTACAGGTCTTTGCAGTAATTTTAATCAAGTAGTTTTATAAATTTACTACACATTTTTCACAATGCTTGCTTTCCATGGTATGTTGAGAAATTGTTATTTGAATGGATTATACGTTGATAACAGTAAACTAAGGGTAAAATATCATTTTGTCTCAAGAAGCTTCCACACGAGTTTGAGAGCATCTTCTAAACGCAACAGGGTTTCAATTATTTCATTTAAATCCAGCATTATTTTGTCATTATTTCTTTGGTTACCTGAAGGCATTTTAGTCCTGTTAATAGCCTGTTTAAAAAAAAAAATTCTTATCCATCTAAAAGGCTCTTAATTCTTTGAGAATTAAAGTTTGTGGGTGTTGTTTTGGTTGGTTGGTTGGTTTTGTTTGTTTGCTTTTTAGAGAACACTGGCTTTTAAAACTAAAAAAAATTGTCTTACAATTTAAGAAGGAAGATAAATGGAGTGGTAACAGTTTAATTTTCTTCAAGCACAAACATCAGTGCCAGCCTCTCATCCAGCATATACAGAACAGCAACAATTTGCCTTATGAAGCATGTTGACCACAAAGAAAAAATCGTTTTTGAAAAATAAGTGAACCTGCAGTTTCATCATGTTCATGACCAGAGAAAATCAACCATATGATTACTTTTATGTTAGATGTTTCCATGTTAGCTCCAGAAGAGATGGTTTCTTTTTTAAACACAGTGCAGTGACATGCAGACTTCTTAGCTTGGCTCTTGGAAAAAAAAATCTAGCAGCAATATCCCAAAATCTTAGTTGTAGTTGTAAATATTTTGGCCTGAGCTGATTTTAACACTCAGCTCATACCACAACAAATTCACATCTGTCTGCACAGACTAGGCATTATATTTCGTCAGACATGGTGATGAAAGGGATAAATATCAGTATTTTCACAGAATTTATTATTAATAACATTTTAATATTATGTTAATACAATCTTGTTGGCAGCAATAAGAATTTAAGAGGCACTTTCAACCTCTTTCAGATTTGTGATGCTTCCCAAATATTATATTTGCTTACATTTTGAGTAAATGAGAGTATTATTTGAGAAATTATTCTAATTAAAGTAAATCCCTGAGTATTTCATTTTTTTCCACTCAAGAACAAGCTTCAAAACCAAAATCATAGACATAATCACAAAATATTCATAAACCCCGCACATTTATATTCTGTTTTCCTCTGCATTCTTCTGTCTTTTTTTTCCCCTGTGTTTTAGGTAATGTATATAAACAGAAGCTGCAGTTACCATAAAAAAATATTGTACGGCAAGGAACTAATTGGTCAAAATCCAAAGTACCTGCACAAGTATATTTCAAAAAACATGATATTTCCAACTTGCCTAAGATAGTAGGGAGACGTGGACCTACTTGTTCCCTCAGAAAGTCAAACTGGATAAGGTATTTATCTTTTATGCCAAGGTATTTTGTATTTACAAAAAAGACATAAACAAATTAAACAAAAAACACCAATCAAACCAAAACCAAATCTATTTACTAGCAAAAAAAGGAATTTGCCAATGAGTTTTTTAAGTCATAAAATAAGCTGTTAACTGTTTTTCCATCTTCACCTGCTTTTGGGAAAATATCCAAATACTTTCATTCAAATTAGAAAATAAAGGATATCTGTAAAGAAATCTTTGCTATGCTAAAATAAACGATTCTGGTTACTACGGGAATTATGTTTGCTCTACATATAATAGGTCTTATTGTTCAAAAATATTGACAATGGCAATGTTGTTTTGAGCCATACCTTTTTAAATAATGTGTTTAAATGGAAAGTGTGTTAATGTACAACTTCATAGCTTCAGTGATATGTAACTGCTAATATTGACTGCTCACAGGATTCGCTGATCATCAGCTGAAGTAATTCGATCATCTGAGTTGTTATTGACGATAGTGTAAACTATGATTCACTACTGGTGCTAGGGATTAGAAATGTTTGGTCTTTCTAAATATAGATCAATATGGTACATACATCAGTTAATACTACAGAAAGAAATACTAAAATCAGATTGTTTATTAGATAGTCATATCTGAGTCTTCTTTTTTATAAGCACTTTTTTTTTTCCCTTCCTCTTGCTGTTTTTCAAATTTTGGTTACACTTTAGATCTGGAAAGGGAATAACACACAGATTAAGTTATGGAAATATGTCCCTGCACTGGCTTAAGAAAGAAAATAATTACGTATTTTCTTAACATGCATTGTGTTTCAACTGTATTTTCCAGGAATGATACTCAGCACCTAATTAACTGAACATAATTGCTCTTCCAGAGTCCAAAACTAAAGAGACTGAAACAAACTAACTACTGAACAATTTTGTAAATAATTTCCCTACTCTGTCTCTTTCCCTTTGATTGATTATTCTCCTTGGACCCCATTTTTTGGTAAACTATGAGGCAGTTGCCGTCTTCAGGAGTCATTAACATCAGCTAAACTAGGAAAGCAGTAAATAATTTTTTCTGTTCTCCACTGTCCAATAAAAATGAGATCAGACAATTCTCAGATCCAGAAGTACAACAATGTAACAGGAAATTAACACGTTTTTAGAAGTAAAGGGCTCTTGAAATCATAAGCTACTGCATAAATGCTGCTTCATCCATATATGAGAGTTTTAAATGTAACCTTGATTTTAAAATCCTCAAGTTAATAAGAAACTCGAAATATAAATTCAAAGGAGAACTCCATTCATATATTCCCTTAACGACACAAAGAGAATGTTCTTGGATTGTGGAGAGATGTTTACAACATGCCAGTTATGTTTGGTATTGATAAGTCCAACTTTGAACTGAGTTTTGGAAAGCTTAACTCAGAATAAAATTTATCCTCTCATAATCACATTAGGCTCTTTTTTTTTAATATATAGATCTGTCTCCTACAGAAAAAATAAAACAGTATAAATAACTGATTAGCTTGTATACTAAAAGGTGAATGTAAAATACCAGAGGATATTAGCAGACATTGCTGGTATTTTAATACACAAACACTGATTGAAAAGGATGGCTCCCTAAGCCAAACTTGTGACTTCCTTGAATTTCACTCTTAACCGTTGGGAGGTTCCAAATTCTAAAAGTATAACCTTACAATTAAGTGCATTTTTTTTTTTCTCTTATAACACATCTTAGACAAGACATCTTAGAACAAGCACTGTTCTTTAACGGAGATTTACACACCGAAATGGAGTCACGAACAATGAGAAAATTAGGGAAGGTGGGATGCACCCCCAGAGACCAAGGAAAGGAAGAAAGTTCCCTACCTACGCTCAAGCTGTGCAATGGCAAAACCCACAGCACTATGAAGGAACTCTATGAGCACTTAACAGAGGGAGAGCATGTCCCTGGCTTCAGACATCTGAGGAGCGCAGATAGGAGTAATCAAACCCTGTGTAACACTGCATCTTAATCTTCAGTTTCTGGGCTGAGACAACTAACATTGTTCCATGCGGAGTGTGGGAGCCAGGCATGGGGCAGGCATCCTTCCACAACAATAGTTTTCATGTGGACACTGTCACGGATGCTAAAGCACTTTAAGAGTATAGCCACAGTTAGTCCATGTCAGCTATGTTTGGAGCTAGAGAACAGGCCCTAGAAGTGTTAAGTTTAATAATCTAGATGTGTTTAATAACTTTTCTCTGTGAGCACAGCTATTGAGCAGGAGGTGAGACAGTGAAAAAACAAGGTGCTGTGAGCTCCTTTCTCTCCTCATGTCAATTGCTCTGTTCTTTGTTGATAACAAAAGGTCCATTTTATCTTTATACTTATGCTTAGATACCTGTTACAGAAAACTTTAAAATAAAATAGTATAAACAGAGAAGAACAAATTAGTCTTATATTGATTAATGTGTAATGGTTGTTATTTTGGTTATTTCATTTTCTTAAAGTAAGTAGTTTCATAATGGTGCGTGTAGTAGCGAGTATTACTGATGTTATACCTGTTGATAACCATCAGAATCAGGGAATAAACATATTACAGCCCACCCGTATATTTTCAGTTCACAAAATCTATTTTCCCAATGATTAAAAAATATTGATCAACTTGGGTCAGGATAAAGCATATGTTTCAAGTTTGATAGATTATACCATAAACAATTTCTGTTAAATGTCACATGAGGGGGCATTACTTTGTATCTAATCATAGAATCATAGGATACCAGGTTGGAAGGGACCACAAGGATCACATGGTCCAACATTCCTCACCAAAACCACAGTCTAGAAAAGATGGCCCTGCACCCTGTCCAGCTGAATCTTAAAAGTGTTCAGTGTTGGGGAATCCAGCATTGCAGCAGCGCATTGAATCACTGAGAAACACTGGATGGGAGTTATTGACATAGATGGCACATTTTATATGAAACTAAACTGAGTCCTAATTGAAGAGTTTTTGAGCTTCATTTTGTAAGATCTCTGCAGTTTGAGAAGATCCTTAACACTCGGAGGAGAGAGAGAGTTTGGCAGGGATGCTTGACAGGAAAATAAAATAGCAGATTTCAGAAATCAAAACAGGAACTGTTAAGGTAAATATAACATTTTGTGATGTTTTGTGTGGTAATATGAGCAGATAGCACAAATGAGAATTCTGACTCTCTAAAGGAATACTGAGTGGATTTTTAATGGCACTTTAGTGTGCTCATTTAGTACATGTGACATCTTGAAGGACAGGAAGGCGGCCAGTGTAACACCATTATTTAAATAAAAGTCTAAGGACAGGCTAAATTACAGTTTCGTTAGTTTAACTTCAGGCATGGGAGATGTAATAGATACTATTTTAAAGATACAATAGGTGGACATTTTGAAAACTATATCTTGATAAAACAAAGCTAAGACATTTTCCTAACTTTTTGCTAATAAACGATACAGCAACCAAACTTGACCTATTCAGTGTTCTAGCCTGTATTTTCACCAGAAATAGCTAAATGTGAAGATTTTAATTTGAAATGTATTAAAATAGTTTGAAGTGGTTTATTAATTTATCAAAACCACATAACTGTCAATCAGTGACCTGTACACTGAAGATCAATATCAGGAGTACAGCAAATAAACTACAGTACTAGACACTTTTAAAATACTAATTTAAATTACAAGAAAACTCTGAACACCCCTCTATAATGAGTCCCCAGAGATGGTCATCCTGCCCACCCTCTGAGTTTCATGGACACCTCCCTCAAAGGCTGTGGGTTACACATACAGATATGCACACACACACGTGTCTGCTCTGCCTGGTCTTGGACGGGTCTGTGGCCACTGCAGGAACCCGACTCTGTCACCTCCTCTGTCTCCCCTCTGGTACAAATCTTCATGCTGCTTCTGTACTTTTCAAGCTTGTGCTTTCTTAGTTTTAAAAACCTCTTTTTAATTCCCTGGCTATTTTTTTAAGCTAGTCAATGAGCATCATCCTCTTTAACATGACTATTTTTGGTCAAATGCCTCCTTGGATAGTTTTGGGTGTCCCAGACAAACACACTGGCTACACTGATACTCCTGTCTTACTACCTGCAGTTATCCAAGTCCTTTCACCAAAGAAGGACTGTGCAAGTATCCCCAAAATAATTCTAGATGCACAAAGATGCATGCACTAATAAAAATGACTTTTTTTTTTTTTTAATTTTCAGGGCTCAACTTTGATACTTAAGTAATACAGTGTATTTTCTCCATATTTATTTATTCTGAAGCATTTCAAGGCAAGATCTCTGCTGGAACTAGCCTTGTCACTACAGAGATCTCAACAGCTAGCGGTCTCTTTCTGCTTCCAGATTTTCCAAGATACCTGGAGTCTCTGCAAAGACTACCCTTGATCTTCTATTCATTCCAATCATTTCATTCTCTGTGGTAACATTTCAGACCTTTTTGAATTTTAGAAGACAGTTGCTAACAGATCTTACGATCTTTGGCATCATGGGTGCTTTCGAACGTTTATAGAATTGCACAAAGAAAAGAAAAAATTCTGGGTTTACTATTGGAAATATTTTATCAGCAAAATAGACATAAGAGATGGCTAGAAGTACGGGGCAGGCAGTCTTTAATTTCTGCTTGATTACATTTTTAGGTTAAAACCAGAAACCCAGAAATCATTTAGCAGATAAAGACAGATACTGGCAAGCTGAGCAGTATATTTGGTGTCATCATTTTATACCAATAGTCTGTTCTGAGGAAACAAATGCTTCAGTATCTATGCAAAAATACTGAAAGTAATACGTATGTATTCTACCGACTTCTGCTTGCCTGAATAATTTTTTCATGATTACAGCCTAAGCCTGCACAGGGGAAGAAATATCAGGGAGTATGTAATTGCATTACCCCATCTCAAAAGTCGTGGTTCTAGTCAGAAATCCAACAGCATATTACAAAGTAGGCTCAGAGGAAGGAGCTCATTCTGTACCCTAGAGTTAATCTCTAAACCATTGCTGCTGAGAACAACACTAAGCTCAAAATAAATTCTGACCAGGACACTGGAGGGCCAAAATAAACCAAATAAAACCAATTAAAAAGGCAACAAAACACAACTTTTTTCTATAAAGCCCGTGATTTCCAATAGTTCCTTTTTTTATAAAGCTACATGCAGAGTATTTTTATTTAAACTTATCATAGGATATCAGTTGAAAAAACATAAATAGATTTCTTTAAGCAATTTTTAGAATATTTTCTATTCTTAAAATGTACCAATATTCAAGACAAAAGCTGTCTAAGGAAAAAATATTTTGTGAAGGCCAAATGTTAACAAATCTTAAATATAAATCTTAAGTTTAAATAAGCATTCTTTCCATAGAGAAGTTAGTACTGGTTTTGACAAGAATACAGTTAATTTTCTGCGTAGTAGCTGGTATGGGGTTATGTTTTGAGCAGTCTGTTATACTTCTCAATATTGCTATAATAATTTTGATAATTACTTTCTCCTAATGGTAGCTCCTTTTTATGGGCTGCAACTCTGGTTAGAAAATAAAATTGGGCAACTTCATTAGAATTTAAAAAAGAATATCTTCATTCAGAAAAGCTATTAAATTATATTTGATTAGCTGTTACAGAAGTGTGAACTAAGTATACGATACACTGCTTTCTAAAGAGACTTTTTTTTTATATTTTACATGTTATTGTTAGGGACTCATGGTGAACTATTGTTTAATTTTGCTAAAACTCAGAGGAAGTGAGAATTTTAATTTTAATTACATTTAGCTCTGTGTGTTCATAAGATTTCGAAAGAGGGACATTATATATACACATCTATTTATCTGCAATTTCATTAATTACTGAAGAATTTGTTAGAACATAAGGTAGTAAGAACTTTGAGAGCATAATTATAACACCAGTTTTGAGGAACATGCAGCTGAAGATTTTCATGACCTAACAGTATTCCCACCAACAGCCAAATGCTCTTGTGGTCTCCCACAGTCATTGAAGGACAAGAACAGCATTTACGCTGTCAGAGCAGCTTAGGTTAAAATTCGCACATGATGCCAAACTTCCTAATTCTGTGATTCATCTAAATTTCTAGTGCCCCCAAGGTATTAACTCATCTTGCCTCGTTTTAGATGGCTGTCATTTAGACTTCTAATCTTCTAATTTTGCCTTCTAGTGCCTTTTCTAAACCATAGAGAAGGCTTCTCCAGGCAGTAAATCATACAAACCTTTTTCAGAAGCGTGCTTTATAATGAGTTGATTTACCTTTCGCGAGAGTCTTTTTTCCCTCTACTACTATAAAAGTAACCTAGGGTGGCTATTTCAAAGCACTTTTATGACTGAAGTTATGTGAGATGAATCCTTCTTTCCCATGACCATAGGCATAGTTTAGGGGGATTTGTGGGTCATATGAGGTACAAGTGAACGGGGCATATAGAAGTATGGAAGCTGATGCTTGTTTTAATGACCCCAAGATAGAATTATGCAATACAAACGAGTTTTTCAGCAGATATTGAGGGTCCGCTCTTTCTGAAATCACTGAAGCTTCTACATGAAGAATATTTGTAAAATTAATTTAGTGTAAATATGTCTTTTATGCATTAGTAGCTATGTGTAAATGTATGTTTGTATATTCCTGCACCTATGTACCTAGAAGAATAGATTCATAGAATCATTTCACTTGGAAGAGACCTTCAGGACCATCAAGTCCAACCATAACCTAACTCTAGCACTAAACCATGTCCGCAAGAACCTTGTCTAAACGTCTTTTAAACACCTCCAGGGATGGTGACTCCACCACTTCTCTGGTCAGCCTGTTCCAATGTCCAATAACCCTTTATGTGACTAATTTTTTCCTGATATCCAATCTAGACCTCCCCTGGAGCAACCTGAGGTCATTTCCTCTTGTCCTATTACTTGCTACTTGGGAGAAGAGACCAACACCCTCCATGCTACAACCTCCTTTCAGGTAGTTGTAGACAGCAATAAGGTCTCCCCTCAGCCTCCTTTTTTACAGGCTGAACAGCCCCAGCTCCCTCAACTCCTTCTCATAAGATTTGTGCTCCAGGCCCCTCACCAGCTTCGTTGCCTTCCTCTGCACTCTCTTTAGTACCTCAATGTCTTTCTTATGACAAGGGGCCCAAAACTGAACACAGTATTCAAGGTGGGGCCTCACCAGTGCTGAGTGCAGTGGCAACCACTCCTCTAGTCTTGATGGCCGCACTATTCCTGATCCAAGCCAGCATGCTGTTGGCCTTCTTGGCCACCTGGGCACACTGCTGGCTCATGTTCAGCCAGGTATCAATCAACACCCCCAGCTCCCTTTCCACCAGGCAGCTTTCCAGTGACTCTTCCCCGAGCCTGTAGCACTGCCTGGGTTGTTCTGATCCAAGTGCAAGACCTGGCACTTGGCCTTATTAAACCTCATACAATTGGCCCAACTATCTAGCTGGTCCACTCCCACCCAATTTGGTGTCATCTGCAAACTTAGTAAGGGTGCACTCAAGCCCTTCATCCAGATCATTGATAAAGAGATTAATCAGAACTGCCCCCAATACTGAGCCCTGGGAAACAGCACTCATGACTGGTCGCCAACTGTATTTGGCTCAGAATAAGTACTTGCTAAGCTTTTTCGCAAGTGGTGGATTTAAAAACAAAGAAACAAAAAAAAAACCAACCCAACAAACAAATAAAAAACCTCCACAACAATAATTATGATGATGTGTGGACTTAGTAATGTGTGAAAAAAAGATCTTCTAAATAAATGTAATTTTTCAAAATTAATTAAATGAGAATGTCTATCAGTAATGTTTCCCCCAGTAAGGACACTAGTAGCAGCTCTTTGATATTATTTCAAACAATGGTGAAGACTGCCAGTATAACTGACTTTCAAAGAGCATAAATAGAGGAAAAGTTTCCTGCTAGTCTGAAAGCTGAAATAGTTCTGAGAGACAATTCAAGAATTGATATTCATAAAAACATGTTGTTCTGATTCTGCTCTGATCCTTGCAGGTTTTACAAACACGCTCTGCTGCCTTCGCATAGCTGCCATGGTATATACACACATAAATGAGAAGACTGCCAAACCCTTCATTTGAATTTAAAGTCCTTTCACTCCTAGCTGTTTGATTTTCATTTTGCTACATCTCCCTCTTTCCTCAGGTCCTTTTCTTGTACCTTGAATTCTCTTCCTGATCATGAGATTAAATTGAAATTAAACTAATCCTAATTAATGTTTGTTACTCTCTGGGTATTCATTTCAATCAAAATTAAATTATAAACAAAATCTGCTGCCAAATATTTAATTTTGTGATATCTTACCAAACTTATCATCTTGTTTCAAATCAACTTTGTTATCAGCCTATTAATAAAAACATTTCTAACAAACAACACAACAAATATGGTAAATGTATACTTCAGGGTAATTCAGCACCTTGTACATTTTAATGTATCTACAATGTCATGTATTTGTATATATACTTGTACATACTTGTGCTTAATGTACGAATATATCTTGAGCCTGAGTTTTTCCTGTTTGCCTTTCTGAAGTACCATATTAAAGTCCATAATTTCCATATTGAAAGACACTGAAGTAAAATCTGAAAAAGCTAAGGTAACATATGTGACGGAAATCCAAAACAGATTATCTGGAAATGTATTTTGACTGCTTAATTTACAGAAATAGCTTTACCAAGTCCCACATGAGTAAAGCTAGTCAGATTGAGTTGTGTATTGTTTCAGAGTTTGATTAATGGATTAAAGCTGTTCATTACAGCAGAAATTCTTATGAGAACCAAACTTTTATAAAGACAACACACCCAGCTGGTTTTGTATTCTTTATATTTGAAATTTCTCCAATAGTAAAACAAGTGGTAAAATGTCACTCTTTAGTGATAGTAAACTGCAATAAACATGGGTATCAGAGACAGAGTTAAACTGTAGTTTGGGCTTCACTACTGAAACTGCAGAAGTCCAGCGTTCAAGAGAGGTGAATTTATAGGAGGCAGAATAAATCACGTACATAGCAATACCTGCATTCAGTAAATTCTGACATTGTTCAAACAGTAGCAGTGACAAAACAATCTTCTGTCTACTGATGAAAAATAAAGCTTTTGGAATAATTGGTGTATAATACTGACTAAAATTTCTACTTGATATGTTTAAAAATCATGTATAGACATATTGGAAAATATGGATAATATTGGAAATATTGGAAAATTGGAATATTGGATAATATTGGATAATATTGGAAATATTGGAAAATTCTTGGGGGGGGGGAAGTTTGACACCAGCAGTGTTCATCCAATGGGAATAAACAATATGCAGGTTCCTTGAAAAGGTTTCTCATTTAACTTTTCTCCTAGTGGCAGATATTTACATTGTGGAATCCCCATGAGTAAAAACTAAACTCAAATTTGATTGATGAATGACTACAAAATTTTTCTTACAATTGCTGCTTTTTTAGGCTTGTTTATACATGTCAAATATGTACCTGCAACAGGTAGAAAAGGAGAAAAAATAAGCTTTCTGAAAGGGAAAGTCTAGCTTCTAAATATTCATTCAACATTTAACATTTGAGAAGCATTACAGAAAAAGCAAAGAAATGTACATGTAAGAAATCTTTTTATTTTTCACACTCTTCCATGAATTATTTCTTGCCAGAAACATGTCTGACATCCCCTAAGGAAGTGGGAGAAAAAAAAATAATCAGTTCTTAGTATTTTTTTACAGAGTATTTACGTTACTTTACATTTTCAGTGCATGCTTTTAGCTAGACAGACACAAAGTATTTCTATGTAAGTACATGGGAAACCAAGTGCTATAGAAGTCCTTCATGCTTCATGGTTTACAGTCTAAACTGAAAAGGTAAACAAAAAGAAAAAAAATAAAAATACATAAGAAGTGTCCAACTGTATATATGTTGTGCATTTAATTTTCCCACTTCCACCCCATTTTATAGCTTGGGTCTTCCTAATTGTGGTCTTCCTAATTCTACTTAATCTGTAATTACTGTCCAATTAACTCCACAGCAGAAACATTATCCTCTTCATCCCTACAATACTTCTACCAAAACTTACCCAATCTAAGTCTATTATTTCTAATATACAGAGATTCCCAGGTCGCAGGGTGCACTGGGCTGGGCTTCAGTGACTGGACAGGAGGAAGCATGGACCTGGACATCAGTGGGTTCCAGCATCTCTTGAAACATCCTTCACAGGAGCTATGTAAGGCAGTCTAAGAAACACAAACACCTGAGCTGAGCATTGATATCATTGCAGGCAAGGAAATAACAAATATCAAACACAGACTTTTTAAAAAATGTTGCTTTGTTCTAAGAATTGACCACTTCATTCCTGACAGTCATTCCTTTTCTCTTTTATTCCTGACATAGCAACTTTTCACCCCTTCTGCTGAAGTTGAGGGAAGCGGGAGAGATGCCTGAGGACTGGAGGAAAGCAAATGTCACTCCAGTCTTCAAAAAGGGCAAGAAGGAGGACCTGGGTAACTATAGACTGGTC
>VWYH01000023.1:295683-311253 GCA_013399365.1 Pampusana beccarii
TCGTGGAGTCTCCTTCTCTGGAGACATTCAAAACCCGCCTGGACGCCTTCCTGTGTAACCTCACCTAGGTGTCCTGCTTCGGCAGGGGGATTGGACTAGATGATCTTTTGAGGTCCCTTCCAATCCCTAACATTCTGTGATTCTGTGATTCTGTGATTTATGTATTATGTATAAGCCAGCCTGGCTTCCTTTCTCTGTTCTTATTCTATTCCCTACTCTGGCTTTTCTTCTATCTTGTACCCTTTCAACATCTTCTTTTTAAAATAATTTTATCCCCTGCACCTGCTGTCAGACATGAATCCTTGAAGCTTTTTCCTCTGCTCAAGTGTAAGTACACACCTGATTACACTGCAATGATGGATTTTAATTACCTTTCCTTCTCTCTCAAGCCATGGTCCAAAGGTGACTGTTGCTGATGTGGGAGGTCTTACCTGGGGAGGGCTGCCTTGGAAAACAGACCACTTTCCTTTGTTAGATGCTTACTGTTCATGCTATGAATGTCCTGGGCTCATTCGGTTTTCAGAAATGAACTTTGTCTCAACACAATGGAGAAATGTCTGTTACCAAAACTTGATTAAGTTTCACACTGTGACTTTCAAAAATAAACTTTGCTTTTCTCTGTTGGAAACTAAGTAAAAAATAAACCCTGGAAATTGAAATACAACAAAAGTAAATATAATACTTTTCCAGTAACCTATGTAAGTCAACCTCTCACAGGTTTTTTCTCTTGAGAATTAACTTGAGACTTCTGAATAGTGTTTCTAATAAAAATTATATCTTTGTGCTTTACTGGTATCTTTGATGTGTAAGTATCCATTTAGAGATAAAACAACAAAAGATTGAACTAGATATGAACAATTAGCAAGCTAAATGTGTGGGATTTTGACTTCCTGTGTTGAATGGAATGGTGACATCCATATTTCACCAGATGAAAGTGGCCGATGAGCAGCTCATTAAAACCTTAGAGCCGTCATTTAGGACTGAATTAGTCACATATTTAATCTAATAAGCAGTTTACCATTAAAACAGGCACAGATGACTAGGAAGAAAATATTTACCAAAAAATATGCAATTATGAAGAAACATGCTTGCAGGGAAAGCTTCCTCATTTTGTAAATTAAATGTTAATTCATAGGTTGGGGCTTTAAGAATTAAAATCCATTACAAGTCAAAGCTCTCTGTTCAGCCAGGACAATCTTCTTCCTCACTAGCTTGTCCTACTGTACATGGGGATGGCCTGCTCCTGCGTCTTTAAGATAACCTGCTTGAAGAATATCCAGCCTTCCTGGACTCCTTTGTGCTTAAGGACTGTGTCCCAAGGGACTCTGTCAACCTGCCTCCTAAACAGGCCAAAGTCTGCCCTTGGGAAGTCCAAGGGAGCAGTTCTGCTGAACCCACTCCTTCTCCAAGAATCAAAAACTCTATAATTTTGTGATTGCTGTGCCCAAAACGACCTCCAGCCAGCACATCACCCACAAGTCCTTCTCTGTTATCAAGCAACATGTCCAGTGGGGTGCCTTCTCTAGTTGGTTCCCTCACCGGCTGTGCCAGGAATTTGTCTTACACACACTCCAGGAACCCTCTAGTCTGTTTCCTCTCTGCTGTGTTGTATTTCCAGCAAACATCTGGTAAGTGGAAGTCCCTCACGAGAACAAGGGCTAGGGACTGTGAGACTTCTCCCAGCTGCTTATAGAATATTTCATCTGCCTCTTCAACCTAGTTGGGTGGTCTGTAACAGACTCCCACCAGGATATCTGCCTTGTTGGCCTTCCCCCTGAGTCCGACCCATAAACACTTAACCCTATATCACCTTGATTAAGCTCTAGACAGTCAAAACACCCCATAACATACAGGCTACTCAACTGCTTCTTCTTCCTTGTCTATCTCTTCTGAAGAGTTTGTAGCCATGCACTGCAGCAGTCCAGCTATGTGTGCCATCCTGCCATGTTTCTGTGATGGCAAGTATATAAGATAGGATCATTTTCCTTGTCCCTGTTATGAGTTGCTGTGCTGTGGTGAATGGATAATATTTTAGAAGGCTTTGCATAATTTTCTTTGAAAGCAGAGACTTCAGCTAGAGAGAAATATTTGACATGGAGAAGTTTTATTCCATTAAATCTGCCTGCAAACTTACTGGACCATTCACAGAACTGTAGTAATATTACCCTGCTACAGTATTT
This sequence comes from Pampusana beccarii, assembly GCA_013399365.1. Classification (NCBI taxonomy): domain Eukaryota; kingdom Metazoa; phylum Chordata; class Aves; order Columbiformes; family Columbidae; genus Pampusana; species Pampusana beccarii. The sequence goes on from VWYH01000023.1 coordinate 297,864, forward strand.
TTCATTTTTTAAAAATTAAATACATTGAAATGCCTATGATAGGAACATGTGAACAAATGCTTTTTTCTATCTTTTTATATTTATTGTATACATTGTTATTTTCTGACGATATCCAAAATATTTCTGCTTCTTGCTAATTAAACTTCTAGGTGTCACTTACTGAATATACAAATAATGTTTGTTTCATTTAAAACATTTATAAAAATACATGGTTTAAGAAGGTGGATCAGTTCTTAGATTTGCAAAACAGAAAAGCTCTAAAAAGTCCTTTAAAATAAAACAGAAAAAGTCATTAATAAATTAAAGAACAAAAAAAAATTATGTAGAGACAAAGCTGAGATTATTATGAACAGTAATGTAATTACTGGTTCCTGAGTACCAGAATTTGCCTTATGAGCTGAGGAAAGCTAGTTGAAGCCATTTTGTACTGTCTTGTTGCTTGTGAGCTATTATGAGTTGTAAAAAGGTTTATGTTTCTGTTTACTTTATGTGAGTAGAGAAACAGAGGTGTTTGCAAGAGAGCTCTGGAAGAAACTTACTCTTTCTGGAGACCAGTATTTCAATGCTCTCATTTTCTTGCCACGAAAATAAATTCGGTTCTGGAATGATGCCATGCTGCAAAAGACCACTCCTTGGGCGATCCCACATAATAGAACAATCTGTTTGTCTGTCCTGAGATTAAAACAATGGGCACTTTTATATCTGGGTCACTTCCATCCCCAAGGGACAACTGTATAACAATTTAATGTGCCCTGTGAATATCCACGTTTCTGAACTACAGAAGTGGTTTTTTTTATATAACCTTGATTTTCCTGCATATGACTTAAATTGTTTGACCCGCTGATATATATGCTGTTTTTCTCACTCTTAAGTAGCCACTTCACTAAATCCAGTTATCCTGTCCCACATGGCAGGTTAACAACACACCTTTATTAGATTAACTAGGATCAAAGAGAGGAAAATGCTGTACATACGGTATATGCAGAACATGGGTTGATTTTCCTTAGGACAAACATATGCTTCATTTCCCCTAAGAATCTCAGGGACTGTTTTGAGTGTCAGCTGATCCATTTCGGGGGTTTGGTTTGGTTTTGTTGCATGTAGTTCAGCTTATGGTTGTTGAAAGAAACATTATGATTTTTGAAGCCATTTAGGGAAAACACCTAGAAGCCTTTTTAGGAAAGTACACCTCTCTGGAGCATTTTCTGTCATGTTGAGAGAAAGATGTATCTTTTTTTCCACAAATGTGTTGATTTTTTCAAAACTAGAAATTCTTCCCATTCATAATTCTACTTTATATTCCAATCTTGAACTATTTCTCTTACATCCAAAAGAAACACCTTCTGTAGAGATTTAATTTATATTGTCTTTGAATGCCACGATATGATACATTGAATATCTCTATATCAAGCACCAAAGAAAGGTAAAGCTTAAAAAGGTAAAGGCATCCAAACATTATATCCCATGAGCACTTCTATGGTCCAAAATTCATTATCTGTAAAATGCCCCTTAACAATTACATTCTCTCCCACGAACAAAGGATACACGTATATCCATGTCTTATGTCATTATAAATGTCTATATTTGATACAGAATAAATGTAATAAAACTCATGGAAGAAATTGTAGACTAAAGTAAAATGCCATCGATTTAAAATGTTACAGATAACATGAGATTATAAATTTGTAAGAAACACGAATCACAAACATAAGTAACTTGTATAATGTTACGGATGCCATTGTTCTTAAGAGTTAGGGAATTTATGTAAAGTTTTACATACCATCAAATTTGTAAAACATTTCTTAATCTAATATAAAAAAGATTATACATGAAGTTTTTGAGATTTGAATGAGTACTGGCATTTTACTTTCTTGCCTTTAAAAATATAAGCAAAACCTTACGATTAAACCTAGAAAAGTAGTATGACCCAAAAAAAAAATAAAAATCCTTAACCATTGTTTTTTCCTCCAACCTAAAGAAGCTGTGTTTTTCAAATTAAAGTTTGCATCTATAATTCTGGCTTCAACATATATTTAATGTACAAACTGGTAAAAAAGTGCTGTTACTGTTAATATGCTACAGTTTCTGTGGTAAGGAGTTAACAAATACATGAAGTATTTTTCCCTTTTACTATTAAAAAATGTATTAATAAGTCAATGATCGCTGAAGACCAAGACTGTTTCGTGATTTACGAAACAATATGGAGACTAAGGTCTTCCATTTTACAGTTTACAAAACAGCAGAGAGGTATAAAGATTATTAGGGGCCTAGAGCTCCTTTCCTATGAAGAGAGACTGAGAGAGCTGAGTCTGTTCAGCATGGAGAATACTGAAAGGGGTTCCCATCAATGTTTATAAATATCTGAAGGGTGGGCGTCAAGAGGATGGGACCAGACTCCTTTCAGTGGTGTCCAATGATAGGATAAGGGGCAAGGGCACACGATAAAGCATAGAAGGTTCCATCTGAATAGGAGAAACTTTTTTACTTTGAGGCTGACAGAGCACTGGAACAGGCTGCCCAGAGAAGTTGTGGAGTCTCCTTCTCTGGAGACATTCAAGACCCGCCTGGACACATTCCTGTGTGATCTGCTCTCAGTGAACCTGCTTCAGCAGGTGAGTTGGACTAGATGATCCCCAGAGGTTCCTTGCAACCCCAACCATTATTGTTTTGCTTTGTTTTGTTTTGGTTTGGTTTGGTTGTATGTTGTGTTTTGTTTTGTTTTGTTTTGTTTTACTGTGGTTCTGTGATGCTCCTTCGAGTTTAAATTGCTGTTAGTTTATTGCTATAGGGGTAAAATGGTAAGAAATTCTGTTGTATGCTTTTTCTAGTGTTTTGGTAGTCTTGCGGGGTTTTTGTCATCTTTTTCACTCCTCACCCACAGAATGCTCTACTCATGTGCTTAGACATGAGGTTTAAGCAGACAGTCCTTTAAGCCAGTACGCTTGCAGTTGGACTTTATACTTGCAAAAATCATGTGACGGTCTTAGTTTCGTTACCATATCACTGTTGCAGTTATAGCTACATGATAATTTCTAATGAATTTAGACACAGCTCTAATCCAAGCACTTATTCTTTTTTGGTTGGTTGGTTTGTTTTGGTGCTTTGTTTTCTGTGTATGTGTGTGGTTTTTGCTTTTTGTTTTTTAATATACTATACTGAATATCTCATTGGTTAATATCCAGCGTTGATTTTCTGTGGAATCTATATGTAATATTGCTACTTGTTCAGAGATTCCTCTAGGGTTTGTATAGAAGGTATGTTGATAAATTTTTAAACGGTACATTCTTTTATAAAATATCAAGCCATTTCAGTCCTGGTACTAATGGTGACAATGGCATTTTATTAATTTAACTTGTCTCATTGTGAAAGTCTTTATGCATTTTCATAAAGCATTCCAGAATAAAGCTTGAAAAGTGAGTCAAAGTCTTCATGTTAAAGAACTTCTTCAAAAACTTTGATGTAAATGCAGACAGTGTCATCCTTTGGATGCATCCTTTGGACATAACGTCAAGGATTTGTTGAAGTTCATGAAAGACCTGTATGGTTAAAAGATGAAGAAGTGTATATTGCAAGAGCATCAGGTATGAAGGGTTAGAGGACAGTCATTCTTGGTAAGTATTTTCATCTGTCAAGGTAAGAGGGAAAGGTTAACGCCTTCGACTTTGCTCATAGGTTTTCTTTATTAAGTCTATGACCCAAGTTAGTTGTATAAGAAAATCTAGGCAAATTTATTTGGGTTTTATTAACATGTTGGCTTTATTTGTTTTGACTTTTTAATCCTTTTAAACTCTGGCTGTGGCTTTCAACTGATTTAAGGAATGATATCGAGATTCATCACGTTCATAAAGGCCTCAAGTTTTGTTGGTGTATGGCCAAAGGAAAAAGATTCATTCATTCTGAGGTGGTAAAGTGCATGTCTTTTCATTTACAGACAGTTTAATATGACTGTAGGGTGCAGGAGAGGATAACTCAACTATCATTGTATTTGGCTTTGATGATCAAAAATTTTTTGAGCATTCTTCACCTTCTTTACAGGCTTGGCAAGTAGCTCACAGGGCCTAAGGCATTACATTTAGTTTGCAAAGAAAGCTTTGTATTCATCTCCAGCTTGGAAGGCTTTTCTTCTTGCTTGTTTTGTGGCACAAGGCAGACACTGAGCAGAATTTCATACCTATTAATATATAATTTACAGTAATTGCCTAACACTGGACTTGGCTTACCACTTTTACATATTCTGTTACATCCTGTATTGAGATAGAATCTCCAACAACTCTACTGAATTCAAACTTATTGACATATTATGTTGGAAACGAAGCATCAAGTCCTCTTATTAACTCCTAAATTTTGACTCAGGCTATCTTAAATCTGAAGGAACCGTCTATTTTTTCAGGCAAGGACAATCAAATATATTATAAGAATATGTCTACAAACTGCCAGCCATCAACAAGTAATTGTCTTTTGATCAATATCTATAATCACTGACCCTGAAAAGTTTAAGTTGTTTCAGGAAACCATATTACCACACAGTATATTTTAGAGCTAACAAGTTCAGCTATCAACATTATGCTTTTTGGGGAGAATTTCAGGGGGCTGTTAAGCCCTTCGGTTTCTGTCTAAAAAATAATAGAAGTATGGACCTTTGAAAAGTATTATTGTTCATATGTATAGTTCAGTCATTTTTACATTGTGTTTTGCTTTTAAAAAAGTCATTTGTTATAATGCAGAGAAAAATTAGACATTTGATATGTTATAGTTAAAGTTATCTGCAGTTGTGAATTTGCAAGTGATAGATTGCTGAGCAACTAAACAAAAAACATATTTTGCAAATCTGACTGGCACCTGTCAGCTGTTCCTCAAGGGATATTGTCAGCATAACTTACCAACAGGATACATCATTTCAGAATTATATTTAGTCTCTTTTGAAAACAGAAATTATTGAATCAATTAACATATTGTTTCTCATGGAGGGATAATTAGCACCCTTATTTAAAAACTCAAACACGAACTTAAATAAGACGCCATTGAAAACCAGATTAGTTTTGATAAGTCAGACAGTGGAAGTTGACATAAACACCAGGAATCGTTTAATTTAATATAAAAATTAAATCAATACACTCAAGGTTTCCAGAAGTTAAAAAATTATATGAGCAATGTCTTTAACAAAAATTAATCTTTACAAATAACAAAAGAATATTTTGACATAGAAATAAAGATCACTGGTTCTTTCTGTCTGAGTAGATATAAAATTCTTTTTATTTACACTATAAATGGTCAACAGCCTGATGACCTTCATAGGATTTTTATTGTACAGAAAATAGTGCTTAAGATTTAAATGAATTTTAATGAATAAATACCAAACTGATGAGGTTAAGAACAGAATTTTCATGATAATTATGTGCAAGTGGAAGTACGAATCTGTCAAGCCATGTTTTAAAAAGTAGCTATGACTATAGTCATGACCTTATATGTCATTATCTTAAGAACCCATGAAAAGTATGGCCACTGACTTCTGTGTCTGTCCCTCAGCATTATAAATTCACAGATTATCTGTGGGGTGTATGCTTATGTGTGCATATGCATATACTTTCACTGAAAGAGACAATACTAAGTAAACTTCTGGCACAATTTTAAAATTCACGTTAAAAATTAGTCCCAAGGGAAAAAAATTAAAAATAATAAAAGCAAGGCTTACTAGTACTAAAACATCTAGCTTCATGCATAGTTTTTTGATTGCTGAGGTTGGTTAAAAATTAGAATAATAAGCAAAAAGATACAGATTTTGTTTTGAAGAAACTATTGTATGGTACTGGTATCTCCCAATGAATCTCACTTTCCTATAACCCTTAAGGAACTCTAAATATTGTTTTCTGCTGTTTTTTAATACTCTGTTGTTAATACTTAATGGAAATTATATGAATACAGAACATTTGAAGAATTCATATTCCAAATCTAAGCAGTATCAATAAATTCTGCTGCTCTTGCTGCTCCATGTAGTTCTGTCCTGCTGAAATTTTTGTGCCACAAAGAACCAAGATTCTTTGAGATATCACAGGAGACTTCATAATGCTGTAGTTTACTAAGACTGGATTGAGAGGACCTCAGATATACATATGGTTCATTTGAAATTGTTAGGGAATAAAAAGAGAAAAAATGGTGACAATAGGATCCAGAACAGAACTTTTTTCCCACTCAGTATCCAATATTTTTCTGTAGAGCCACATCTTTCCTTTCTCTTCTAGTTCTAAGAAACTTTAATTTTTTTCTATACATCAAGATGGTTTTGCATTAAAATACATTGTAGTTGGCCAATTAAAGCACATAGGTACAGAAGAGATTTGTATTCCTCAGTCTGAGGTTCCATGCTTTGAACCAAAGGATTCCCTATCTAAACTTCCCTAACAAATAAACAATAGTAGTAACTCCTAGTAGCAGGCTGGTAGGACTACACATTTCAGAAGACACTTCTACAGCATTCAGTGTTTGATACCCAAAGAGTGCAAGTTCCTGTTAGAACAGGATGATATGTTACTGTTCTTAAAGGTAGTTATACACCTTACTCATTTCAATAGTTGGAGTTAATAGAGAAATATATTACACTTTCATCCTATTTATGTTTCCAGTCCATTGTAAAGCAATTAATACAGCTTATTGACAACGTAGTACCTTATCTATGGGTGGCTTTGATCTTCAGAAGGGGAACAAAACATTATCAAATCTCTTCAAAAGAAGTATAGTTGCTTTTCTGGTCACACCCTTAAACAGAAGACTAGAGGTGTTCAGAGAATTCCACTAATATTGAACCTAAGTATTTAAAGACTGTTTAGATTTAAATAAAGGTTAAATATTGACTTAAATACATTGTACTTAAGATGCAGGATGAGGGTCTGGAGTTTTGGATTACAATTTAGTATAAGAAAATCTTAAAAGATGTTTCATAAACATATATATTTAAGTCTTGCTTTCTAACATTTCTCATGTTAAGATACAGTGTGTATGACTTATCGTGTAGTAGGGAACTCAAAAGGCATATGGATGATAGAATTTAGTCAATAGAAATTCCATAATCTATTCCCAAAATCCCAGGAGTACTCATTGCTTTCCTGAGTAGCAGACAGAATGAAAGCAAATGAAGTATTCTTGCTTCTGTCTGTGTTTCCAAATTTTTCTGTAGTTTTCTAGCTGATTAAGATGTTATTTCACAGATTTTTAGAGAGTCCACTCAGTCTAGGTTTTACAAAGTGAATCACCAAATGAGAATACTTGTCACTACAAGAATAAAGAGCTTTTCATTAGATTTCCTTTCTCTTTGCTTCGGAGGCTCTTGGAGAAGACTTGCTCTTCCTTTAAGTTCTAAACACATTAGCCACAGGACATCACTTAGTATATTTTTTTAACCACAGAATGTCAAGAAGACTAAAAGAAAATAACTTTAAGGCTGATATTATAAAGAAGTAGAATAAATAATACTGAAATATGAAAGCCCCATCTTATCTACTTTTCTCAATGCCTGTGTTTCACATTTAGATATCAATTTGTACCAAAACGTTTTCACTAGTGCTATGATGCACACAGACACTTTTGTTCAATACATAGGACTCAGAAGATAATAGAAGCATTTTAAAAAAATTCTTTTATATGAAATGCCTTCCAATTTTATTTTCCTCTAGTTTTGATTCAGTTGCCCAAATTACTTGAGGGGACAAAAGTTAGGAAGAAAGATATAAAAATAATCCTCTAAAAACAGAGAGATAGAGGTCACTTCAAGTTTATTTTGTCCAAAATAAATTGCCTGTCACTAGTCAGTGGCATTATTGATCTGATGAATACTTCACAAATTTATAAATGGATTAAATTTATGCTAGTTATTTGGGGTTTATAAAAAAAATACAAGGTTACATGATGAAGATTGCAAGTTGATTTACTAAATGGAAAATTGTTCTAATGAGTTAATAGTCATTAACAAGATTCCACATAATGTCAGGGGAGGGAATGACTTCACATGATCTATCAGAGAGATACTGTAATTTCCACAAAGGTGATGGCAATTAACAAATTGTAAAAAGGTCAAGATGGACTCCTGAAAACATTATAAAAGAATAATATTTTAAGGGCTGGGAGGGAGGCAAATTTTATAAGAACACCAGGATGTCTCTCAGAGTAGGGGTTGAAGTAAAAAGGAAAAAAAAGTTTCCCTTCTTCAGGTCCTGTTCTGCACAGATGCAACATGAAGACATAGGAAGTGAGGTTTTGGTCAAAGAGGTGATTGCCTGTGCACAAAAACTACTAGAGAAGGAGCCAGGGCCCTTTAGGAAGTTCTCATTTGGTAGAATGAGAAAAAGGCAGCTTACTCTGTCTGCTAAGAGAGAGATAATAGCTGTAAAAACCTAGAGGTAAATAATGGTGGAACTCTTTTGAATAAGATGTATTAATTCCACAGTAATTACTGAACAGTTCGAATATACTGATTATTTTGGAATAATAATATTTCAAAATTGTCCTATGGGAAACAAGGAAGTTATTCCAGAAAAATTCCAAACAGTATATCATAGATAATTTCACTGAATAGGAGAAAATTATTTCAGACCTATCTATAAGCAGAAATTCTTAAGTAAATATATTGTATGATGTCTGTTAACTGGTCTTTGAGTAGCTTTTTGACTTCTAAGTTGCAACTATAGTTAGTTTCTGTTTCAACAGATTTCTTGCATTGTCTACACCTGACATAATAAGGTACCTGTGTAAAAGCTAATGCTTTCTAATACATTTGGGACTATGGTAATATCATAGTCCAACTCTTCTGTGTCCTTGGAACATAGTGAATGCAGTATGTTTTTCAGCACAATATGAGGAACTCTAAGAGGTATGTAAGACAGTGATAACTGAATTATTTCAGCAACAATACATCCACTGTAACCTTTCAGAAGACCTCAAAACTAGATCAGAAGCAGGAAGCAGTCTAGTCTAGTATGCTATGCTATGCTATGCTATGCTATGCTATCCTTTAAATATTAAGAAGAAAAAAAATCCAAAAGTAAACCCCACCAATTTAGCAATAATCTCAGGTGGAATCCCTGAAACTAGTTTTAAATTATGATAATGTCATTTTTGTCAGTTTGGCATTTTAGTAAGCAATACACAGCAATCACTGCACTAGCAGAGTGAGTGGAACCGAGCTGGTAATAGCAAGAGGCACCATTGACAGTCCAGAAACCATCAGCCTAGGCAAGATAAGAAGGCAGGTCCAGGTCATCTTAATCATCTCAGCATGAGCAGGCAATACGGCTGAGCACAGGTGTAACTACAGTACAGTTCATACCAGGACTGAAGAAATTGAATTGAGCTGAAATGGGACTCTTGGGTCATGTGGAGAGGGAGGGAGTCCAATGGGAAAGTGGTCAGAGCTAATACAGCCTGCCAGTGTACCTGGGGCCTTGATACCATCCCCATAAGTGTTCTCTTTTGCCAAAATAATGATACAGTGTATGAATTAATTTGTTTAGCAGTGCTTTGTGGTGTTTGACTGCGTAACATTCCTTTCTCAGACACATTTAGTGCAAAAGGAAACTTCAATGTGTATAACCATAATGACAAATAAGAGCTGATCTTCATCTTCTCTTCTGCATGTTCCTGTCACACTTGTTCCTTGTGTGTTTAGCAGTTTGACAGTAGAGATGTTTCTTCAGGAAGGAATGATCTCAAAATCACCTAGCAATCAAATATTGAGTACATGCTTGTCCCACCACGTTATCTGAGACTCTAAGAACAGAACTAACAGGTATATACCCACTAGCCCATAACTAATTCTAGGATTTAGGAATATCTCCAAGATATTCTCCATATGTCAGAACGTTTAATTTTGACAAAATGAGGACAAGGACAGGTGTGATGAACTGCATAAACAGGCCAACCACAGAAACTGTAAAGAAATATGATGGGTTTATTTTGTTTTGTTTTGTTTTGTTTTGCTTTGCTTTGCTTTGTTTTTAAAAGTTTATTGAGATGTGCCCATATGTATCTCTGACATTAAGAGAATAATAAATAGGTGGCTCCCCAGCAGGTAAAAAACATTGCTTAAAAGTAATAACAAAATCTTTCTTCCAAGATGAGGAATTCAAGATACTTCCTGACATTTTGTGCAAAGCATAGGAGATTTTTATTTCTTTTTCCCATCAGCATCTGCAGAAATTTTGAATTGAAAAAACTTTGCAAGACAGTCAGATTCCTGGTGCACTGTGTGAAATGTTCTCATCAGCCTAAACTGCAATGCATTTTGTGATAAAAAGAAACTGGTCGTTTTCTTCCTTTGTTCTCTCAGTTAGGGGTTTTAAAAAAAACCTAACACATTGTAATGGAAATCCTGAATCTTGCCCAGTCATCAGACATACTTTAGTGCTTTGTTGTTGTGTTGTTGTTGTTTTCTGGTGTGTTCTTTTTGTTTGTTTGTTTTTGTTTGTTTCTTTGTTTGTTTTTTATTACAGATACATAAAACTATGAGGCCTAATTCTTGTGGAAAGAAACAGATGATTCTCGAAACCTGAAAAGTTACCAGAAGGAGTCTCCTGTATTTAGGAACCTCTTTTCTGACAAGAAAAATTGTGCATCCATGGAAACTATCAAATTGCTGATGACTTTTCATTCCCCTGCTGAGATAAAAGTGAAATTTTCTTTGCATAACACCTCAGTGACTGAAAGAGTGAACCTCTTCTCTCAAGAATCGTGTCTTGGAAAATGTGCTTTGTTTCAATACACGAATTTCTAAACTTGGTGAGCTCTATGAACACCAGTGGTGTTTGGTGCAAAACCTGTTGTAAGAATGGAAGTTTCTAGTTCCTTGACCACACCCACAGGGTGTGCATATAGCTAAATTTTAATGGCCACATTCTATTTTTCACCACCAGAAACATTCATAAAGATGTTTTATAAGGCTTGTGCTTGGTGACCCAGACATCTGGCATCATGGTTTGAGCTACTATATAGTCGTAACAGATTGCCATAAATTCAGAAACGCTGCCTATTTTTGAAGCAAATGTGCAAATCATCTTGAATGCTCAGGGCAAGTAAGACTAATGCTCTCTGGAAGTTTCAGGGTTTTTCATGGGTGGTGGGGTTTTTTTGTGTGTTTTGGTTTTTTTATTTTTTTGTGTTTTTGTGGTTTTGTTTGTTTCCTGAGGGTACTATTAGTTTTATTTTCATTTGCATGAATGATTAATGTGCAATGAATAATAGTTGCTGAATACATGTTTTGGCTGTGTATCCCTCCACTTCTGCCTAGAAAAGCCATAGACAAACATAGTAGCAGTTCTCACACCTGCATCAGCTGACTTCAGAAACTGAGGTGTTCACCCCAGACACATGATCTATCTCTTATACTGGTGCCACACGCCCTTCTTTCCCAAATAGAAATACCATTCTTGTGCCTCCGAACCTGCCACCACAGAGGTAAAAAACAGAACCCTCACCTTTTTTTTTTTCCAGCAGTCTAAGGTTTACTTCACCATAAAAAGTGTTTGTTGCTGTTTCATCCTATTGATACATATTCAGACAGGCATACAGGTTCCAGATTAATTTGATAGGGTTCACAATCCTGATGCGACTAGGATAAAGCCTCCTTCTTAGTACAGCAATTGCTTCATGGCCAAGTAACTTGACTGTGAAAAAATATTTACCAGGCAGCTATTATGTCAAAACTTTCTCTAAAATAATTTTATGCTTCACTGACTATAGTTCAGTCTAGACATAATCAAACAAACTTTAAATGAGTTCTCCCAGGCATAGGTAGCAGTCTAATTTCATGAGCAGAACAAGTTTCACAACCCACTAGAGAAATACAAGTACCTCTGTGTCACAGTTTGTTGCAGGGCAACAATAAACCGTGACAGATGCTCTCTGTTAACCCCCTGCCCTCCTCACTAAGGAAAGGCAATAGGAGAAAAAGAGAGAGTCTTACAAGTTGGAAAGTTAAAAATATTTTACTAATAATACTAATAATGAGAGGAAAATAGTGCAAAATATACAAAACGAACATTGAATTTCCCAACATCGCACCAGAGGCTGCAGGGCAAGCACCCAGAAGTCCTGGACTGGACCCCACAGTAAACAGGAACTGGATTCAGGGATTCATGGCCTGGAATTAGGCCTGGGATCACAGGCAGAACAGGCAGGGTCCTCTTCAGATGCTGGCCATGGATGAAGAGCCCAAGACCCTTGTGATCTCCCAGTTTTACATGGTGAATGATGTGGATGACATGGAATACCTAGATGGTCAATTTTGATCACCTGTTCTGGCTGCCTCTCCCTGCAACTATGCCACTCTCACTCATAGGATGTGCAAAATTTATCAGCAGCCTTGGCTGATGTAGCGATAAGCATAAACCTGGGGCTCTTCTACATACTGTTGCCACTGTAATCAGCTCTGGGGCTAACACTGTCCGAAAAACATGCAGCCAACTTCAGAAAAATGCAGTTGCCTAGAAGAACTTAGCTGAAAGGAAAATTCACTGAAAGAGAACTGGTCTTGTTTTAAACAAAACCAGGACACTCCGCTGAAATACATGTTAGCGTCACTAGATTAAACCTACTCGCTGAACTAAACAGTTAAATACCATTCATTCAGCTAGAAATGGAGAAGAGCTGATATCCCTGTCAGCGTTCCAGATTAGAAAAATAAAATTAGTTTCTCACGTACTGTTGTACCAAATGTGAATGTTAATTAGGTTATTTAAACTGCCTGAGAAACAGTATAATTTAAACTCCTACTGAGGAAGCTTAGAAATTACCTGATGAGACATACACTTTGAGAAAAAAAGATTGGAACAGAACTCCATTTTATACCTTGGGTCTTCCTAATTTTGGTCTTCCTAATTCTACTTAATCTGTAATTACTGTCCAATTGACTCCACAGCAGAAACATTATCCTCTTCATCCCTACAATACTTCTACCAAAACTTACCAAATCTACGTCTATTATTTCTAATACACAGAGATTCCCAGGTCGCAGGGTGCACTGGGCTGGGCTTCAGTGACTGGACAGGAGGAAGCATGGACCTGGACATCAGCGGGTTCCAGCATCTCTTGAAACATCCTTCACAGGAGCTATGTAAGGCAGTCTAAGAAACACAAACACCTGAGCTGAGCATTGATATCATTGCAGGCAAGGAAATAACAAATATCAAACACAGACTTTTTAAAAAATGTTGCTTTGTTCTAAGAATTGACCACTTCATTCCTGACAGTCATTCCTTTTCTCTTTTATTCCTGACATAGCAACTTTTCACCCCTTCTGCTGAAGTTGAGGGAAGCGGGAGAGATGCCTGAGGACTGGAGGAAAGCAAATGTCACTCCAGTCTTCAAAAAGGGCAAGAAGGAGGACCTGGGTAACTATAGACTGGTC
>VWYH01000023.1:312098-343484 GCA_013399365.1 Pampusana beccarii
TGACAAAACACTGGAACAGGCTGTCCGGGGAGGTTGTGGATTCTCCTTCTCTGGAGACATTCAAAACCCGCCTGGACACCTTCCTGTGTAACCTCATCTAGGTGTTCCTGCTCCGGTGGGGTGATTTTACTGGATGATCTTTCGGGGTCCTTTCCAATCCTTAACATTCTGTGATTCTGTGATTCTGTAAATGAATGGTCCAGTATAATTCTGACTGATCAATATAATGAAGAGCATCTGGCTGAGTCTCCAGAACTTTACTGGTTGAAAATACACCTTTTCTCTTGAGAGTATAACACTGCAACCCAGTGTTCTTGCTGTTAAACAGTTGTCTATTCTTGTTTAGTGGTGCCTGGTGAGAAGAAGCCTGATGCATCTGCTTTCCCAGAAACACAAACATTCAGAAGAAAGGAACTCTTCTATCCATCTCTTGATTAGGAAGGGAAAATATAGCTACTAATACAGCTCTCCTATGTCTGCTCCACTGTTTTCTACTTCTTCTCCCAGCAGCAACAGCTTAAGTCTGTAAGTGCATGTGGGAGATTTTGTTACACTTCCTGTCAGCAGAGGGTTTAGAGTAGATCTAATCCAAACCCCTTCTGTAATAACAAGCATGCTGAGTGAATAATTTGGCTTGTTGAACCAAATCATTACTCTTTTCTGAGGGGGAAAAGAGGCCAGAAATGAATTATCTCCATCTAAGCTGTTCCACTTTTTCCCAAGGGGTATGTCGTTAATACTCCCAGTTTCTTCTCTCAGATAGATTTCATGGACAATTTTCTCTACGATAATTTTATTTTTTTTCTCCTGAAAGACATATTATGACAGAAAATTCCAAACCAGTTCCACCTGCAGTACACTACTTAGTGTACTACTGATTGATTTTTACTCTGTTCTGCTTGGGAAGTCTGACTAGCTTAACACTAAAGAATCTTGAGCAGAACATTTGAGTGATAATGCCAGTGCACTATTTACTGGTTGCTGCTGTTCCCAGTAATAGAGGAGACTACTGCCGGATAGAAACAGAATTCTGCAAAAGGACACGTAGCTGAGGCACACTCTCCTCTTTAAAAAGGAAGGCACCAGCTGGGGTGAGATTATACCACAACAGATTTCAGTACTTGTTATTCAAAATATGTTCCCATGTCAATAGGCTTGTTTCTTATCACTGCTGACATGCACATACACATATATGTGGCTATAATATGGCAGCTGTGTGCTTTACTAGAAGATAAATAGGATCTTCCTTTTTGTTCATTGATTTGTTTTATCCATCTACTTTTATTTGACCTGAAGATACATTATACAACCAAACTTTAAAAAAAAAAAATTCTGTTTTATGTCACACATGTTAATCTCATAAAAGACACACTGGCTTTGACTGTCAGGAGGATTTTTTAAAATAATTTGGTTATTCTCTGTACATCCTTTTTGATAGAAAATTGATTATGATCTTATATGCCTAAGTACCAAAATTAGATTTGTGCAATTGACACAGTGAAAGTAATCTCCTAGCTATCATTTCAGACATCTCTGAAATCTCAAGAGATGTTCAGGTCTTTCACTGCTCAGCTGACAACGTCTATGCAAAGCACTGATTCTCCTCGTGCTGTGTTTTTCCACTATTTTGAACACTGAAAATATTTTGTTTTACTTAAACTATGCTACTCTCTCCAACCCCAAAGATCAAACACCTCTCACCTAAAATACTGTTGCCTCTGGTCACATTAGCTTAAGCAACACATAAGTAGCTTTTAGCACCATCTAGCTGTAACATACTTCACCAAAATTTTGTAACTCTTTCTGGAAATGTTTTGAGTCCATTTCCACACATCTCACCCATTGCTCATTTTCAGCCCTCCGTATGAAATTTATCTCATGCGTGAAGGCAGAAAACTTTCTCTGATGTGGCTGTAGTCTCATTTTACATGTAATAAAATGTACTTTAGCAGCAGGCAGAACCCTTCCCTTCCCTTCCCTTCCCTGCCCTTCCCTTCCCTTCCCTTCCCTGCCCTTCCCTTCCCTTCCCTTCCCTGCCCTTCCCTTCCCTTCCCTTCCCTGCCCTTCCCTTCCCTTCCCTTCCTTTTTCTCACTATACAAATGTCATCTTTACAGTGCCTAGAAGTTCCTACAAGATTCTGGTTTGACCCCGTATATCAGGGACCTGCAATGATTTTCTGCTCCCAAGGTAATAAACCACTATATATGCTGAAACTGCCTCTTTCAGTCTCCTAATATTTTCATTTTGTGCACCTCTGCCATCAAATAATATGCAACTGGAGCACTTGAATAGTTGCTCCATTTAATTTGCATAATGTCAGGGGCATAATACAAATTTAATGTGGAAAATGCAGGAAACCTGAGCATTAGGCGACCCAAGCTGCTTACAGATAAAATCCTTAAAGTTTCAATAAGATGCAAATTTTCAAATCTAAACTCCCTGCTAGAGAAAAATTACAATTGTGGCAAAAAGAATGTTATTAGCTAGCAGTAAAATTAGATTTAATATTTACAGCTGAGTTGGTGCAGGATTTGTAATTTTCCAGGAATCACTTGACAGTGCATTAGTAAAGGAACACTGCGTAATTATCTGTTTTTTCTGTTGCATTAAAAGAAAAAAAATCCATTAAATATTAGAAGAAAATAAATTGATAATACTCTACTAATGTAATCAGGTATTCTGCTGCTGTTCACTATGACTATAGAGCAAAGTATAATTCTGAAAAAAGACAAAATTTAAATATAAGGCATTTCCAAAATTTAGTAGATTTTACCCAACAAAATTATGTACACACTTAAATAGGTAAGAATTTTTCAGTTACTTAAAGTAGGCTTTATTGTATTCAATAGTTTATCTGACTTCTCTTAAAAAAAGTAGAAAATCAGAATTATGTTTCTTATAAGTGGTCACTAGTTCAGATATTATAGCTGCTAATTTTGATGAAGATCTGAATTTTGGATAGCATGGATTCATGGTCAGGACTAATGCATCTAATGTGGGAACTTCTATTCTATTATTGTGTTCTCCAAATTGACTTATTTTTCGTAGTGTTTAGTAACCCTAAAAGGTAGTTGGATGAGTTTTCTTTTTTCTTTTTTTTTTGTTTAATTCTTACTTTTTAAATTTTATTTCTTTATTTCAGTTAAATTCTGAAACCCACACCTTCACAAGTGCTGACACCTTGAGAGCTGAATTAAGACTGACAATTATTTCCAGAAGTGAATTTGTCCCTCTTGGGTAAGTTAGGGTGTTGACTTCCCCTGGAACTCACCGAGTAGGGTTCATGTGCAAGATGTTGAATGCTACTACAGAGTATGTGATGTATTTGAAATATTCTAGTTGCTTTGGATTGGCCACCCTAATATGGAGAAAAGGTAATCTGCTGTTTTATTTTTTTATTCCATACCCACTTTTCCCATTACAGGGATTATTTGCTCCCATTGGGAGCAATGCATTTCATAATTCAATTCATTAAGATGCATGAGCTAATTGTCTCCATTCTCTTGCAGTTAATTAAACTAAATTAAGTCAATTATATTTTTATATCTCTGTCTTTTGCCTAATCTAAATTGGAGAAAGTGAATCTTAACTGGAAAATAAAAGAGAAAGCATTCCCTACAGCAGAAGTTGAAACATTAATATCATAGTATGAAGACAGTTTAAAGTCACAGTGATATAAAAGACCTTTAGCCTCATTTACCTGTTATAAAGTTTGATTAGCTGGTGTTCGTTGTGTTTTATTCATTTGTTTGTTTTTTAATGTTTGTTTGGTGACATTGTTCCAAGAAATGGACATTGATGTACATTTCATTTAAGAATTTCAACATAAGACAGGTATGGTATAAAGGTGTCAGGACATAGCCCTCATTTTAGCAGCTGAAATTTATTCCTGATATCAAACAATCACCAGATTCCTGTTGAAATGAGCATAAAAAAAAAAAAAGCAAGTTTTATCTAAACTTCTATTTTAAAGAATAACCTATATAAAAAGTTCAGATTTCATTAGCTACTGGGAAATAATAAAATTAACCCTTTAAATTAATGATTTCCACTATCACCACCCCACCTCCTTTTTATTTTCTCCATACTCACTTTTGGTAGACCTATTTTTCTGCCACTACGGTGATGTATGAAAAATAAATTTGGGAAGATGATAATAGCAATAAAATGAAACATTTCCAGAAATAATGATTCCACCAGTTAAAAACACAAATATGTTTCTGACCTTTGGAGACCACTGAGGATCATAATAGAAGGTAAAAAATAATCTCTTCAGCTCACTTTTTATCTTTTCCTTCTCTGTTAACTATGGTTATGCATGCAAACATGAAAGATGAGCAACACTAAGGTTACTTCACAAGTGGTGTAGGATTAGCCTAATTGATGACAACAGATGATCTGTGTACCTTTGTACCAATGTGGGTACAAAGGTAAGAAACATTTTCTGTGAATCATTTGACTAAAATCCTCTAATTTCCAGCCAAGAGCAATTTGCAGTATCTAGCATTTAATCTGGTCATGACACAGTTTGAGGATTTCACAGACATTAAAAGTTTTCTGCTTTACTCCTACTCTTCCACTTCTTCATTCCCTAAAAAAGGAAACTCAGCCTTCTCCTTCTTGAAGTTGTAGCTTTTGGATGAGGCATAATAGCCACCAAATGAAGCATTTCTCATCCCATTCCCCCTCTGTGCTTGGAATCAGATGTGATAATGTACTTAAAAAAAGGTTACTGTCAGTGAAGAGATGGTATGGAGAAAGGGATCCAGGATGCTGATTTAGACAGGTCTCTCTTTTCACACTTCTATGCTGTTTTTGCTTTCATTTTTATCCTATCAGAGGACTCCTTTTTTTATATGGCTGATACTTGACTTCAATTCTTACATAGGTGAGTTGTCACAAGAGCTACTATTCTACCGTATATGTGTATATATATATCTCAGCCTCCAAGGTTCTATAGCTCCCTGTCATTCTTCATTCACTGTATCTTCTTCTCAATAGATTTCTAGACCTAGGTTCCTAAAATTGTGTTTCATTAACAACAGTAATAGGATCTTTTCAATTCCATTTTTTCACACTCTCTAAGCTGACTTCATGAATCCTGAGACATGGAGATCTTAATGACTAAATTAATTCAGACATATGCACTTGTTTCAAAAAAAGCTACAAAAATACGTTCTTTACATTTCAGTTTTGATCCTTATCTCATTCCTTACCATGAAAACTTTGAACTGTGTGTCAATATCCAGAACACATCAGGTAGCTGAGAAAGCATGACCTTGTCTTTATAGTAGAGCAAAGACTGTATTTCACTTTCTTTTTTTTTTTTTTAACATATCAGACAGATATAACTACCTTAAGCAAAAATAAAAGTTTTCTACTTCTTGATTTAAGGAACTGAGATTTGTCTGCTACTGTATCTAGTCAGAAAAGGCCTACCTACCAATATTTTCAAGTTTCTTTTCTGTTTATAAGGACGTTGCCCAGGAGTGTGTATGCCTCTGTCTTCCCTCTTCAGACACTCCATTACTCTTCTGTATATGAGCTGCCTTGCCCTAAAATACCCTAGAGTTTATCTTCCTTTTGTTAAAGCCAGGAATAACACTGATCAGTGTCATTATCGATTGTAACACAGATCTCCCTATGCTGGAGAGAGTGAGCTAAAATCAAAGGATGGTGAGACCAACTTGTGTTCATCGAAGTACAAAGTATTGTACAGTAGCAGGGTTACTAGCTGATGTGTCAAGTTAAGGTTATACACTGGAAAGGGATAGCCACTCTTATCTCAAAAGATTGGTTTGAATAGGAAATGTAGCATTTGTCATTCAGTGATATTGCACATTAAAAACGTCTCAAAGCCAGGAACAGTGTGTGGAAAAATGATAGGTCTGGGCTGTCTTTAGTTCTGCATCTGGCCATCTGCATTCTTTCTGAATGTAATTTTAATTTTACTTTACATCAGAAGCTGAAGCAACTTGGCATTCAGGCAGAAGGTCCCTCTGTAGGTGTACTTTGTAGGTGTACTCCAAACAATATGTTCCATTAATAAAATACATCCTTAAACAGCATGCAAGCTCTTTTTTTTTTTTTTCAAACAAGGAGCAATTTATAATACCACAAAACGTCTGATTCCTTCCAGACCTTGCTACATTTTTCTCCTCCTTTAACAAGTACAGAGGCAACAGTTCATACTGTTTGTAAAGAGGTCTTTCAAACTGCAAGTGTGCTATTTTCTCTAAGATGGTTCTCCTTTCTTCTCACAGAAAAGAAATTTGACTAAAGAGATGGAAAAAAAAATCTGAAAAAGTATCTTGGTCCTAGCCATCACTAAGTTATTATTTCATACATATTATGGCATTTGAGGCAAACAAAAGTCAAAAAGTATATAGAAGAATGAACAGTAGTAATTATTTGTTGACCTTGCTATACTAATAATATAGACAAACAGAAACCTCTGAAATAACGTTTTTAACGATGGAGTGGATATAAAATTCCTGTTAGTGATGAAATTCTCAACTATGGTTCAAAGCAAAATAAAAATTTCAGCATATGTGCTGTGCCTTCTGAATATTATGCTTTTTGTTATCCATATATTTCTGAATACAAACCAAACAAATAACTTTCTTTGAGTAATATTTGAGGTAGAAGGTAGCACCTTGCAAGCATTTTTTCTTGCAATATGACTGATCCTTAGAAGCCATTCTTGAGTATTTTTTTTGCTGTGGTAAACGAATTTTTCCTGTTTTTTTCCTTAGTGGACTTCCTTCTTCAGCCAGGGATTTATTTCTCACATTACACGTCTTGATCAAACATGAGAAGATATCATCCCACTGTTTTCACATTGTGTCATGGTTTAACCCCAGTCACCAAATAAGTCCCATACAGCCCTTTCTCACTCCACCTGATGGGATGAGAAGAGAATGGAAGGGGCAAAAGTGAGAAAACTCATGAGTTGAGACAAAGACAGTTTAATAGGTGAAGAAAAAATTGCATAAACAAGCAAAGGAAAAAAGGAATTTATTCACTACTTCCCATGGGCAGGCAGATGTTTATCCATTTCCAGGAAAGCAGGACTCCATCATGCATAATGGTTTCTTGGGAAGACAAACTCCATCATTCCATACATTCTCCTTTCCTTCTTCCCTCAGCTTTTATTGTTCAGCACGGTGTCATATGGCAAGGGATATGATTTTGGTCAGTTGAGGTCAACTGTCCCAGCTGTGTCCCCCGTGATAAACAAGGTACATCATATGCAGTAACCAAAAAGGCAATGATTGTAATGAGTTAAGGATACAAACGAAATGTGAAGTAGCCCAGTTTTAGAAGGAATTCCATTCCCTAACTCTGGAGTTCTTCAGTTAATTTCCTTAGTGTTTTTCAACTTTCTTTTGTGGGGTTGTTTGTTTGTTTGGTTTGGTTTCGGTTTTGGTTTGGTTTTGTTGTGGTTTTTTGTTATCTTTTTTTTTGTTTATTTTTTTCTTGGGGAGGGGGGAGCACACCAATAAGAAATAGGTCACCAAAATTCACAGGAGGTACCCCAATGAAAAGAGAAACAAAAATGGCTAGAGTTAGAGGTAACAGAAAAATAAGGTCATTAGCCCAAAATAAAAAATTACGGAAACACGCATAATTTCTTTAACCAGTATGTACCTATAAAGAGAATTAGCAATGAAACTAGGTAATGAAATGGATTGTTTTATCCATCATTCCTCATCTCATAGCTGAAAGGTCCTTGGAGAGGAATGCACAGCCTTTTTGATCAATATGATATTATCTTATTACTCTGTGATCAATTTGTATAATGAACTACATGCTGAAACATAGGCTGAGCTGCTTATTAAA
This sequence comes from Pampusana beccarii, assembly GCA_013399365.1. Taxonomy (NCBI): domain Eukaryota; kingdom Metazoa; phylum Chordata; class Aves; order Columbiformes; family Columbidae; genus Pampusana; species Pampusana beccarii. The sequence goes on from VWYH01000023.1 coordinate 319,942, forward strand.
CTCTGTCTTGAAGCCGTTCAAATAGTCTTTTGTAATAGTATTAAGCGAGAGATCTTGGAGGAAGATACTATCAGAACAACCATGTATAGGAAGGAAAGTTCGTCCAGTGCTGTGCTCTGGTTCCTGTTTTTGTTGCTAAAGGAAGGTTAGAATGGTCTTTCTGAATTATGTTAACCTCTTCAAACCTGTGCTGTTTACTGAAGCAAATGACTGTATCCATACATAGAACCAGTTACCACATGGGAAACTCACTGCCAGATTTCTTCTTTCAAACATTATATTCCTGAACACTAAAATCTCCTGGAACAATTTAGCCTATATCTAATTAATGTGCCACACAAGTTTACTATCATAATAGTGGATGACAAGAAGACTGAAAAAGTACAATTAGTGCTTTCTATCTACATTAATTTAGCAAATTAATGACTTTGAAATAGACTCAAATCAGAAATAAAGAGCACTCAGAGACATCGCTAAATTGTTGGTGGGGTTTTTTGGTGGTAGGATTTGTTTGTTTGTTTGCTTGTTTGTTTGTTTTGGTAGCCATTAAAAAAAATTAAAAAATAAGTGTGTCAATGCAGAACATACAGTGGTGGAAAGTAATGAAGAAGTGTGACAGTGACAGGATTTTTAATCGTCTTTCTTATTAAAGACATTCAAAAAAGGAGGCTGTGCTACTGCGAAAGTATAAATATGAGCCATTACAGCAATAATTGTAACTGTAACTGCCTATCACTGCCTGTCACCTTAAACTATGTTTTCACGTTCTGGGTGACAGTGGTTGTTATCACAGAGTCTTGACCACTGCCTGCGTAAAGGTAGCTGTCATACATGTTAGTAATGGTGATTTGCTAACTTCAAACTTGAATATTGGAGATTAACGGTGCCCTCACTTGCAAATGCTGTTAGGTGAAATATTGAGGACCTCACAATTTCAGGTGTTAAGACCTCGTGTTTATGTTGATGGATAAGTAGTATGTTTTATTTTTGAGAAATTTTATGAAAAATTAATTTACGTCATTATACTGCTGGTGCAAATTTCTGCTAATTTAGTGAAACTAATTTTCTGTGCCCGTATCCTTAAATGTCAGAAAGGTATGCATACTTTCTTGAAGGGCAAAAGCTAAGGAGACAGGAAGAAATTTCATTTGGGTATACATGCTCATATTTGTTGAAGTTTCTAAACTGAAAATAACAAAGACCAGCAAATTATTCACCAGGAAAGTAATCAATATCAGGAAACCTCAAAAAAACCCAAAGAATAAAGCCTAAAATCCAAACCCAGAAACTTGCTTTGGCAGGCTAAACCTTTAATAGTCAAATCTGCAAATAGAGTAGAATGGTTTGGTCTGGAAGGAATCTTAAAGGTTTCATAGTTCCAACCCCCCTGCCATGAGCAGGGACACTTTCCACTAGACCATGTCACTCAAAGTCTCATCCAACCTGGCCTTGAACACTTCCAGGGATGAGGCATCCACAGCTTTCTCTGGACAACCTGTTCCAGTGCCTCACCACCCTCATAGTGAAGAATTTCTTCCTCATATCTAATCTAACTACCTTATTTCAGGTCAAAACTGTTACCCCTCTTCTATCACTACAGTCCCTGATAAAGAGTCCCTCCCCATCTTTTCTGTAGGCTCCCTTTAAGTGCTGGAAAGCAGCTGTAAGGTCTCCCTGTGACTTCCTATCTTCTAGGCTAAATAACCCCAAATTTCTGAGCCTGTCCTCATAGGAGAGGTGTTCCATCCCCCTAATCATTTTTGTGGCCTCCTCTGGACCCACTTGAGAAGGTCCATGTCTTTCTTATGTTGGAGGCCACAGAGCTGAATACAGTAATCCAGGTGGGATCCCAAGAGAGTGTAGTAGAGGAGGAGAATCACCTCCCTTGGCCTTCTACCCATGCGTCTAACACAAATCAAACATGAGAAGATATATGCAATTTTGTATCATACTATACTAAGTGATTTAGTCAAAATAATCTTGCATTTATCACAATGCCTTCCAGCTGACCAAAATATATGAATGGTAAAAACAGGTAGGGTCAACTAAAACACTTTATTACTTTGCTTAGCAGTTTATTCTAATAGCAAATCCCTCAGCATTTAAAAAGTAAAAAGAAAGCTGTAGTAGAATATTTCTTAATTCTCTTGTGAATTTGCAAATCAGTTTGCTGCCTGTGGTTCTTGTTTTACCTTTCTCCATTTAAGTCTAAAAGACTTAATCCCCAGTGTACCAATTTATGATTACCTGCTGGGGCAACCTGCGTAGTGCCTGAGGGTTGCAGTTTCCTGTTCACCCAGATCAAAGGATCTCAGACCACTTCACTGTTTCCCTTCAGCTTGTGGTGTCTGTGATTTCTTTGCATAGAAGCCAAGGTGTGGGGGTGGTTTGAGGGGGGAGGAGGAGAAGAAAAACAAGGGAAGGAATCTGGATGCTGCTAGGATGCATTCCTACTTGGAAAGTGTTCCTGGGAGCAGAGGTCAAGAAATGGTCATAGCCAAAATCTAAGAACTTGTGAAGCTTTTGTCCTGGGTGGGTGGTTGTTTGTTTGTTTTTTGTTTTGGTTTTTGTTTGGTTGGTTGGTTGGTTTTGGTTTTGGTTGGTTGGTTGGTTTTTTGTTTGTTTTGGGCTTTTTGTTGTTTTGTTTTTTTGGTTTGGTTTGGTTTGGTTTTGGGTCAGGGAGAGGTTGATTGATTGGTTGGTTGAGTGGTTGTTTTTTCAGTTGTTTAACAGCTTTTGTATATACTCTTATCTAATTGTTTTTTAGTGACGTGCAAATTTTGGGACTGGATTCTTGCTTTCTCTGTTTTTCTAGCAGCATGTAAATAAAGTTTTCAGTTCAGAAAATATAACACAGAAATCAGTAATAAAAGCACATACAATATTAATGACATCCTAAATCTTAATAATTATGTTAATAAGTTTCCACTTATTCATAATATCTCTGCTAGATCTGTCATTGTTTTATACACACATCTGAAGTTTATCTAAGAAGTGAACTACCAAGGACAGGATCTGGGGAATTTTCAATATAAAATAAATAAACCTTAGCTGTTGGCAGATATCCATAGAACAGGGCAAGATAACCTGTACAGATAGCTGCAGTTTAGTTTTTGTACCTTACATTCATAGTCCCACTTTATTTCAGCTTGCTATTTCTATATGCAAGCTGTTGATGTCCAAAACAAGTACAAAGCACTTGAATAATGCTTTAAAGCATGATATCTCCATTCTTACATAGCTGAAAATTTATGAGCAAATAAATGGAATTTTTATAAATTTAAGCATGCAAATTTGCCTTTAGGCAATGAGTCTAAGAAAAAGTTTATCATCAAAGTGTCCAATCAACCCTATGTACAGAGTTACCAGTGTAATGCTACAATAAACTGAATATTATTGTACTGTGTTTGAACTGTGATAGAGATACAGTATTGTATAACACTTGAATTTGACCTGGGAATATTTAGGAAAGCCTTCTTAGAAGGAGAGATATCATCTTAATTTTAGTAATAATAATGAGTTAGTTTTTAAATTCTCTAATGAAATTAAATCCCTAAAGCACCTTTAAAGTCGGGCACTAACACAGAATATCGTAAGAAAATTGGAGTTGTGAAGGTAAAACACAATTCAAAAATTTCCACTTTCTGTTCTTTGAGATTCTGTGGCTATTACTCAGCCTGTTCTGTGGCTAGGTGAAAAGTAAATGGCATTACAGTACAAACATTGTGTCTGCGTTTCTGTAGTGTGTACAATATTGTCACGGAGGCACCCCAAAAATAAGTTTAGGCGGACAACAAGGTCCAAAACAAACTTTATTCCGTTCGGAAAAGTACCGCCGATAAACCGATTGGAAAACGGGGTTTATACAATTAGTTAGCACTCCAATAACATAACATACAGGTTCAGGTATTAGGTTAGGAAATTATTTGGGGTGCAGTGAAATAAGAATGGAGATCCACAGCGTGCATATATGCACTCACAAGAAAACAAACCAGAGCCCTCTCTGCTCCGTTTTACCCTTAAAGGAGAAACACTAGCCTACTGCGGCCAGGACTTACACTTGCCTACCAGGCAAGGAATTTACACTCGTCTGTCCCAGACGAGGACTTTACACTCGCCTACCAGGCGAGGACTTATTAAAGCATATATTCAGTAATTTATCACTCACCTACATGCAGAGGTGAGGCGTTCCCCATCCCGGGAAGTTACCTTAGACGGCTTCTCCGTCTAAGGGGAGTGGCTCCGGCAGCATGGCAGACCCGCAGCTCCGAGAAGACCACACAAAGGGGGTCTTCGGCGGGAACCCCATTTATAGTCTGCTCAGATCTGGCTGTGGGCATTCCAGAAGCTTCTCGGCTTCTCTGCACGCCCCCCCACGACTGTGGGCATTCGAGAAGCTTCTCAGCTTCTCTGGGCTGTGGGCAGGCTTGGCCCCTTCTCTGCTGACGACCCTGCCCACCGGCTCTGGGTCTGCACAAAGAGCCATTAACTGCCCATTGAAGGCCCAGTTCTGAGAGGGGGATGTGCAACTGCCACACCGGTCTCAGGGCGTGGGGGGGAAAGTGCAACTGCCACAAATATTATGCTCAATATCACGTAGCTTGTGTAAATATATGTTTGTGTATTTTAGTACCTAGAGTATAGATTTTGTTCTTCCTCCAACAGGTATGATACTGAAATTACTTTTTTCACTCTTGTGTAAAGACACCCTTGTTTAACCTTTGCTATGGTCTAGTCATGACAACCTGGAACTCAAAATGGTCTATTTCATCCTACTTCTCAGGTCATTCACTGAGACAACCGGTAGTGTTTAAACTTGCTCAGGCTTCCGTATCAGTGAACAGATGGTGTAAATCTGCCCTGAGATGCAGAATCTGCACTGTCCTTCTTTCTCAGCCAGCTTAGCACATATTAGTTTGTATTGAAGGAGAACATGTAGCTAAGGACACAGAGTGCTAGGCACTCTACAAGCATAACAAATTGAGATTTTTTTTGTCCAGGGAGCTTAAATTTAAGTTTGAAATGAGAGACAGCAGGTGGATAAGACAGATGGAGAAGAAACAAAAAAAAATAACAGTAAGACAGCTGTAACCAGTGCAATGAGCAGTGGTCACACCAGCTGGCTAATCACTGACAAGTGATTTCTATCATTGCCACAAAGGCAAGCTTGATGGAAGTATTTAAAGTGGAAGTGGAGATTTTTTTAAGAGTTATAACAAGGATTTTTTGGAGTTGTTTCCACACAGAAATGGGAATGTGAGAAAATGATATTGTTTGTGTGAAAAATGCAACAAACAAGGCAATCAGAACCAGGATTCCAGCCAGCACAGCAGTGAGTATCTGCGTCCTGGATGTATATATACAACTGTAGATGAGGTGGGCATTAACCTTGAAGTGTTTTAAAAGTGATGATAAGTTGTTTTTGTTTTTTGTTTGTTTGGTTTTCTTTCAGTAAGAAGGGTTTGTGTTAGCTACGTTTAAAGCAATGAACAACACAATGATTTGTACAAATCTGCCTAGAAATATCTTAGATTGGTTTAAAGGTGACAAATTTAAATATGATTAAGTGGAGGTAAAATTTCCTCCCTCAGGGGGATACATAAACATATTGACAGCACTGGTTTCAGTAGTGGGGGTCAGGAGTTTGAGTAAGACTTAGGAATGGATGTTCTCAAGGATTGGCATGTCTGTCTTTTCCTCTCAAAATTCAAAGTCAAAAGGCTTTTTTCTGTCATAGCATATGGACCTCTGTGGACTCAGAATGCGCACCATGCACAGGATGTGTGGAGAGCGCTGAGGTCTAATGTGCCTTGCCCGTGCAACAGACACAGCTCTGTCACCAGAGGAGCTTCACTGTTTCTATCAGCATCCAAAAAGTGCCTATAGTTAAGAACTTATTTGGAATGTAGTTTTTCCGTTTTGGAACTTCATGCGGGTGTCTGAAGCTTTTATTTCTGTCTCTCTATTCATTCTCCTCTTCACAGATGGTTTCAACAGCTTGAGCTCCCCTCTTTGCAGATGGTGCCAGATGCTCCCCCTCTAACAGGCAGTTTTAGTTCTCTCTCACCCACATATACATAAAACAGGTGATACCAGATGCCCCCTCAACTCCAGGCCTCACCCAAGTGAGTGTGCAAATATGCACACCTAAGCAATACAGTAGCTCTGCATATACTAAACAAATGAAGCCAGGTATATTTTCATAAAGTGGGGCTTGCTGGAAGAACTTAATCTTTCAGTGACTCCTCCAATGTCTAACCAATATTTACTCGTCTCTTGCTTTGCACCTGTTTCTTCCTCTTTAAATCAGCTGTAAATAGATTACATTTTAAGACTTGAGACTTCAACAGCTAATGTAAGGTAGTTTAGCTTATACACAGATCACAGATTTACAATAAGACCATTTATAAGCTAAATATTTATCCTATTTATTTCTGAATCTGTTAAATGTGTTTGTGCAACAGCTATTGGAAAACTAATAAACCCAACTTTGGTTTAATGAGAAAAAATCAAGTATATACAGCATTTGCTGTAGAAAAATATATCTATTACCACCCAAAACTGTAAAAATATATTATTTTCTACTGCAGGAGTACTGAAAAGTTAAAAATGTATTTCTAGCTGACATTTAGTACCCACTAAACAGTACTGTTTCTATCATTATTGTAAAAAATGTATAGCTGTAAGTGAAGGGTGTAAGGTAAAGAAGATTGCCCTCTGCTTCCCATTTGTTTATTTTATATATTTTCAACATTTTGCAGATGCTGATGACAGTTGTTCGCAAACTGGTAGACAGAGACAAGCGATATTTTGAAACATATTGAACAACAACATTGGTTATCTTGTCATTGTGTTCCATCTTGTTCTGCAGATGGTCTTACTTCTCCTCAGGCTCATCTATACAACAAAATCCAGAGAGCTAGACCTGGTGACTAGTAGAAGCCTATCAGGCTCTGCACAACTGTAAGGGTCCAAGCACAAACATCAGATTGCAGGACTAAGGGGTTTAGGTTCTGATATTACACGCGTCAAATGATCCAGATCTATCAATAGGGTGCTCAGTATTGGACTGGTTTTGCTGCCCAAATGATTTAGCTAGCACACTCAGAATACACAGAATTATGTAGGAGTGCAGAAGAATATCTTGAAAAAATTGAGATTCTACACTGTTTAAGAGGCAAACACAGAAAATCAGTCTGGAAATGGTGAATAATGAGTAATTAACTCTGTATTAGTGTCTTAGAAAATATAAACAGTCAAATAAAAACAGGTGAGAGGCTTCTACAGTCTCTCATTTTCATATTGTGGGATATAGGTTTTCCTTTAAAATATTTTGCCTTTTATACTCTCTTTTAAATACATTATGTGGCCTATAAATTGTTATTTCAAGGGAAAATTATTTATTTGAGGAGCACTGAATGTTTTCTCAAATAGTACAAATAATTTAGCTAATGTTCTGTGAAACTTCTTGCAAATAATCCTATAATTCAATACCGAAAGATGTCAAAAAGATGTTTTATATTTTCTGGCTTTCTTGAGAAAATTTTTTTTTTTTAATCTTTCCAGCATTCTGGATATGCTTTCATATTACTGGAGGGTTAGTCTTAGAAGAGCAGCAAGCACTTCTGATAGTCACTCTGAGTAAGCTGATGAGCCCCCATAAAAGTGTCTAGGAGGACGTGCCTTTTGAATACAAAAAGTGGTACTTTAGCAGAAGAAACAAAACTATAGAGACAGAAGTAATACTACAGTGCCAAAGAAAATATATAAAGCTAGGGATAGTTCAAATCAAAATAATGAATTGTTAATATAACTGCCCAAGTGGTTAGTGGTTTTCAATCTGTTTCCTTCTTGCTCTATGATGAGAGTGATTCTGATTTACTTCTCCTTATTATACCTGTGCATATGGAGTGGAAGTGAGATACCCGCTGCAGGAAAGATGTATTCTTGCATGCCTTTGCTTTAACTTCATGTATATGGCTATGTTTTAGTCACAGTTTTGCCAGACCATGAAAGAGCCATCTGGAACACAGCTAATTGGGAATCTTGAACCTAGATAAAGAGAAATCTAAAAGTTACATATTGATTGAAGCAGTTTTTCCCCTGCCAGAGCAAAAGATTGGCTTAGAAAGTGTCATGGGGCTTTCTTGAAAGCACTAGCGGGTCCAAGCATGCACCTGTTTAGGCATATAATCAGACACTTCATGCTATACATGTATGTAACGTACAGATGTTTTAAATACATACAGAAAGCCTAGCTCTAGGTTTGCTGGCCTTTTGCAGACCACCTGAAGATATGAAATGGGTCCAACATTTCTAGTGTCAGACCTTAAACACAAAGTTTATGACATACCTTTCAAAGCAGGACAAATGTGGGCTTCTGTATATCTGTACATAGAAAGGATAAAGATCAAATCAAGTTAATAACTATATGGTTTGGGGAAAGGGACATTACCAAAGGAGAAGGAAAAAAAATGTATCTACATTACCTAGGACTGAAGATTCAGGGTAAATTTTCACAGTCATTTATGGTCTGAAACATTTGAACAGAGGTGGCTTTACTGTCTTTACAGAAATGCAGTGTACACAAACACAGAAAACGATGTTTCTCAACAACCATTATACTGGTGGATCTCACATGCTTTCTTTCTTACAGATTCAGTCTATTTTGGATTAGTTTCCCTCAAGTTTTAATTCTCTGTAGAGCTGTACTGAAGAGTCACAGCCTGTCTAGACAGGGAAATCCATGAAGTACTTAGAACAATGACAATGCCTAGCATGTGTTTCTAATGATGATGACAGTGCAACTTCCCTTAGCTTATGTTCTTCTTGGTCAACATGTGGCTACAAAGTTCCCAATTTTGCCAGTGGCTTCTTGAAAACAGAGAGAGCAACTCAAAAGATTAATGTCAAAAGGTAACACTGCGGAAGAAATCTCAGTCCTCTGTACAACTTTTTCAAGCATATTTTCTTAGGAACTCTAGCTGTAAATTTGACAAAGTGTCAAGTCTTCACTGGTTTGCCCTTAATGAGCAAAACTTCAATTATACTTCAAGGCATTCTACTTCTTTGAGGGTTTNTTGTGGTTTTGTTTTTTTTTTTTGGTTTTTTTTTTTTTTTTTTTTTTTTTTTTTTTTACTTGAAACTCTCAGTCTCCAGCCATTAAAGTCATGTTTCAGAGACCTGAGAGATATTATGGATTTTTTCTTTGCCAAAAAAAGATCACTACCTTTAGGCAAGGTGTGAATACTAGATGACTACATTCTTTGCTTCCAACTTTTAATTCTTTTGTGCCCTAAATCTAAGTGACTTATTCTTTTTCTAACTTTTGTTCAGTACACATACTGAAAAATTCTAGATCCTACCGTCCTTCCAACATCACAGTTATGCATCACAAATAGCACTAATGAAGCCAAGGGGTTTATCCAGGTCTATATTGATGCAAAGGACAAGAGGGTGTGTCTGTAGTCCAATTCATTGATTGTATAGAATTAAATATCTGTTTTATATTTTTTTCTCAAAGTTGAAATTTTATTCAGACAATAATTAGGCAAATACAAATTAATCTTTTGTTCAAAATAATACAGCCTTATTTTTATCTCCTTACTATGTCATAGACATCGTCTTTAGCTCCAGAACTTCATACAGCTTTTTAGAAGCCTTTTTTCTTCCAATGTCAATTTAAAAATACCTACATTACATTGTATCATGCACAGGAAAATAGCATGTAGATATTAAATACAATTAAGAATATAGAAACAATTACAGCAGCTTTTTTCTTTCCACATTGAGTGTATTTGTTCTTAATAGAGGAGCTTTAACTGACTTTTCAAATTATTTCATATGGTTATCCAACATCTGAGAAAATGAACAGAAACACATTTGATCTTGCAGTGTTACAGTGACTGACTGCAAATTTCAAGTATTAAACAGGATCTGAATTCCACTCAAATAACTTTTCAATGTTAGAAATATAAGGATTGGAAGATATGATCTGGGAATTAGATACTGGAAAAACTTTTTTTTTTTTTTTTTTTTTTTTTTTTTTTTTTTTTTNCAGAGAAGACATTGAAGGCAGTTCCTTTTTTTGATACCTTGATAAAATGTAGACATGTGTGCAATATTAACTGTCAGAAGATTTGGTGGATGGTTGGTTGGTTGTTTTTTACCTCCACTTGTTTCTAAAATGCATTGTTAATGCTTAGAGAAGAGCCAAGAACCTACCAGGAAATAAGGCAAATTTCCAAAATGATCAATGTAGGATTTTAAGAAATTAGATAATAGTTAATTTATTTGAATATAAAAGATGATGTACATAACCTTCTTTATAAAGCACTCATGATTATTTTTATTTAATTTTGATTTTGTTCTCTAGCCCAGATCATGATTCCTTTACTTGCATCTGCCATGTGCACCACACAAGGTGCAGAAGAAAGAAAAAAATAATAATTGCCCAGTTTTATGGGTCTGAAATTTTGGGATTGATTGAATAAGGCCCAGATATTAAAAAAATATTTACAAAACTGAATGGAAAATGCCAATCTCACCTGAACATGGTTATCTAAAGGATAAGTGTCTAAACCTAATGGTTGAGGCTCTAAACCATTTGAGCCTGCTTTAGGCTCTGTTAAATTCACACAAGACTCCATAAAGCAATGTGTGAGAACTGGGGACAGAGCCAAGTATTCCAAGGCCCTTGTGTTCTGCCTTGGTTTCAAGGCTCGCCACAGTTATGTAGCATGACTAACAAGGGACTCTGGTGTACAACAATATTAATTAGATGGTGCACTTAAACACAAGTGTGTTCTGTTTCTCATATATGAGAAATTTTATGCATTCTCACAGTATAAGTGCACTGGTAGAAAATCTGAATGTGTGTATGAAGTAACAGGGAAGAAAAAAAGAATAAATTATCTCCCCTCTCCAAAACACCCTAAAACTTGTCTCTCACAAGAGCTACTTCATGTTTAAGGGAAGAAATGCAAAGGAAGTCACAACATAGAATTAAGTAAGTCTGCAAAGGTTGTTTAAAATTTAGCTGTGTAACACAGAGTATTTAAAGCTCACCAGTGAAAGAGACTAAATGACTCAAACCAGATGTAATCCCAAATCTTTTTTTCTATTGGTATTAACTGGTATCATATTTTGTTATTGGTAAAATGTCTTAATAACATTATATTCTCACTATTAAATCTGCCTAGAAACATTTATTCACTGGCATCTGTGATGACAATCTATACTGTTAATTCACCAGATAAATTGTTTAGGGGGAGACGACCATGCTTATCCTCCAGATAAAGAATATTTTAAATAGTACATCAATTTTTGCATAGGAAGGAGGACATTGTCTTAGTGGTTGTGATGTGTGCAAAATGTTTGCAAGTTTTTTTGCTTTGACTGGAATTACAGACTCAGAATAAGGCAAAACTACACACAAAATTATTACAATTTTAGAAGCTGATAGGTGTTGAGAGATGTTTTTATGGACTTCAGAGACAGTACGGCAATTTACATATGCTATAATCCTTTCTTCCTTTTCTGCAGAGAACCTATAAAAATAACACCTTACACCTTCCAGAAAGGTGGTGAAAGAATAAAGCAAAGGGACAGCAATTCTCCACAACCTGGTGTTCAGCACTAAATTTAACAAGGCATTATCCAGTATAACTGCTGTAGTTATGCAGGTAAAATCCTCACTTAGAGAGCATTTCCACCACAAAGTAAACTCAAACCTGTCAACTGAGAGTAGTTAAATGGCAACACTTCCCACTTTTTATGTTTACTTTGATTCGAAAACTCATTAAGAATTTTTGAAATAGTTGTGTTTATTAAAAAACATGAAACCTTCCAACTGTTGCCTGATGAATTAGCATATTATTTTACTGTTTGTAGAAATACATTATAATCATATGAAAGACTCTTCTAATCATTCTTATCTAGATCAATATGAAAACATTGAGAACCTCTCTGGACACAATCCTGGACAGCCAGCACTAGCTGACCCTGCTTGAGCAGGAACATTGGACTAGAAGATCTCAAGATATCCTTTTCAAACTAAACAGTTATGTGATTTTTATGAACAGTTAAATATAGCCAGGAGTTACAGAAAATTCTTCAGCAATTCTTTCTTTGGATATGTACTGATTTTGGCTGGAATAGAGTTAAATTTCTTTATGGTAGCTTGTATGGTGCTATGTTTCGGATTTATGAACTAGGTTTTGAAAGACAATAAGGGAGTAGGATACTCAGATCATATTTTTCAAAGGTTTGGGGGAACATAGTTCTCCAATACATTTTTAGAAAATTCCAGCTCATATATTTGTGACCAAAATGAGAAGTCTCAATAAAGTACCAGTGGGAAGACTGTTTATCTTCCTGCTTGCTCTTTGAGAAAATAGTTCTGATAAAGATGTTAAAAATACTCTTCACAAATTACTCCCACTGTGGCTGAAGGTAAAGCTGGATAGGCTGAAGAGGAATACCCCTCTCTACAAAGATATTATGAACAAGTTCATGGTATTGTAAAACATGAATAGAAAATAAAGCTTGCGTGTCTTCACATTTTTAACGACTTATCACATTAAGAAAGATAAACAGGTGTCATTGCCCAGACACACTACTGAGACACAAAAAAAAGAGGAGAGAAACAAGGGGTTTGTGGTTTTGGGACTTTTTTTGTTTGGTTGGTTTGGGTTGGGTTTTTTTGTGGATTTTTAATTAGAGATTAATAAACATATATACAACATTAAATCACTGTAATAAAAACAGTTCACAGGTAATTGCAAAGGCAAAGTCCTAGGAATAGTTATTCATATTTATGTATGCTTTGTTTACTAAATTTCCAGAAAATCAGCTGTGAAGGGGAAACCTCACTGATTGCAAGTTTTAATTTTTTGGTGATTGTTCAAATAATTAAAACCAGCTGTAAATGTAAATGAAGCATTAGGTTAATATTAATATAAATTTCTCATTCATATTTCAAGCTAATTGATATTCAGTTAATTATGAGCTATAGCGACATTGGTGCCAATTATTGTAAGGAATTAGCACACTGGGTTACTGTTACAAAAGAGATAATTTTTCATGACTTTGTTGAGAATAAGTGAAGCAATGTGTTAAGTCAATTTTTAACATTTTTATTAATGATCTGGAACAAACAGGAGCAGCATATTAATTAAACTTATGTACATGCTTAAGCCAATAGCCTATTGTAAACTTTTAGAAGGAAAGCATGAAAATAAAAGGTGACACAAAGTTAAAAGAGACTTTTATATAAAATTATTTCTAATGTTAATAATATTTTAAAATAATATGGAGAATTAGTCCAAATTCAACAGTTACTGTTAAATTGTTGAAAAGCAAGCAGACTGGGACATAAAGACATTGCTTCATAAGATAATTCAGGGATGAAGGGACCTCAGGACATCTCTGGTCCAACTCCCTGCTCAAATTAGGGTCAGCTCTGATATCAAACCAGGCTGCTCAGGGCTGTGTCCAGTCAAACCTTGCTAAGCACCAAGGACAGAGACTGTACAGGAAATGTGTTCCCATGTTGGTTTCTCCTCATGATGTAAAGATTTTTCCTTAATTGCAGTCTGAAACTATCTTTTTCCAATTTATTCCTATAATTTCTTGCTGTCCCACTCTGCACATCTCAACTCCTGAGTGCCAAGTCTCTCGTTAAACCAGCTTTGCTAGTCTTCATCAATTGTATAGTGAGGAAAAGGGAATGGAACGTTTTTCTTGTATCAATTAATATATAGAGATTCAAAATAAAAGTTTGTAATAAGTGCTAAACTGTGTTCACTGACTGAAGAAAGAGAAAAGTGTGGGGAGGAAGCCAAAACATCTTAGGGATGTGCTCTCTTACTGCAGGAGTAAGAAGAAGGAGACATTTTAAGATCCCTCCTGCATGTGCATACCCTTTTGCTCCATGCACTTTATTATGTGGGGACCTACAAAGAGGACATGGGCTTGCTCCTTTGCTTTTATGGAGTCTGGAAGGGCAGCTTCAAATACATTTGTGCCCTGTTTGCACAGATGTAACTAAAGGCTGTGACATGTACAAGGACATCTGGGGTTCATTTTCAAATCAAGCTAAATGGAGAAACTAAGCCTAGGTCAAGCAGGGAAAAGCTCTCTGAAGAATTCATATACAAGTCTGTCTGTCTGAAAGCACACAGCAAAATTATGTATTATACTGGGAGCTAGATAAAATGCTTATGTTTATGGTGCCTAATGTACAATTAATTTTTTTTTTCTTGAAAATGGAAAGGAGAAGGTGGCAATGTAGTTAAACAAGCATGTGTAAAAGGAGACAGAATAAAGAAAAATTGTTTACACAATAAATAATTTCTTGTCCTTAGAATTCTGCCTTTGCCAAATAAACAAGGGTCTTTTTATTCAGTACTGACAGTCATTTGTTCTAATATAGCATGACTTTTCTGAGAATGTTTATAGTTAGGAGTGGTTTGCTGGCACATGATTATTGGAATAACTGATTTTTCAGCTCAGTGAACGAAAGTATGTGTTCAGAGAGAAGATTTTCAGATAGACAGCTTTTAGATCACTTGGGAGAAAGGAAGTTTGTTTCACTTCAAATAAAAACAAAGTTCTGTATTCAGAAGAGGGTTGGTTCTGTCATCTACAACAAGAAAATGGATGTTCTTTCCCCGTTCCCTTCACTTCCTTGAAACCTCAGACAACTCAGTTGAAATTCCTTTATTTTTTGTCTTCTTCACTTTCTAGCAGATTTATTTGAAATTAGTTTAAAACTTTATTAGTTATTTAATGTTCTAAATGCACAAGTAGTTTGTAAGGCTTGTAAAGTTTGAACTGAAAGACCATTTACTGAAACTGGTATAGTTCAAACCGTTCACTGTCCCTGAGTCTTTGAGAGCCCTGAATATGTGTCTTATCCTCAAAAGTTCTTTCCCTCAACAATTTTACTTGTTTGCATTTAATTATTTTAAATATATCACACAATTATTAACTTTAGCCAAAGGTCCTAATTAGCAACTGTGCACAAGCACTGTGATTAGGACAGTTAGCTGATGTTTGTGTTCAGATCCTTGTTCTAATTAAAAAGCTGTCCTAAGGGCAGCAGCTCCAAGGAAAGCACCTGAGAGTATACTACACTTGACCAACTGCTTAGGACATCGTTCAATCTCTGGACACCAGGTAACAAGGAGACTCTCATCATGCTGAAGGAAAACCTGTGGGATGGAAACTACACACACTTAAGAAAAGAAAGTCTAAGGCATTGGAGAGGAGGAAAAGGCTTCTATACCTGTGAAGAGGGCTGAGACTATCAAAGTTTTGTCCTTCCAGGATTCCCATTTTGAAAAAAGAAGATGTGGGGAGAGGTTGCCTCTCAAGAGCCTGGTTCACTGGGTTCATGTGCTGCAGAAGAATCTGGTACAGTTAACATTCATCTGCCAGAAGTCAGATGACCTTTTAGTCAGATGAAACTCCTAGTAATATGAGACAATGGTTTAATAAATAATCCCCCCCCACCCTTCACCCCCAAATTAAGACAAGCTAAAAAAGCTGAAAAAAGAGAAAGGGAAATTATGAAATTGCAAAAATAAAGGAGAGAGAATTTTACAGTCTGATGGGGAGGAAGGAGAAGAATTGAAATTAAAGAGCCAGAGAGAAGTCATTACCCTTCTTACATTATTGATGACCATGGTTTAGGAGGAAAGGAGAACTGCTACTGTGTCATTGCTTACTCATTGAAACGGAAGGATAGCAAAGTAGGCAGTGTCACTTGTTGTCTTTGTTTCCATCTCTTATTCTAGAACAGATCTAAAAGTCTCATGTAGTCACAGGAGGTGGATGGTGGCTCTGAGAGACATTGTCTTGTGACAAGAGGTAGACCTTGGTCAAGGGCCAAAGGTCCTCAGCCCCTGTTCTTGCCAGCAACGGTAGTCGCTTAACTTTTGCATTTAGCTCTAAGGATTTGTTTTGTTTGCAGGATATTGCTACTTCAGGAGACATCTTTGGAGGAGATAACTTCTACCTTTTGTGGTGTTAGAGCAGTGAATCTCATCTACTACAAGCAGGTACTACTGGATATTGTGCAGGATGTGTGAGGGGGGAGAGTATGACATTTCTTATAACCCTCTGGCATTCTTGTGTCCAGTAGATTGTGCACCACAAGTTTGTTACAGCCTTCATGCTCCTAAAGGTGCTCATCTAGCTGAATAAGCAGTCCCTTTGCTCATTAAAGGTGACACAAACAGTGCTGGTACAATATCACTAGCAGAAGCATATCTGCTTTCAGTGGTTCTGCTGGACTATCTATATACCTGGATAGACTGTAATATGCCAGTAGAATTTTTGTGGAACTTCAGCAGAAGTCACAGAATCACAGAATGGTTGGGGTTGGAAGGGACCTCTGGAGATCATCTAGTCCAACCCACCTGCTAAAGCAGGTACACCTAGAGCGGATCGCTCAGTGGAAGTGGTGTGAATTTTAGCCTAAAAGGATATGAAAGCTGTTTGGCAGACAAGTTAAATGAGCAATAAATTAAGCAAATGGCTTACTCTTGTCTGCTTTCCTCATGGCTTCACAACATCACAGGGAATTCAAATTTAACCACTATAAGGTGAGCACTGGTGAAAGGGAAAGAAGGGATTACAAGGTCAAGAAAAGATGTTCACTTTAAGGGATACTGAATATGTAAATCCTCAGCTGTAAAGATTATAGAGGGCAGGGCAAGTATCTAACATATATTAACACTTTAAAACAGAGGATCTGTAAAGTTTTTTTGAGAAGAAGTACTATAAAGCTGAACATAAGCAAGTTCAACACAGCATGATTATTTTTCTACAATTTAAGCCAGTTAAGGCTGCTTTGGAAAAGGGATGTATTGTATATGTCTTCTTTAGCTTTCTTTCTCAAATGTCTGATATGTGTGCCAATCAGTTTTGCATAAATAAGGGTGACATGACAGTCCCCATAGATATCATATATTGACCAATCCATTCAAGCTACTTTGTTTTCTGAAATTTCACTGGGAAAATTAAATAACCGTTGAAAGAATAACATCACTTCCATCAATGCCCATCTGCTTCTTAGGAGTATTGGAACTGGGTTATTCTAATGTTATTTCAATTCTTGTTTCTTTGTAAGAGAACTATCCCAAGCAATCTGCCCAGAAAGTCAAATCTTCTTGTTGCATTAAATTGTCTTTTCACATTGTGTTGCTGTCAAAAAATAGTGATATATATAAGCCATCAAACATGGTAAATTTATTTTCATTAGGAAGCTTTTCAATTGTGTCTGTGTGTTGTTTCCTAATCTTCTTATGTGTAACTTCTAGGAACTGCAGGGAGATGAGAGGCACACAGATTGCCTGTTTGCTTTTTATTTCTTCTGAGATTTCACTGCTGCTTCCAGCAAATTTAGCATAATCTTCACACAAACAAATCTTCTCTTTCGTCTTGCTTAACCTTATCTATAAAGCTCATTTCAAGAGTGTGGATATGAACAGTATAATGATATGCATTTTGAGATGTTATAAGCTATATGCAGGAAGAGAAGATTAATGTGTCTTATAGGACCATGTAAAAGAGCCGTGCCATATTGATATTTCATATCCCAGTTATGAGCTGGTTCACTGATTTTCCTAAACTCATGCACAGAATGCATTATAACCAAGAAGAACCCCAAATATGAAGAAATTACTTTTAATTCACTATTATAAAATAGTGTAATAATCAAATAAGCAAGCAGAAATGCTAAGTAAATGCACTTCAGTGATGATTTAACGTTTTCAGTGTTATTGCTTTAAAACTATATTAATGCTTATTTGTGATCTGATAAATCCTTTAATTTACACAATGAGATTAGTATTTGTATATTACAAATACAAGACAGGACCAAAACATTCAAGAAAAAATCTAAACTGATAAACACAAAAAATAATACACACAATTTTTCTTTTAAATATCTTTTGTGAAAAAAATTGGAGCAAAAATATTTATGACGTGATATTTATGAAGTTTTTAATCTATCCAGTTCTGAAATCTTACTGATTTTGAATTCATATCAAACCAGATATTCTTCTTCCCTCATACGTACTATTTATATATTATTTTTGTTAGCAGGGAGTCTTAAAAAAAATACGCTCCTGAGGGTGGTAAAGCAAATTTACCCACAACTTTATAGTGGAGATCCTCAAGGGGACTTTGAAGATTTTCAGAACCAGCAGAAGCCTCAGAAAATGGTTTGTGTTTGTACTTAAGTTTGTTTTTTTTTTTTCCCAAAAAAAGACCTTGCATTTATTCTAGCTACTATTTACTCAAATCTTGACAGCTCTCTGGTTTAAAAGTGTACTACAAAAAAGCACATGTATATTCATAAAGAATAAACTGTATTTGGGCTAGAGAATACATTTTTACTGTATTTTTTGTAAGTTTAGGGAATTTTACTGTTCATGAAAATGAGAGATTTATAGTGCAGTCTGGTTCAAGTCACAGCGCTGACAGGTACTGTACATTAACATCGCTATACATCTCTACAAAATGCACTCCACTCCTGACATACAACACCTCTGATGCTGTAGTACTGGTTTCCTACATTTTCCTTGTGCCAAGGCTGTCAGATTTGTGTTGTGTGACAGGTTTTGAGCTACCCAACCTTCCACTGAGAACTACAGTAAGATCACCAAACTCAACTCACGTTTTCTCTAACCTGCAAGTAAAAGTAATGTAAATTGAAGATATTAATCCTCTCTTTGAGTACTTCAGTGACCCTTGCACCTACATTGATTTTTAAAGTGAGATGTGACTACTGCACTTTCACACCTTCCTGAGTGTCAGTCAAACCTCCTCTGAATGAAGCATCTAAAGCTGCTGCAAAAAGATGTAGGGTTTAGGAGCTTTTGTGCTTTCTATAGTAAAATGTGTGTGTACATGGGAAACCTGGATTATATGGAGATTTCATTCTCTATTTTGTTAGGCCAAAGAAAGCTTTATTATTTAACTGCAGCAAGATTTATTTGCTTAAGGGTGAAGTATATGTTGTGAAAAATCTTTGAGGGTAAAGCTGTCAGGAGACAAAAGTATGGGGCAAGAGGAACTAAGAGACTTTTCCAGGCCCATGAAAGCCTTTGACATTGAAACTTAGCTATAGACGTTGTTTCTTAATATTTACATGTGACAAAGTCCAGTTTCACACCAAGTTAACAGACAGCCAGTTTTCACGTCCCACTGTCCCATTTCAGCTTATACAACACATTTGTGGAAAATTTAACTCTTCTTTTGTAGCTTTCCTTTGCGAATCTGATTTATGATCCTACTTGGTACCTGAACCACATAACCTAAAATGACAGCCAATATTTGAATACTCCAGATGATAAGTTTCAGTTAATCAGAGCAAACCAACTTTTTCAAAATTTATAAACCATTCATACACAGATTGGAAAAGTCTGTCTGCTCAAAAGTCCATACAACTTAGCTACTTAATGTCTTTGCTGTATATACTCATTTCAGGGATACACACTGAGAAGGCACTTGGATTCATTAACATATTTTTTCCAGATCTGTAACTTTTTGACTTATAGAGGAAAAAGCTGGAAAAGAGGTGTAAACTTAGCAAAACGAAATTCCAGCCTCCCCTTGAATTTTAAAATATGCAGGTTAAAAGTTTGTGTATGAGTTGGTGTTCTCACGATGTTGCCTAATTTTCTTTTTGTCTGTTCTGTTCTGTCTGTTCACCAAGACACTGTTTAATATATATTTTGAGTATGGGATTACATTTCCTGATTCCTCTTATTTTAAAAGAACTTAAAGTAGCCAATTGCAGAGATCTGGCTCCTTTACTCCGACTCAAATTCTCTTCAAGTTATGCAGCACAGTTCATTCAAGCAATGACTATAAAGCTTTCTCTGACACCTTAAGTTGCATCCAGTTTCATTCTCTCCAAAAAACCTTAAATTTCCACTTGGTTTGTTAGAAAGTGAATTGGTTTTATTCACTTTACTCTGCAGCCTTGTTAAGTCAGTCTTTCCTCTTAAGATTCAGCTTTACTGGAGGGGAAGAGAGAAATCCAGTTGCTTTCTCACAAATGGTTCACTTGATTTGTAAAATGCAATTAACATGAATTTAACTGATGTCCACATTTATGAAATGAAAATTTAGTGGAAGTACACTGTATGTGAGTTGCACACACACCGATAAGGTCCAGAGCTTTCAGCATGGCAGTTGCTAGCCATGCACTTTTTTGCCCCACACTGGCTGTTGTCAGGTATGCACCTTGGTCAGATGCTGACCATCGCATCCTTCGCCAGTCATGGCATGGTGACTCTAGTCATGTACATCTCCACAGCTAGGGGAACAGGAGAGGCGAGACCCTTGGTTAACAGGCAGGGTCCTCAGGCAATGAGGTGCCCCAGGCCCACAGAAGCTTCTCAAGCATGCTTGTAATGACCACAGCTCAGATCTGATCAGGACATAAAATGTGTACCCAGCCAAAGACCCCCTTTGAGGGGTCTTCTCGGAGCAGACGGTCTGTGAACAGAGCCCTCCCCTTAAAAAGGGATGTCATTTAAGGAGAATTCCTGGGACTGAGAACACTCACTTCCTCCTTGGTATTATTTTCTTCTGGATATATCCTTGAGTGAGGCCTTGCTCTCCTTCCCAGAAAAGCGATTATTTTTTCTGGGTACCCTTGAGTGAGAGAGGTTTCTTTTGATTGAGTGCATGTGCGCTTTGGATCCCATTCTTGTGTGGTCGTATAGTAATAATATGCCCAACTGGTGTATTGAACCTGCAATTTGCTAAATGTTCTTAGACTGCTGTCTGGTTTTGGATTACCCCCCCTACTTCTAATGGGTTTCTGTCTTTTGCTTTTTGGTCTGTTGATTTGGTTTCAGATTTGGTTTGAAATCAAAGTTGGTTTAAATCTATCATTTGCTTGGAGTCGTTTTGGGATTCCTCTGTAACATACACTAAGCTGGCCTGTTAAGTTCCAAATGTAAAACAATTTAGATCCTATTAATTACTTTCATTTGGGGCTCTAGTTTTGTTTCATTTAGTTTTGTTTTGTTTTGAATTTACTTTCTATGATCCATGGGAATGAAGAAAGCCCATCATACTTGTTTTATTATGTTCAAGTGAAGAGAGATTGGGAACACAGGATAAAGAATTTTTTAATTAAGATACCAAAACCCATTTTTTCCTTGACTTTTAGAAAATTTACATACATCTTTTCTTATTTTATACATGCAAATGTATATCCCTATCTTTATCCCTGTCCATAACCATTCATTCCTGCTTTTAGAATTTAGAAAGTTTAGTTTTTTTAGAAGTTAGAAAGTTTAATAGAAATAATGACATTAAGACATCAATGAAATTGACATGTAGGGATTTTCATTTTATTAATTCTCCATAAATTTAAAGGCATATCATATTAGTGAACATTTACTTTACCTATATGGTCAGCATTCCTACTACTAGGCAACACATCAAACATAGAATTTACAGTTAATTCCAGATTATTGTAGGGAATATTTCTTCACTCACATTTGTTGGATAACCAACAGACTAAGCTCATCTAGTTTAAAACTAAAAAATTCTTCTCTTTAGGGCTCTATTCCGACAGTTTCCTGACATCAACTTGAGATTTGACATTTTGCTGGCACTCCAAGCTGCACACCAAGCTTGTCTGTGTGAGAGTTCCTGGCACTTCACTGTATGGATCAGTTCCTGCACAATCTAACAGCATGGTGTAATCCTTTATGAAGTATTTCTGGTACAGACAATGATTGATTTACAGCAATAGCTGGATTTTTCCCACTTCTTCCCTCTTGCAGGGTCTGAATGTCAAAGGTACCTAAGAAGAGTGTCACGGATATTAAGATTAGCTCTATAAAGATGAAATGAAGTCTCCTTAATGCCTTTTATTTTTAACTGTACAGTGATGACTGAGCAATTTTTAATGTAAACTACCTTCAGAAATAATATATTCTAGAAACATAAATAAAACTATACTGTTAAAATTAAATATATAACTGTTTATTGGTAAACAGTAAAAGTTGAAATATATGATGAAATTAGAAATTCTAGATACAAAGCTATATTGAAAAGCATTTGTTCAATTACATGAATTTAAAAAGCACAGAACATGTCCTCCTACTTTTAAGAAAATGAATGAACAATACGTTGTCATACGTTCTATTTGAGAGGTATTGAGTTTAGCCAATTAAGCTCCAGATTGATTGTAAGCCAACTCTTGACACCATCTAAACTATAAAAAGTTTTGCAGGTTGTCATATACTTCAAAAAATTTGCACTTTAAAAAAATACTGTATTGCAGTTATATACATATGTTGAAAGGCTGAAGGTTGGAAATAAGAGGGTTTTTTTGTAGCAGTAGCAAAACGTATAACATTAGTAACTAAAGTGCTGCAAACTATTTAAAAGTATCTACAGAGACGACAAATTAATTTGTTATGATACAATAGAAAATTGTCTTCTAAAACTTTTCTTAATATGAAAAACACCAATTTTGACTTCACATATAATGCCTTTTTCTTAATTTCCTGCCAGCCAGATGCAACTCGTCTGTAGTTTTTGCCATTAATGAATTTTCTTCTACTCTTGGGACTGAGGCTAGCTTGTTCTACACGTATGAGGAGCTGGCAACTTTGCAGATGTTCCAATTAGAGAAGACAAGTGTTGCACTAGGTTCAAGTGCTCTAATAACTCAGAAAGAGGTAGATTGCAAGACCAGGAGCTGTAGAATGGTGCAGACTGTGATCTTGCCATTGCTATTTGAAAGAACAGAACCCTGGAAAGTTAAGTTCTTGACACAAACTAGTAAATTAGTTCTTTTGAAAGAGCTTAAATGAAATTGTATTGCATAACTGTTTTTCAGTAAATACACTGCTATATAACTTTTAAATTCAGTGGGAAACCAGAAAAAATGCCATAAAAAAACCTATGATAAACATACGTTGTTTTCCCTATATATTATACATATTAATTTATTACATTTTCTATTTTCTATTTTTCTTTTGTAAAAGACCATTTTATATTTTACTACAGATATAATTTGTTTTCTATATTTTGCCTGGAGGAAGTAGCATGTGTACTTAAGGCACACTGCAAGTTGCGATCATAGTAGCTGTAATTTACCAGTCCAAAATTCAGCTACTACTTGTCTTAACCTCTTCCTGACAAGCTATCTAGAATAAACAACTTATTTTAATGATCCAATCTGCAAGCTAACTGAATATCTAACTGAAACAAAGTGGCTATATATATAAGGTCATACTAGACAGTTCTTATTCACTGGTAGATTACTATCTATACTGTTAAATTGTGTCACGGAGGCACCCCAAAAATAAGTTTAGGCGGACAACGAGGTCCAAAACAAACTTTATTCCGGCCGGAAAAGTACCGCCGATAAACCGATTGGAAAACGGGGTTTATACAATTAGTTAGCACTCCAATAACATAACATACAGGTTCGGATATTAGGTTAGGAGATTATTTGGGGTGCAGTGAAATAAGAATGGAGATCCACAGCGTGC
>VWYH01000024.1:0-20435 GCA_013399365.1 Pampusana beccarii
GGCTGTATTGCTAGCTTGAGTTAGACCACAACAAAAATTTACAGGGATTACTATTATATTTTCTAGGATAGAGACCAAATTTCAAAAAAAAACAGAGAAATGAAACTAAACAAATTAACTGACTTCCTTATTCTGTAATTTCTACTAAGAAGGTGTTCTGAGAATCTGGGAGTGAAATGACTCCTATTAGCAGCATGTGGTCTATTTAACTGTTTCTGGAAACATTTACAGGACCATCAGCCCTAAATTTTTGAAAGGCATTAAACTTGAAATACCATTTTGCTATTAAAAAGAAGATTAGACGTTGGCACAACCTTTTTTAGCAATGAACCGTCCCTCCTATATGAGCAGTTTCAGGGAAAGCACAAGACCACCTAACTAAAGCAAGGGCATACAGTATGCATTATAAATTCTCTCTGTCAGCATAGTTCTGCTTTAGGGAGGATTTTAGTGAGGAAGGTCAAGTCTGACTATCTGAGGTGATGGAAGGGTGCTACACCCCTATCATGGAAAGACAAACATACACTTGACCTTACGCAGGCTAGTTATCACAAGGTAACTTTAAGTGTCTGTGTATTGCTGGATTAGGGGATTGGCTACTTGCTAGACTGTTGGTCCTTCTTTTGCAACTTTCTGTTTTGCCTGTTGTGGGATTATAGCACACCTTGTAGTTCTCACCCTCTGAGAACATGGCCCTGTACAAGGGGTTTCACTAGGAGGGAAAAGAGACATGGGGTCTATTCCTCTGTGGCCAGTTTAGTTAATTCAGTCCAGCTGAATGGAGTTAATGTCCATAGAGTTAATGTCCAATGGAGTTAATGTCCATAGTAGCCTCCTGCACTGTGTCCTCACACAGCAACCAATTGAAACCTTGCTCATTTTGATCAAGTGCTATTTAAAACACAAAGCAACCTAAAATAAAGCTGCTCTCAAGCCACCCAACCCTCTTAAGTCTACTGCTCAGACCCTCAATCTTTAAGTTCTTTCAGCCTTTGTGTAACTGAACCGATCACCTTCCAAAAGACCAAACAATCCCCTTGGAACAATCAAGTGTTAACAACTGTTTGTGAAGAAATTCTGCACCCAGAAGGGGTTGCTTTGCCTCAGCTCCTGGCCTCCGGAACATGCAAAACTCTGTGGGACAGCTCTCCATGCAGGCCCTGAACCTCATCTGTTCTTAATTTCAGGAGAAGAATTTGCTTCAAAAGGTTATTACAATCAGATATAATATTGATAATATATGTCTTGTTCCTTTTTTTGTGTATTTTAATCTTCAAGGCTTTCTTTTTAAAGAGCAAGTTATTTAGGGACTTTTTGCATGAGAGACAGTTCCAGGGCATCCTGATAGGGATCTGCTTCAATTTCATCTTCTGGAATTTCGTCGAGTTTTCTTCACTGGGGCAAGGGCTGCAATCCAGGTCTCTGAATCAATCCCTTGTAATCTTTTGCTGAGGAGCTGCTCTGACAGGGGTCTGGTCCACACTGGAACAGCTCTATTGGAGGGTGCCCATAGCCTTGTGAACTCTCCTAGGCAGAGATGTGTGTTCAAAACCATTTTCCAGAGCAGGCAGAAGACAAATTTTACCCAGGTCTCCCATATCCCTTGTTCTGGACAAACAAGGAGAGAAAATCTCAACTTCTGCTCAGTAAGTATCTTGCTGTGAAGAGCTGCAGCAAGGACCCCTCTGAAGCTTCCTGCTAATTTTGGGTTTAGTGATTTTTTGGGGGGTTTTGAGGGTTGAAGGCTAGCTCTTAATCTTGCATGTCTGTTTCCCTCCATGCACTGGATAGGAAGAGCTTGGGTGCTTTGTTCATACCCGTAGGTTTTCCTAGACAGCACAGGAACGGGTGCTGAGTGCACAGCTGGATGGCAGGAGCCTGGGCTGGGGATGAGGTTGGGCAGGTGGCAGAGAGCAAGGAAGAGCAGCAGTGGCTGATGGCTGGGGGATTGTTTCCTTCCCTGTCCTACGAGACAGGCACCACAGCGCTCAGCTTATATCCTCTCCATCAATCCAGCTTGAAACTACCCTCCTATTAGAGGAGACAGAAGTAGAATTACTTTATTAGAGTGCTGCCTCTTCTGTAACTAGAAGATTTTAATCTTCGTGTACACAAGGTCTCCTTTATCCTTCTTTGACTAGTGGGCTTGTTGTAGGAAAGTTACACTAGTGGAATGCCTTAATTCAATCCAGGTTTGTTAAGTTCATTTTCCAACATTCATCCAGATCAGATAATTCGCATGCTGTATTTACTTTTTTGAATACTTGCCTAAAGAGTCTATGCACTGAGGTTGTTTCTCATAATGTGCTGACTTTTGGAACCGACTCTCTATTTACAGGCTTTGGCAAAATGGTTAGATTTATTATTTATTAACCAGAAAACCAACAGCCCTTTATTTTAGAAAGGTACATAGTTGCACAATGTATACTGTGCTACCGAAATTACAAGTTTCATTCTGGATTGTTTCATAATTCCTATTATCTACAGTTTCATAGGTATTTTTGGAGATGGAAAATCCTTTTCTTCCTTTTCTTTCATTTTCAAACTTCCCTAACATTTCATGAATGCTTGTTGCACCAAGAATTTTTGTAAAGTTTGCTTTGAGATCATAGTTAGATTTTTCTATGGCTGATGAAGAGACATTTCTTTACTGTGCATTTTAATACTTTCTTAAATAAATTCACCTTTCACCTCACAGCAGGTTTCTATAAGTAGAGTTATATTCATCCTTATCTTCCTCTTTATTATGACTGCATATAACATCAGTTATCATTTTTCTTCGGTTTGAATGGTTTTGTGAATATAGCTTTTGCAAGAATATGGCCTTACTTCTCCAATACCTGGCAGCTTGTCCAAAATCTCATACCTAGTCATCACAGGAGTGTTAACTGCGAGACATACATTTTGGAGACATCAGAGGTATTTACAACGAACAATAATACTTTCAAATAATGCTTGAATATTATTTCAGCATATAAAGGTTTCAGAAACCCATTCTATTTAGACTACAGTTGAAACCAAGTTAGCAAGAACCGGAGGTTTTCACTTGCTGTCAGAACTATTCCTGTGGGACTATCTTTTGTCTTTCTCTCAGAAGCTAGGTGCTAATAGAGCATGATGCTAATGAAGACATTTGGGGAATTCCTGCTTTCTGACTTCTGGCCTTCTGTTTTGTCCAGAGCTGTTCAAATTAGGTACCTTTTGGAGGAACAGGAAGATGGGCTACAGGAAGAGCAATCCAACGTTGCTCAAACATCATCTGTAGCTGATTCAGGCTTGAGCATTTACCCTAAGAACCTCTGCTCTTAGACTGCAGCTGCCTGCACAAACTTAAGCAGGCAGAAGCTGTCACTGCCACCAGAAGATGCAGTCCTGCCTTTCACTTATCATTTGTTCATGTTCCTGTGCTACCCCTCCCTTGTGGCTGGGGAACTGATCTGAGATAGAGCCAAATATTATTTGGGCTGGGTTACTCTTAGCTTGTATCAGTTCCTGATCTATTTCACTGCAGGGCTGCACATAATATCTTGTGCCAACAACAAGTGAGGGGACAACGTGGAGCCAGGGATGATCCAGGTGCCTGGAAAAAAGGAGCTGAGATGTCACCATCTCGAAGAGTTCATGAAACTCCAGCCATTTTCTTGATTGTGCTTTGCAGGAGTTCAGTTAATGAGGTCACTTGAATTTTTGCTGTTTTGCCGTGTTTCAGTTGTTCCTCATCCATCTCTGCATAACATGTGATGTACACCACTTCCCATTCCTTTGGGCTTCTCTTACCTCTCCTGCTTTCCTAGGTGGGACACTGGGAGCAGCGAGTTCAGTGAAGACGTGGCTGTCACAGCTGCCTACATCCCAGGCAGGACAGTGGAGTCTGGTGGTCAAAGAGAAAATTGCAGCCAAGGAGATGTCACCTTCCACCCTGGAGATCTTCGGCAAGCAGCTTTGGCCTAACAGCTTCTGCCCCATCAGCACAACAACAGCCTTAAACAGGCCTCCCCTTGGCTGAACCACAGCTGGACAAACTTCTTAACCCGGCACGTTCTTCATAGCGGTTTCTGCACTATGTTGACTGTAGATGGGATCTTAACAGGGCTGACGCTTTGTCTGGTTGCTGTGGCTCTGGGCTGCGCTTGGTTTGTCGGAGTGCAGCTGCAGATCCAAGTTTCCTCAAACGTGGCAGTAAAAGCTGATGTAGTAGAGACCAGCTGGCATTGCCCCATTCTTCAGGACTCTTCTACACGAAATGCTCGTAGGGGTGATACCACCTGCCCCCAAACTCAAGGGAAGGACCAGCTGCAGATGCAGCTGGGACAAACGGCTGCAGAAGCAGCTGTTGATAAGCCTCTTAATCTCAGTTTTAATGTACACCTATCATCAGCAAGGTCCCATTTGCCTACTTTTCTCGTTATTTACTCAGGTTGGCCTTTCTCAGAACCTCCTCCCACCAAACCGTGCCATTTCCTGCCTCCACTTCCTTGCAGTTGACTTTGCTTTGATCTCGCCAGTCTTTGTTTCATTAAAATAATCTCCTTATAACTGAGTGTCATTACACTCTGTGGGTTCCATCACAAGGACAAGAATTATAAATATCAGAGTAGTTTTGTGTTGAGGTTGTGAGTAGTAGTGGTGAGATGGGAGGAATATCTCCGAGTAATATCACAAACATGAGCAAATCTTTCTCCCTTCCTCTGGGGAACTTCCAAATGCAAAAACGGGGGTGCTATGATGTGGCTGTCAAAGTCTTAGAAAATGATTAAGCTTGTGGAATGGACAGTTGTGAGATAAGACACTAAAGTAAATTACTCTGTATTTCTAGTAGGTAATAGTGTCTGTTGTGAGGCAGTTCTTGCTCACAAGGAAAACCTCTTGTCAGGTTTTCTGGTCCTTATGTGTCCCCAAGTTCGAGCACAATCTGGTCATGCATAAAAATCGTAGGATTCAGTTCTCGAAATGATCAGTCTTGCTATGCATCTTTTACAAAAACAAAGGGATCCAAGTCCATGAAAATCCTTACTAGCCAGACAAATATTCTGAGACTAAAGAGAGTAGCTGTTGAAAGAAGCATATACTTGCAAAGCATATTATTATTTATCAAGGTGAACAGAAGGGAAATGCTTCTCTGATTCTAGCTCTTTTTGTTTTAATTTTGAGTAAAATATTTTTCTTATTATAATCAGGACAAAGATAATTCATGTCTCGGATTTAAATTCTGAACTTAGCAGAATAGAAAACAGAGGCTTGTGCTCTGTTTTTCAGAAACAATTTAGCATTTCAATTGCAGAAAATGCATGATGCAAGTTGAGTTAGCTGTGCTGTGGTATAAATGCATTCTTGTTTTGGTTCTCAGTTCACTTTTATGTGACTCATCTGGGAAGGTCTTGTCATTCTGAGAAAGAGATGGCAGTGAATCAGTCGAGAAACAGCAGATTTCTTCAGATCTCACATTCATCTGATTTTGCAGTATGCCTTTTCTAATCTTGCGAGACAGATGGGAAACCTTAGGAGCTTGGAAACTTCGGAGACTTGTACTGAGATTACTGAGATCTTCGTGAACTAAGCAACAAGTTCACCAGTGGTGTATCAAATGTTATGTCTCTTTGCATTCCAGGAAGCACCATGGGTGAATATGCAGTCTCTCAGAGGTACAATAAATCTCAGTTTTGAGGTAAAGGGCGGCAAAGACAACAGGATAATTGCATACTCTTGATTTACCCAGTGTGGCAGCACTACTGAAATACACAAAAAGTCTGCGGAGTGTTATGAAAGGCGCTGCCGGAAGATGGCTTTCTTTTATCTAAGGACTGCCAGACGCCTCTGAAAGGGTGTCATGCTGCAGAACAAAGAGTTAAGCATCTTGTGCATGTACTTGACAAGTTCACATGCTGCTGGTGGAGGATACTGGCCTTGACTTAGCAGAGAGTTGTAGAAGCAGAGAAGGCTGCCAGGACACATGGTGTTCTCCTGCTTGAAGCTGAACTATTGCCTCGCTAGATCAAGTCAGATGTGACGTGGAACTGGAAGTGTCATTACAGACAGCAAGAACAATCCCCTGATTATCAGCTCCCTGATAACGAATTGCAGATTTTGTTTTTCTTTCAGGTGCATTGATCAGCACCTTACCCACACACACTTCCTCAGTTCACTGATAAATCTCTGTTCTCTGCCAAGTTATAAAGTCCTACTCACCTACCAAAAAACTCCATCCAAAATAACAACAAACAAACAAAAAGATACATATCCAGGTCTTCTCAACTGTTGCTCAGAATCCCTTTCCACCCACTACCTGTTTACAATTGGTTTAAATTATTGTGTGCTTACAGAAGCAAGGATTGCTACTGAGAAAATACTTACAAACCAAGTAACAAAGTGCACTCAAGCTTTTTTAATAGCTAGGTTTCCTTGGTGGTACCTATTTAGGCTGATTGCAATTTAAGGTTAAAAAAAATCAGCTATGCTAGTATGAGTTCAGAGTAATTCAGTGAATACTGATTTCACAGGAATGCCAGCACAGTATGTTAATAAAGTCAATGCTGAGCAATACAGCTCACTTCTGCCTGCCATTGAGGTCATTTGTCCAAAGTAGGGCTGTCTGCTTAAAGAGCAGGTTCTTGTGCTCACTGAAATTATAACAACGACTTAAAACTATTATTGCACCTGCTCACTCCCAGGCATCTGAAGAGAGTCTCTGACAACGTTAAAATGAAGTTACCCTTCATACAGAATTGATCGGTTACATCAAACTGACATACAAGCATTAATAGTTTACATTGGGATGTAAATGAAAAAAATATCAGAAGCAACCCTGCTGTTAACAGACAGGGAACGGGGTGCAGGCTAAGGAACAAAAATCTCCTCTGTTTCTGAGTTTCAATATGCCCTCATCTTTTTCAACAAGACTCATTTATGTTCAGATGATGCCCATCTTGAGATCTTTTGGCACCAGGTACACAACGTTAACCATCTGAGCAGGGTACATTTAGAAAGCAGGGGTTGGAAGCTATTGGAAAGGGAGGTGCTGCTTCTTTTTCTTCTTTCTTCTTCTTCTTATTCTTTGTCTTCTTCTTCTTTTTCTTCTTCCTCTTCTTCCTCTTCTTCTTCTTCCTTTCCTGTGGAGGGGTGGTTGTCTGGAGATGGGCCCAAAGAAGCTAGGACGAGGAGTGTGGGCGGGTTAATTCAGTATTCTGTACTCATGAACTGTTCTGTTAAGTAATTTTTTCCCCCGGTTTTTGTCTATCTTACAGTTTTGCTGAGGAAGAGCTTAATTTTTGTGTGCTACTGAATCATGTGGCATTGCACCTTAATTCCTCCAGGCATGAATTTAAAAAATAGCCTACTTTGTGCTTTTTTTCCTGTAAGAAACAGATAAATAAACTAAGAAACCTAGAAGCAAAAATCTCAAGTGAGATTATTTGTCCGGAGACTTATGCGTTACTAAGAAATTAAAGAGCATCAGGGAACACTTCTGGACATGGATTTTTGTTTGTTTGTTTTTAAACTTTTAAATTATTAGAACAGTTTTTGGCATGGTTTTGGTCCAGGCTAAATACTGTTCTCCCTAACAGTTCTGGGCATAGTTCAGGAGTCGCTGCAGGCCCAGGACCATGCCTGGCAAACCACTTGAATGTGGCCACTGTGTTTTGGAGGATACTATGGTGTCCTAAATTTCATTGATATCCTACTACTTTACCCAATGGCTTATGTTTTACTAGAATACTAAGCTGCAGTTCCTGGAAAGAAATGAAAACTTTAATATCAAAAGAGATGGAACATTCCCCCCTTTTTTTTTTTTTTTTTTAAGAATTTATTCTTCTCGATCACTTGCGCTTACTGCCTGTGTTTTGAAGTACAGGGCTCCAATTCCCAGTCACTGATTGTTATTTTAACTTTTTTTTTTTTTTTTCTTCTTCTGTTAGCCTATGGTCATTCAGTATTTTCTTCTTCAGAAGATACTTGCATGCTGTAATCAAACCTGATCTTTATAACAGATTGTGTTTTTCAAGTCTCTGTTCACAAGGCATTTTCTACAGCTCTGTAACAAATAATGCTGCTCTCTTCTGTATCAACACCCATTTTCAACATCCTTTTAAATAAGGGCAGCCAATGCAGTTATGCAGACTTCTAGCGCAGTCCTAGTTCTCAGCTCCCTCCTCCCTACCATTTCTCTCTGCATTGTTTTCCAAGCCGTACCAACTTTCAGTGTTGCATTTGCAGACTTTGCTCAGCTCCTGTCTCCTGCAGTTCCTCCCAGCATCGCTGCTCGCCAGCCGGCAGCTTCCCGTGCTGTGGGCACAGCCTCTGCTTCTTGTGCAATTGTATCTTTCACTACAACTTGTTTGAAAAGGTCCAGGTCATCCCAGAATTACTCAGATTGCTCTGTAAGTGTGCCCTGTCCGCTCAAGTAACTCTGATCAGGCAAATCTGTTCTGTCCACAAATGTTATGGGAAGTGGTATTTACAGCCTTGAAACAATTTTGCTATCTTCATTTAATAGAAACCACAAATAAAGATGTCAGACTAACAAGGACCTGCAAAAGTATCTAGCAACAGCAATTCATTGACCTTTGTTTCCTTATTTCCTTATTTATTTATTTATTTATTTATTTATTTATTTATTTATTTATTATTCTACATTGTGTTGCTATTTCTTCATCCATTTTCCAGTTATTAAACACTTCTTTAAATACCATCCATTTTGTTGTTAATATGGGATCGTTTCTTAAAAAAAATTATTAATCATGTATTTAAGGAGCTGCTACAAAAGAGATGCTTAGTGATGACATTCAGACTTCAGCATTATATTATTTGGGACAGATTTCTGTGAGTGCAGAGTGGTTTCTCAAGACTAGAAAAGCCTTAATAAGGGAATGTCCTGAGCTGGTTCCGTTGTAAACTACATGGAGCTATCTGGCAACAAAAATATTTTAAAATGCAGATAGTATTGTGGAGAAGCTTTTGCCTGGTAAATTCTGTATTCTCACCAAAGTCTTTTATAAAGTATCCATCTAGTTCAAAGAAGCAATGTATTAGAGAAAACAAATGAACAAAAAAAACCCCTAAAACAAAACGACAAACAATTTAACCTAAGTAGCAGTTGATGAATGTGACTGGTTGTAAATCTGGAGTAAAGTCTGATTGTAAGTCTGGAGTAAAGTAGAAGTTAAAACTTTTCTCTCATCTGTTCTGATATGTCAAACACAGAGCAGAGCCTTCCATCAAGTTCAAGGTTCTGAAATTTCCTTAGGCCAAAGACATACACATAGTTTACAGAGTCAAAATCAACAATTAGCACAGCTTTTGAAAAGTGGTTGATCCATTTCTATTTGTTATTAGCCCAGCTGGTCAATTATTTGCTTCTCAGCATGCCTGCTCACCATCTACAGGTTTCTACCATTATACTCCTGACCACGTATAACATAACAATGTTCACTTCTAACTATTTACAATGGACTTTCTCTTTACACTTCAGCTGTTAAACAGGCTCTCGAAATATTTGCTTGTAGAAATAAGTATTTTCAAGCATGTGCTTTTTTGCTGTTCCTGTTCACAGTCTGGAATTTAGAAATGAACTTCATATGCTAAAAGTCGTTCAGTTTTACTTTTGAGCAGTAAATAACATAAGCTGTCTCCTAAGTTACAGAAGTTTGCACTGTGTAAAACGTAAGCCAAACACAATCTTCAAGTATAGTCATATACTTAGGAAATAATTGCTAGCACTTCCCTGTAAGTATGAAGCAGTAGGTGGGTCCTGCTTGTGCTCAGCGCTCTCAGGCTGAGGAACCCCAAAGATGGTGCCAGAAACTTGCAAGCTGTTCACTGATGCATGGGGCAGACTCAGGCACACCCTGCAGAGGTAAAGGATGGTTCATGTATCTACCAGGAATATTCCTGCCAGTAAATCTATTGTGATTTACAAATGGCAATGAGTATGTTATGCAAGAGACACTTAGTATTATACCTACTGAAAGGACCCCACTTTTAGGAACAGTGTGATTTTTGGATCCATAACTTGTTCAGAATCCTTAGTGAGCTGGAATAACTTCACGTCACAACACATCTTCTAATCATTTGGTGGTTTTCGTTTTCTTGTTTTCTTTCCACCACATCCCTTGGGAATATTAGGATGATCTTTGTGTTTCACAGTCTTTGCCATATTCAAAAATGAAGATGGATGCTATATCTGCAGCGATCTTACAGCAACAAATTCGGACTTTGTGATAGAATTTTTTTATTTCATTATACCAGCATGAGTCAGAAACCAAAAGAACAGTTTGAGCAAGTAGTCAGCTCTTAATTATCTGCATACTCAACCTGAGTTGAATTAAGTAGAGGCAAATTAGAATGGGAATTGCAAGATTAGGTCATGTTTTACCATCCTGTACAGCACAGGGCAGTCTTAACCTTCCAAAAGTCTAATGTATGATTCCAGGACACTGCTACCAGTCTGCCCTTCCAATCCCATGCATAGAAAAACCTCGCAGGAGGAAAAATCACTGTGCAAAGCTGTGGTTTGCCAATGCAGACAAGAAAATTAGCCTTGATTTTTTGTCCCTCCCCCAGTGTCAAATCCACAGTGTAGGGCCACATGGAAAAGTTGCCAAATCCAGTGGAAAGGGGAAGCAAGAGCTGCTGAGCAGGGACACTCAGAATTAATATATCTTCAGCAGTATTTTCTATCGGACCCTGTTGTTTTCTTCTGTGTGTCAGAGCAGTCAGAATTCCTTGTGGGGAAAGTCAGGCCATGACAGTGGAGTCACTGAAGCTCTTCTGCAGTGGTTGAGGAGAGGGCTTTGCCTGCATAGATGGGGCTTTGGGACTGGAGTCCTGAGGATTGCTCTTTTTCAACTACTGTCCCACTACCTCTTCCTTTAACTGGTCCCACAGCCTGGGCAGGGAGAGGATGTTTCCCGCTGGGAGACACAGTGGAGCTGGAACCACTCTTTGTCTTTTTCAAGACAAAAACCACTTGGATGTATCCCTTGGTTTGCATGGTAGACATAAACTACAATCCTCTATGGTTTGAATTTAATCCAAAATCATAACCCTGCTTGATTTCAAGACATCAGGGAGCTCTCCCTAAAAACCTCAGGCCAGGTCTCTAAAATCAGTAGTGGCATTTGAAAAAACCCACATAGCTAGACTCTTTGTCACCCACAGTGGCACTCAGCAGTGAGCTAGAGCAGCAATCTATGAGATGTATCTAAAGCCTAGCTAGAAAAGATAAATCCAGGTTGGATCAGAAGCCTAAATGTTTCCTTGTAGGGATAACTCAGGCAACCAGCAGGCCTCAATGGAAACTACAGAAGTTCAATAGCTATGAGATGGTGATCACCCTCACTGTCAGCCTTGGCTACACATGTGATGGAAAAGGAGCTCTTTCATTAACTGCACAGGACGCTGCCACTACAGCAGATCCATATCATACTCTGTCAAGTAGAATGCAACTTGTCAGTTCCTGTGTAGCAAATTATGACGATATCTGTTTAAAAACACGTTTGCAAGCAGTCAGTTGGCAAGTGCATTGTACACTGGCCCATCTGTTACCACAGTAATTGGGTCATCCACTTCAGAAGAAGCTGTTTTGCCCGTGTAGTGTCAGAAGCAACGACCTCATACGAAGAAATGCTGTATCTGGCCAGGGATTCTAACAGTGGGGTAAAGAAAATATTCCTATGGAACCAACTGGAAACAGCAGAACCCTGTTAGGCATGTGATCAGCTGAGGCTCTGGAGCAGGTCTAACTGCACCTTGGCCATGACGCTGAAGGGAAACAAGGAAAAAGGTTCTAAAAGTTATCCTTACAGAGGGGACTGAAACCTACGTAAAGACAGGGTTGTCAAGAGTAGCTGTCTTCCTGTCCCACACCACAGATCACCAGCTTCAGCACCCTTCTGTTAGCACCAGGTACTACTAATGTGAAAAAATGATACTGGGAAGGTACTGGTGTACTCTAAATTTTTAGGCTGGCAATTTTAATTCGGAGTTTCTTTTTCTGTAAGAGTTTATAACAGGGATGGTTTCTGATTTAAAGATAATCAGGTTTTTGGTTACAAAATTTACAAAGTTATATCTCCTATTTTACCTGTTCATGACAGGAGAATCAGGTCTTCCTCTACATTAAGTATTTGTTTTTCTTTTCTCTTTCTCTCGGGGCAATTATCCATTAGAATAATTTTGCTAGGATTTGTGTATCTTCTCTATCCCTAGCAATTTTAAAACCAGAGTACCTGCCTTTTCTAAAGTTAGGCCTTAGACTGAACAGGAGACAATTGTTACAAAAAGTTTGTGTTACCTCATCAGAGTGGATTTTTTTTTCAGTCTTTAACCCCTGAATCTTTTAATTTTCTCCTCTGAGACAATCTCCATTACTATGTGTACAGAATGAGTTTCTGAGAGTTCAAGTGTCCACGATGCCTTGGGCACCTTTACAGTACTAAGTCTGGTAAGATATATGGAAAACATGTAAAACAAATCTAGAAACTAAGCAAAACTTCCCCTCAAATGTAAGGGAAGCATTTTACAGCTTAATTAGAGATTAAGCACCAAAAATAGATATATATTCTCCGTATGAATATCTAAAGCTGATTTAGTGGAAAGAAAGCTAAAGTTGGAAGACAAAAGGAAAGCTGAATTCTAAAATGAAGCTTCATATTTGTATTCTCCCCCTAGTTCAGACTTCGTGACCACCAGGGTCACTTGTGGCCTTGTAGCCACTGAATCTCTGCTGCCAGCTATGTGTGAGTGGAACTTTCAGCTGCATCAGCCATTTCCATCATTTCTTTCACACTGGACTTTAAAATTCCCTGAAGTATTTAACAGAGTCATCACTTGAACAAGACAATAGTTACTGAAACTCATTAACGTTTGATTTACTCTAGCAGACTGCATCACTGCCAATCAACTAATTTCTTAATGAGCCTGTAAAATACACAGTGAAAAACATCCAGCAAAGACAAGCTCATCACATTTCTGCCAGCTTGGGCAGAGGGCTTTTTGCTAGTGGTAAAGGAGCTGACTTCTGAAAGAGGAGCTAAATGGTAGGACTGAGGCAGGCAGGGTAACATTCAAACATATTTTCAATACATGGGATCATGTTATCCATGGAACATCAAGCCCCTCAGTCCAAATAATCTTTGTGTACTCTTCTGTTCCACTGTTCGGACGGCACTTGGAGAACCAGTTTTTCAATGCATCTGCACCATCTTAGACTTTTGGGAAATGCATGCTGTGTTATGAGATGGGTTTACTTGGACCACTAATAAAAATAACACTTATTTGGATGTCCAGCTTCATAGTAGGGCAGACGATTATTTTTTATGTCCCTGCACTGCTAAGAAGCCTGGAATTTGTTCGCACACAGTCACTTAATACTGCAGGCGTGATACTCTTTCTGAGCAGCTGCTAAAGCAGACAATGCTCAACTTCATCAAAATTGTTTTCCTTACCCAGGTCTCCTTTTTCCTACAGAAGCAGCCTTACACCTACAGGACTGCCAGAAGGTGTGCCAAGATCCATGGTAAGTTTATAAAATATCTGCTGACAGATGTGATTGACAGGAAACTTTGAAGGTGAAGGTCTCAGTTTCTCCTCCATGTAGTATCCACAACCTTTCTTTGACGATCTTGGCTTGAGGCAGTGGCACAAACTGATCCACCCAGGAGGGTCTGTGAAGTGGCTGCCTTTAAAACGAACCTCATCAATGTTTTACAGATCAATCAGCAGGGGTCCTGCCTTTGCCAGCGATGAAAATACACTTCAAGGTCTCATTATTAATTGGGTCATGTTCTTTCTAGTGGACCTTACTCGGCGTTGAATTCAGTCCTTTCCCCCATGCATATAAATATTATACTCACAATAATAATCACAGCAGTAATACAATTATCACGTTTATTATCACTGTACCGAGCAGCTGTATTCATGGAAGAAGACCCTGTCCTGCTGGATGTTATACAAGTCCAGAATAAAGCAGGCGGCCCCAGCTGAAGGGTCTAACGATCCAAGTAGGAGGCAGGATTCAAAGCTGGATATAGACCAGCTGGCGTAGGAGGCCAAGGAAACAATAAGACAGCACTAATCAGTGAATATGCCGTGATCTCAGCATAACAACTCTCTGTTGACAAGCTTTCAGCAAAAGAGCATTTTTACCCCCTTGAAACAATAAGAAAAGTTTAAAGAAGTAATTAAAAAGAGGATAGTATACTAATCTTTATTGGGGTCAACTCCTAATTGTGAAAGGGCAAGCTCAGAAGAAAACCTAGGAGTGCTTGTTTGAAAATCTAACAGAAGGGCTAACGCTTGACTTAGGGTGGATGGACAGATAATGGGAACCTAGAAAAGGAAGAATGACACAAGATGGAGGAAAACAGAGTATGCAAAAAAAGGAGTGACATGTTCAAAAAGGTGAATCTGGGAAACACACTACGGAGTAACATTCTGATTGGACAAGGGTAAATCTACCAATGCTACAGGAAAAAAATATTTCAGTAATCAAAACAAGAGACAATGAGAGCCTGGATGAGATTTTAGCTGAGCATGTGCTGACTAGATCTCTACAGGTATTCACTCAAATAGAGTAACAAATTACCAATTCAAAGTAGAAAAAGGCAATTCCATGAAACAAATATACTAGAAAATATTTACAATCCAGAATTTCTTGTAGTTACATAATTAATATCTCGGTCATCTTAAACAACATTCATCAGCTTCAAATCATCCTTATCCCTAATTTCTGTTTTCCTTTGGACATTATTTGAAAAAGTCCTGACTGTCCACAACTGGAGTAGTAGTACACGCAACCAGACCTCTTTAACAGTGTACTGTAGGACAAAGTGTTCAGTTAGCACTGGTGTTACCAGATATCTTATTCAGGCTATACACGTTGCAGAGTAGTGGGTTTAGCTAACTGTTATTTGATAGCATTAGTGGACAAAAAACTTTGTAGATCTTGGCTCTCTAAATCCATGTGCCAGTACTGAATGATTCCTGCAATGCAATTTAATCTTTTCCATGAGTCTTTTACCTACAATAGAAGTAGTTGTTTGCTTGTATAACCTCGTATGCTTATAAAAGTTTAATTTTTCTTTGTATAAAATTGTAGTATTACACATACAGCTTTAAAAACACTAGAATAGCTTTCTGCTAACTTTAAGTCTTGACTGGTTTCAACATTCCTCCCCAACCCCCCCTTAAATTTACTGCAAAAAGGATTTCTGGGAAACACTTATGATATAAGGAATTTGAACTATTTCTCTAACGTTCTGGCAAACTTAAAATTACTTTTCTCTGTGTTGTACAGTTTCCCCTCTAGATGGTAGGAGAGAACAAACTCTAAGGTACTTGCACTGTGAAAACTGGGATGATACTAAAGAAAAACAATGTTGCCAGTGAAGTTCAATGCAAAGAAGCCGAAAAGTCATGCTATATTAAATCATCTTTCTGTTCTGTTTTCATTTGACATAGGTCAGAAGCGATATGCTGGATACACTGATGGTTCCTAGTAAACTTAAACCTGGACTTTTAAAGGAATGTTACTATCAAAAACTTTCAATGCACTACAATTTGCCTTGAACACAACTGTTCTGCAAATCCTTTATTAAGAATACATTTGTAAATTATTAGAATATATTAAGAATACATTTTGTAAATCACAAAATGCCCTTCCAGGTTTCTAGTTTCAAGCTGTGTTACACAGAGTCTTCTACATCTCAAAATGTTCCTGAATGAAGAATAGTAGAGCTCACAAAAAGATTCAATATAAACCATCATCTTGTAAATTCACTAGTAAATGGAAAAAAAGAATCCTTCTATATTTCAATGTGCCTGCCTTATGATCACTGGCTTTATTAAAGTCAAGAGATCCCTCTCAGCAGCCAGAAAACAAACCAGGCTACAAAATTATTATACCTCAAGTCTAGACACAGAAGGCCTCATGTTGGTAGAAAGAATCATAAGCTATAAAGTATCTGTATACCTCTGTTCATTGTATTTACTTTTGCATCAATAGATCCTGATTCTAATTCAGTATTATTTGAAAATATTAAAAATAAGTATCCCATGATCTCCAAAGCCTCCTTCAGCAGGTAATATTCTCTTTCAATAACGGCGAAGGTCATCAGTGCTGCAACTTTACAGCCATGTGGATATACAGACGTTACCTAGAAAAAAATACTGAACCACCTTCTCTCTCGGTTGCTCAGCTTTGTTTCTTGCAGTATCATCTATCTCCTAGACCTGCAGTTCATTCACAGGCCACCATGGTCCCTATGCCTGAATTTCCAATGTCAAAAGGAACCAGGATTTGAAAACAAACCTGTCTCCCTTAATTCAGAAGCAAAAGGAGCACCAGGGTAATTTCCACCTCATCTCCAGTGAGTTTCATTCACATATGTAAGACACCTTATGGTCACTTTCACATATTTTTTTCCTTACCTGCAGAACCAAATAATTGCTTTCTCCCGCTTCCCCTCCAACTTTTTCCAGCCTTTTCTGGATTCTTCCAAAATTAGCATTGAGAAGGCCAGAGCTTTAAACACGTGTGCAAAGACTAAAGGGACTTTTTACTGGCAGACTAACTTTTCTATTGATGGGATCATTCTAGATGTCTTGCAATGTTACTGCACTTGTACCTGCTGCACTGGCAACCTTCATTCCTGCATTTCCTAACTATTAAATGACTGTCTTTGTGACTTCTTCACACTGTCTGGTGAACTGTCTTCTACTGTTTAAATTGTAAACCGAGACCTTCCACTGAGGAGTAACACTCACCATACGGAACCATTTCAATCAGGCAGGGTCAGAGAATCACAGAGAGGCACTCACTTGCATATGCAAACTGGTAGAAACTGTACGGCAAATAATGAAAGGAGTAGACACCCAGGTAACTAAGATACAATGGAGTAACTATAGTTATTGTACAGAAGTCATTCATCACAAATCCATTAGAGTTCTCTGAACACTAAGGGTGACCCTCTCAAGAAAGTATATTTGTATCTCCAGATTATTGGGGGTAACGTTTCAGACCCACAGAAATTAAATAATAACAGAATAGTAGGGAATACTCCCTCCTGGATTTATAGTTGTTTAAAAGGAAATAAATAAAGGATGAGAATGAACATTGATTTGGAAATTAATACAAAAGAATCTGTCTTCTTGTACACATTAAGTTTTTCACAAAGGAGATGACAAGACAAAGTTAGCAAGGAAATGCAATAATTCAGGATAATCAAAGCTTCATTATAGAGTTGCAACAGATTTCACAATGTTTTACTGTGGGGCAATTTAAAGACTGTTAACATTTAATATTGATAAATGTAAACAAGAAAAAGGTAGTCTTGATTATACATACACATTAGGCTGTAAATTACCTATTACCTTTGAGAAAATAAGCTCTGAAGTCACTAGAGATGATGATAAGAACTCCTGGTAAAGGAATAT
Source organism: Pampusana beccarii (assembly GCA_013399365.1). Classification (NCBI taxonomy): domain Eukaryota; kingdom Metazoa; phylum Chordata; class Aves; order Columbiformes; family Columbidae; genus Pampusana; species Pampusana beccarii. The sequence continues at coordinate 17,431 of VWYH01000024.1, forward strand.
AGAACAAAACATCATGTTACCACAAAAATCTGTAGTCCCTCCCTTTCAAAAACAGAAACAGGTGAAAAATGAGAACAAGACACCAATAACTTTCATATAATAAGAGATTGATTAGACTCCCCAGTGAGGACAAGAGACAAGTCAGAGTATACAAAATTACAAATAGCATGAGGTAGGTGATTAAGCAAGGATTGCTCGCTTATTTCTCACAGCACAAGACAGCACCCAATGAAATTACAAGGCAGCTGCTTTAAAAGGAACCGAAGGAAGTACTTTTTCATTCAGCACATAATTAAATTGCGGAATTCATGTGATACTATGGAGGTCAAAAATAGAAGTGAATCTGAAACACATTAGACATGTAACACAGGCCCATCAGTGGCTATTAAACATTATATTCCAGATGAAATTTGCATCTTGGGTAGCCATCATGGCTAGAAGCTGGGAGAGTACAAAGCAAAAGGATAGCTCTGTGTTTGCCGTGTTTCTTGCATACCTTGTCTCATCATCCACAATTGTCACTGTCAGAGAGATCTAAATAACCTTATGGTCTGACAGGTTATGGCTACTTTTACACCTTGTAGGTGGTTCTGCCAGTGGAGAAGGGGGGGACATACAGTGACATACAATTTCCATGTGCAGCTTAGCTTATAGATCAAATACTGCAGTGGCACGAAGATACACAGGATGGGTCCCATCAAGCACTGTAGAGTGTAGCAGAGCTTTCTAGTCTAAATGCAGTGTCAGATGAAGGTACCTTTGGTAAGCCAGTCTGGGTCCAGGCCTGTGCGCTCAGTTGGATTTAGCCGTGTCGAATGCCCCTTGGATCCACGCAGGTCCAGTTCAAGCATCTCGTACAGCAGGGCTTCCCTTTCCAGGGGCACAGACTCTGTGTAACGCACTTCACTGCTGGCTCCATACATCCGCACTCCCTGTAACCAGGCCAGTAAAGCTCCCCTAGATGGTGCACCAAAGGCTGTGTTGAGGAGACATCAAACCAAGCTCTCCTGATGACAGATCAGGTTTGGAGGTGGAGTCTACCTTCTCCTTTTAGGCTTGTACCAGCCTTCTATGACTATAAGCTGTAGAGCTGACAGTATTTTTCTTACGTGTTTCAAAGCTACTAGCTAGACAAGAAAAGGAGCACTGATATTCAGGAATGGTAGTTTTCAACAGTGATACTACTTCTAATAATAATTGCAGTTCGCTTTCCTCCCCTGTTCCCACCCTCAGCTTCTCCTGATTTTCTCCCCAGTGCTTTTATCTTAATAACATCTTGCCTTTCCTCCCAAACACCTGTCCCACCCCCTTTTTGCTGAGCTACTTCCCCCACCAATTTCATCCTCCTAACCACAGCTTGCTTTGCTTCTGTCCCTTTGCTTCTGTCCCTGTAGCCAACTTTGCCCTAGTTCCCTTCACCAGGCTTCTTGTGCTAACCCACTTCAGAATCACTATCGTTTTCTTTCTCGTGCTCTTGTTCCTGGCTTTCTCCATCTGTCCTTTTCTCCTTCCAGCTGTTTTCCTGAGCAGCTGTTTCCACCAACACACAAAGCCCAGAGGGCTGACTACTGACTACAGAGAGACAGGCACCCTTTTCTCAGTTCCTGTACCTGGAGCTGTGTGATATCCCAATCTACTCCTGTAGTGGCTGAAATAGATGGAGTACAGTCACATGGAGGAAATGTGAAGGGCTGAAAAACGCTTATGATCTTCAGAGATGCTATATACTGATGCCCTGAGTCACCACGTGGATTATGTGTGGCTTTTTCTCCAGAACTCTAGCAGTTGGTCACTCTTGAATAGTTTCACAAAGATAGTGAAAGGCATTTCCTTGATTCCAGGACAACAACCATGTCTAAACTTGAAGTCACCATCCCAGAGGTCTAAGATTGCCACAGTGAAAAGGCCTTGAGAATATCTGTAGCATGCATGTAATAAATCACTGTTATTCTGTTCTGAAAAGCAGGTCAATGGTTTTAGCTGAAGCTCAACAAGAAGCCCGCTTGTGGCAGACACAGCCCATGGAAAGTTCCATCCAGATAGTTTCAGGCTGGCAAATTTGAAACAACTGGAAAGAGAGATTTCTAATGGAAAATGTTAGGAACTCTTACACATGGCTACCCAGTCCCTCCAAACTGCTTACTTTCCCTACTTAAAGTATGCATGTGCATGTATGAATGTATATATATTTTTATATATTTTTTTTCCAAACTGGCACCACTAAAACAATAATATTAAGAGAATACTTTTGCTGTAAAACTCCTTCCCTACTGCACATTTTTTGCCTGTTTTTTCCAGCACAACACTCACTTTTACAATACAAGCAGGGCACCTTGAACACATCACGCTACCATTTAAGCCACTACTATAGTTTCAGCTATGACAGTTGGCAATTATTTGAAGAAGAGAAAATGATGGGCCTATTAAAGAGCCTGAAACCGAGCTCCCAAAGAAACTTTGGAGTATTTCAGGTTCCAAGCACGTCAGCAGCACAAGCTGAACAACAAGTTTTGCAATGCTGCTCCAGCTCTCCTTGCAGCACAATACTACATTGTCAGGGGCAAGTATAAGAACACTCCTGCAGATAGATCGTATTGGCAGAAGTACCTTTTTAATGGCTGTATTTCATTTACAAGATATCACTTAAAACTCCTATTTTTTTCCCTTATCAAGGAAAAGTCACTATTTTCCCAGAGAGCATGCATCTTAGTTTCCAGCAACGCGAACCATAGGCTGAAGGCTTGGTAATTCTCCTCTAAAAACATTAGTACTTCTAAGAGCAATGACTGAATTAAAAAAAAAAAAAAAAAAGTGTTAAAAAAACCCCAAAATCTTCTCACAACTGTTTTGGTTATGAAACTCCAGCTCGGGGCAATTATGAAGGGGCAGCTCGTCCCTGCAGGTGCCTCTGAAGTCAATGCTCCCAACAAGAAGCTGGGCCACGGAAACTATAATAGTTTGAGCTGTGACTGTTGGTGCTGACTCACAGATTCACAGAATGTTAG